>JABWTJ010000314.1:1501414-1948348 GCA_016801875.1 Solanum sitiens | reverse complement strand
TTTGTTAAGTCTGAAATATCAATTTTGTGGGGTAGCATAGTTTGTTTGTGTACAAGGGCTTCTAAACAAATCTTGAGCCCCCACCAGTGCATTTTCTATACCTTAAAGTACAGCTTTTTGTTGAACTCATCCCATTTTTTGGTCAACTTTAGCTATTCAATTGCTACAAGCAATTGTTAAAAAGGAATAGTAATTGGAGTTGAAAATAAAAGATTTGGTGGTTGGTAAATTGGTAAGATTTGCAATCATTTTTGACTTTGCTATATTTACCTATATCATTAGTGACATAGGCATGGTTTTATCCTTCTATAAATAGAGCATTCTTGCTCATTTGTAGAACACACCAAGTTAGAGAGAAAACCCATTTTGAGAGCAAAGTGAGGTATTCCATAGACTATACAAGAAAATAGTCTGAGAAGAAAAATAGAGTGTGAGCGATATTTTAGTAAGATGGAAACCAAAAGAGTGTTGTTCCTTTTGAGTGTGTAGTAGTCACTTTGAATATTGTATTCGTGACTACACAATGTAAAATTCCTTACTATAGTGATATCAGTTGCTCCTCTTGGCCCGTGGTTTTTTCCCTTATTTATGTAAAATTCTTGGTGTCATTATTTTCCCATTTTATTTACATTGCTTTTACCATATATATTTTTGTGTTTGTTCGCGTTTTTCCAACAAACTGGTATCAGAGCCAAGGTTATATCTGAGTATGCTCTGTGGTTGCAGCACAGTCTGAACTTCCACATCAGAAAAGATTTACTTTGATTTGCGATAACTATATTTTTTGGGGAAAACAATGAAAGACAACACAAGTAGAATTGTTACTTTGAATGGTGTTAATTATGTCATTTGGAAGGGAAAAATGGAAGATCTGCTTTATGTTAAGAATTTTTACAAATCAGTATTTACCACTGTAAAGCCTCATAATAAAATAGATGAAGAGTGGAATCTGTTGCACAGACAGGTTTGTGGATTCATTAGCCAATGGGTCGACGATAATGTGTTGAACCATATTTCTGGGGAAACACATGCTCGAACCCTATGGGAGCATCTTGAAAGTTTGTATGCTCGGAAGACTGGAAAAAACAAAATGTTCTTAATAAAGCAAATGTTGAGTTTGAAGTATCATGATGGTTCTCCAATGACAGACCATCTGAATAATTTTCAGGGGATCATGAACCAATTATCTGCTATGGGCATTAAATTTGATGAAGAAATTCAAGGTTTGCTTCTACTTGGTTCCCTACCAGACTACTTGCTTCTGCTCCGGATGGTGTGATCTCTATGGATTCCGCCAAGAGTAGTGTCTTGAACGAAGAGATGAGAAGAAAATCTCTAGGTTCTTCTTCGTCGGATGTCTTGATAACTGGCCCCAGGGGGAGAAATAAAACTCGTGGTTCTCAGAATAGAGAACAAAATAGGAGCAAATCCAGAGGCAGACTTAAGGATATTGAGTGCTATCATTGTGGTATAAAAGGTCACACGAAGAATTTCTGCAGGAAGTTGAAGAGGGAGAACAAAAACAAAGAGGAAACTAAAGAAAATGGCAATGAAAATTGCCTAGCCACCGTCACCACCGAAGATCTTGTTACCGTTCTTGATGCAAACATGATAAATATTGCTTGTGATGAGTCAAGTTGTATTGTGGACACTGGTACCGCATCTCATGTGACATCAAGGAAGGATTTTTTCTCTTCCTATACTCCTGGTGATTTTGGAACCTTGAGTATGGGTAATGAGACTGTTTCTAGGGTGGTTGGTATTGGTACAATTTGTTTGGAAACTAGTGTTGGAACTAAACTAGTTTTGAACAAAGTGAAACATGCTCCTGATGTTCGTCTGCACCTAATTTATGTTGGTGTTTTAGATGATGAAGGATATGTTAGTACCAACGGTGATGGAAAATGGAATCTCATCAAGGGTTCCTTGGTTGTGGCTCGTGGTAACAAACGTCGTGGTCTATACTGGACTACAGCCTCTGCTTATGTTGATATGGTGAATGCGGTTGAGAGCGATAGCTCTTCAACATTATGGCACAAGAGGCTTAGCCACATCAGCGAGAAAGGACTTAATGTTCTAGCCAAGAAGAAATTATTGTCAAATTTCCAAAATGTTAAATTAGAAAAGTGTGAGCACTGCTTGGCTGGTAAACAAAATAGAGTTTCCTTTAAGTTCTACCCCCCTTCGAGAAAGACAGAGTTGCTTGAGTTGGTGCACTCTGATTTATGTGGTCCAATGAAGACAAAGACATTAGGTGGTGCACTCTACTTTGTCACTCTCATTGATGATTGCTCGAGAAAACTTTGGGTCTATGTCTTGAAGACTAAAGACCAAGTTTTAGGTGTCTTTAAGCAGTTTCAGGCTTCAGTTGAAAGAGAAAATGGAAAGAAACTGAAATGCATTCGTACTGATAATGGTGGTGAATATTGTGGACCATTTGACGAATATTGCAAGCATCAAGGTATTAGACACCAGAAGACTCCTCCCAAGACTCCTCAGCTTAATGGTTTGGCTGAGAGGATGAACAGGACCTTGATGAAAAGAGTTAGATGTTTGCTTTCTGAAGCAAAGTTGCCAAACTCATTTTGGGGTGAGGCTTTATTGACCGCTGCACATGTTATTAATTTATCTCCTGCTGTTGCTTTGCAAAGTGATGTACCAAATAGTGTTTGGTATGGAAAGGATGTTTCCTATGACCATCTGAGAGTATTTGGTTGCAAAGCTTTTGTACATTTGCCGAAAGATGAGAGGTCAAAGTTAGATGCCAAGACAAGGCAATGCATCTTCATTGGATATGGCCTAGATGAATTTGGTTACAGGCTATATGATCCAATTGAAAAAAAACTTGTGAGAAGCCGTGATATTATTTTCATGGAGAATCAAACAATTGAAGATATTGACAAAGCGGAGAAGCTAGAATCTTCAAGTTTTGATGGTATAGTTCATCATGATGACGTTCCTCACACAAGTGTACATGATGTTCTTAGGCTTGATGGTCATGGTGACGCCCAAAATCATGTATCAATTCAACATGTTGATGTTGATAATAACAATGATATTGTTATTGATGATCCTGTTGCTCATGAAGTTGTGGACGAATCAAATATTCCACTTCGGAGGTCCACAAGACAGCGGTTTCCTTCCTCCCGTTATTCACCCAATGAGTATGTGTTACTCATTGACGGGGGAAAACATGAATGTTATGAGAAGGCCATTGAAAATGAGCACAAGGATCAATGGATTGAAGCCATGCAAGATGAGATGAATTCTTTGCATGAGAACCATACTTATGAGTTGGTAAAATTGCCCGAAGACATGAGAGCTTTGAAGAACAAGTGGGTGTTCAAAGTTAAAGTTGAATAATACAACTTGAAGCCCAGGTACAAAGATAGATTGGTTGTTAAGGGATTCGGTCAAAGGAAGGGGATTGACTTTGATGAAATATTTTCTCCTGTTGTGAAAATGTCCTCGATTCACACAGTTCTAGGTTTGGCTGCTAGTCTTAATTTAGAGATTGATCAAATGAATGTGAAGACGGCTTTCCTTCACGGTGACCTAGAAGAAGATATTTATATGGAACAACCTGAGGGCTTCAAAGTAGAAGGTAAAGAAAATTTTGTGTGCAAACTCAAAAACAGTCTTTATGGCCTAAAACAAGCTCCCAGACAGTGGTACAAGAAGTTTGAATCTGTTATGGGGGAGAAAGGCTATAATAAGACTTATTCAGATCATTGTGTATTTGTACAAAAAATTTCTGACAATGATTTTATCATCCGCTTGCTGTATGTGGATGATATATTGATTGTGGGCAAGAATTCTTCCAAGATTGACGAGTTGAAGAAAGAGTTGCGTAAGTCTTTTGCTATGAAAGACTTGGGTCATGCCAAGCAAATTTTGTGCATGAGAATTACTCGTCTCAGAAATGAAAGGAAGATTTATTTGTCCCATAAGAAGTACATTGAACGTGTACTAGAGCGCTTTAATATGAAGAATGCTAAGCCTGTTAATACACCTCTTACTGGTCATATGAAGTTGAGCAAGAAGATATGTCCTACAGCTAGGGAGGAAAAAGAGAACATGGCCAAAGTTCCATATTCCTCCGTCGTTGGAAGTCTAATGTATGCAATGGTGTGCACTAGACCTGATATTGCTCATGCAATTGGCGTTGTCAGCTGTTTTCTTGACAATCCAGGAAAAGAGCATTGGGAAGCTGTGAAGTGGATACTCAAGTATCTTAGAGGAAGCTCAGATGAATGCTTGTGTTTTGGAGCATCAAATCCAATCTTGAAAGGCTATACAAATTCTGATATGGCAGGTGACCTTGATAACAGAAAATCCACTATTGGATATTTATTTACTTTTTCAAGAAGAGCTATATCATGGCAGTCAAAGTTGCAGAAGTGTGTTGCACTATCTACAACTGAAGCTGAGTATATTGCGGCTACTGAAGCCGGCAAGGAGATGATATGGCTAAAGCGATTTCTTCAAGAGCTTGGTTTGAATCAGATGGAATATATTGTCTATTGTTACAGCCAGAGTGCAATAGACTTGAGCAAGAACTCCATGTACCATGCAAGGACAAAACACATCGACGTTAGATATCATTGGATTCGTGAGGAAGTGGAGAGTGAATCATTTCACATCAAAACGATCCACACAAATGATAATCCTGCAGATATGCTGACCAATACGATACCAAAAGACAAGTTCGAGTTATGCAAAGAACTTGTGGGTATGAGCTCTCTATAAAGAAGATGAAGATACATTCTTCCAGTAAATTGGACTGGAGGGGGAGATTTTTTGAATCCATCCCATTTTTTGGTCAACTTTAGCTATTCAATTGCTACAAGCAATTGTTAAAAAGGAATAGTAATTGGAGTTGAAAATAAAAGATTTGGTGGTTGGCAAATTGGTAAGATTTGCAACCATTTTTGACTTTGCTATATTTACATATATCATTAGTGACATAGGCATGGTTTTATTCTTCTATAAATAGAGCATTCTTGCTCATTTGTAGAACACACCAAGTTAGAGAGAAAAACCATTTTCAGAGCAAAGTGAGGTATTCCATAGACTATAAAAGAGAATAGTCTGTGAAGAAAAATAGAGTGTGAGCGATATTTTAGTAAGGTGGAAACCAAAAGAGTGTTGTTCCTTTTGAGTGTGTAGTAGTCACTTTGAGTATTGTATTCGTGACTACACAGTGTAAAATTCCTTACTATAGTGATATCAGTTGCTCCTCTTGGCCCGTGGTTTTTTCCCTTATTTACGTAAAATTCTTGGTGTCATTATTTTCCCATTTTATTTCCATTACTTTTACCATATATATTTTTGTGTTTGTCCGCGTTTTCCCAACACTAATGTAGTCTTTGCTGGTGCATTGTGCAGTGCACTCCGCTTCGCGTACCAAGTCCCGCGTACGCGTAGATCAAATTTATTTGCAGTGCTAAATATATTAGCCCCATTTTCCGCTTATAACTTCTGCAACCACTCTTGAATCCTTCTTTGCAAGCACTAAAATAACCGTAGAATCGCTAAATTCTACTAGGCTTGCTAAGATCCTCATTTTCAATCAACTTCAAAGAAACTAAAGTATTTGAATTTGTCCTTATGATTTCATTAAAATAATTCCACAATAACTTGAATTGATCAGAGATATGTCCGTCGATTATTATAATTGCCTTCATTTCCCCTTTTATATTTAGATAATGGTTCATGTACTCTTAACTGAATACTAACATCATTTCTATATTTGGAGATCTTTCAATTCCTGTTTGATTTTAAGACATCCAGATATACTTATGTTCTAGACGTGATGATTTTTACAGTTGTGGGTGAGATTATATGTTTGTACTTGACTTCTTGAGTTTTCACAACATTCTTGAACTCATTTATTGATTTGTCTTTGGTTTGAACTCAAGAAAGTTCTTACTATCTGAATTAGTATTACTTTCTAAGATCTTGAACATTTTAGAGTCAACACAATCAGAATCTCCTTCCTCACGTGCCATCTATTTTCGCACTTCATCACTAACTTCATCTCCAGGTGCTCCATTTTCACTTCTTTGTAAAATATTGTGTTCTTATGACAAATCATTAACCAAGTCTTTAAAATTGCCACCACTTGAAGAATATTCAGTCCGCCCCTCTTTATCCGTACCTCTAGCAAATTGTTGATGTTCATTTGTACTATTGCAATTTTGTTCTTGATTGAAGGTTTTCCTAACATCCATTACATTATGAGAGTAATGTTCAAATTGAACCTTGATTACTATATGTACACAGATATTCTTGGATACTAAAAAGGCATCTAAAGCACTTTTAAAAAGCCTCATACTTGTGCCTAAGTGTGACTAAATCATTAGCAGGAAATCAAACCCACACTGTTCCTCACATTTTTTTTGTAGAAACACAGATAGAGATCAAACTTAATCATGTTTTAGATACATAGGATTAATGGAGATTAGTTCGATAAGATTAGAGTCTCTTAGAATGTGTTTACACATGAGTGATTGTGTGTGAGGCAGATGAGACAGATAAGATACAAAGGCTATATATTATACACAGTGGATACAATCCAAAATCAGATCTCCATTCTTCAACTTCATATATAGTTTCATTTCTATCTCAATTTGAATATCCAACAGTGTTGAATTTCCATCAGCGGTGAATCCAACTCCTCTCGTTCAAATTGTTTTGAAACAAAATAAACCAAATCATTATATGTAGTGTAATCCTTGAGAAGAATTTCATCATTTTTTTATCCATTGTATATAATTTCTAAAATCAAGTTTCAGAATGTATCAACCACACAGTGATATTTCATTTTCAATCTCAGATATAGTGATTTTGAAAAATTGAACAATATACTATTTAAAATGGAATAGGAATTAAATAGAAGAAACGGAATAAATCTAAGTGACGAACAAAATTTAGGAGAGAATTTAAAGTTTTTTGATATATTAACTTTGGCATAGGGATACTCCATATCCTCAAAAGTCGTTAATTACTCTTTATTTTTTGTCATTTAATTATGTTCCTTTTATTAGCTACCCAAACTATGTGTACCCCTAACCCGTGTGTATCAATAATACTTGTATTTTATCCGTCATACACATTCGAAACAAAACTCTGGCAGAAATTACAATTTGAAAAATGGTTTTTTTCATTGTGTAATAAGGATCAATAATAGTGTGTTTTACATTGTTTTCATCTGGCCCCCATATAAGTACCATATTCATTTGTGTAACTTAAAATCATATTAATACCAAAAAATTGCACACAAATATTTAGACGTTCAGTTTTTCATTAAAAGACATCAAATATAAGTTGAGTTGAAAAATCTTACATCAACCCTATCCTAATAACGAGTTGGGTTGGGAAAATATCATTTATCAAGCCCATTTTGGTGGAACTGAATCTTTTTTTGACGCTTCTCTCTGAAGCTTGACCTAAATATTTTCATTTCCTCTGACTTTTTACTATTCGTTCCTCGCAGATTCCTTTCTCTTCTTTGCCGATGACTTTATGAAGTTATAACTCATCTAGCTACACCAATGTTCCTCTCATCATTTACCGGCAACCTAGGTAATGTTTGCTTTCCTTTTCTTAATCCAAATTCTATGGAGTAAAGCCCATAAATTGTACTAAGTCCACCATCTGGATCTCGATCCATGAAAAGGGAACTCTAATTGATTGTTTTCTTTGGTTCTCTTATCTCATTGCACTGCTTCACTATTGAAGTCAACCAAGTATTACTCTCTATAGATCCGCATATCTAGGAATCAGGTATCAATATCTACTTTTGATACCTTTTAAATATGTAAACAAAATCTAAGATGACAAAGAAAAATAGTTCAATCACATAATTTTTTTTATCATATTAGACATCTTAAACAGTCGGTCAATTTCAGAAAAATGAGAAACAGATTTGACTGGAAGCTTCTCTTGCCTTTTTTGTTGCGTGCTCTATTACTGTTTTCTTAGGTGCATGATACTTAACCAACCGAATCTAATTCAGGATATTGAAAAGCAAATATAGCTAACAACATAGATAATTAGTAACGTCTATTAGTCTATATACTAGTAACCTAAATTCGAGATTTGCTTCAACATGGTACTTAATTTCAAACTTTGCCTGAAAAGGGAAGAGAAAAACAATTATGTGGTATCTAAATTGTGAATCTATTGTTATTCAAGTCAATTTCATTCACACTTTTATACCTAATTAGCTTAAATGGATGGAAAATCGGTGCACGAGTTTTTGGTTGAAATGTCTGTTCAACATTAAATGATGATTTTTTGAGTTGTAAATTTATTGTATGATTGGTTCAACATTAAATGATGGGTCTGGCCATGATAGGAAGTATCTATTCTCTCCAGCGCTGAAATGAAATTGGGAGAATTGAGGAATGACAACAGAGGGCTTACGTGTAATGGTGAAAACATTTGGTGTTTTCATATATAGTGGTTGTGTTCTTTGATCGAGAACTCTCCTCAAGTTATTATCAATTCTCTAAATAGTTTGGTGTTTATTTATTCATCACCAAGTAGAGTTATTCTCAGCCATGTTTCTCTTCTTTAAAATAGATAACTTTAGAACACAGATTTCAAGTGTCATAAGGCTAATTTTTTCTAGGTATACTATGTATTGTGTGCCTATGATTTCAAGAATTTTCAATTCTCTTTTTTCTTGTGTCAAACTTGTCATATATATAAGTAAACAAAAAAAATTCTCTGTTTTAATTCTGAAGTGATTGTTTGACTTAGAATGTGCAGTAGTTGCTCAATTTTTCTTTTACAGTAGCCTGCTACAATCAAACTCCCTCCCGTCCTCAACTCATGAGAAAAAGGAAAATTAAAAAAAAAATCTTTCATATTATTTAAAGATGTTATTTTGGTCATCAATAGTCAAATGACGTACAAAGGGTTTTATGTTTTTGTTAAACTGTCAAACTTGATCTCGACATACAATTCAATTCTCTCTAAGCTCCACTTCTCTTCCTTATTATAAACCATTAGAAACTTGTTAGATGATACTTCATTCAAACTTTGATTAGATTTTGAAATCTTTGGTTATAAAATAGAAGTGGATCTCCACATACAATCCAATTCTTTTTGAATTCCAAATTACTGTAATGATCAAATCGCCAACCAAAGCTTGAGTGATCGGTGCCTTATGATTAACATCTCACTTTTGGAGCTAGATGAACTACTACCACTGTACCAGTTCCTGAGTCACATCTAATATGCAACCTATTCGTGCTTCTTGGATGCTTCGCTAAACTGTAACTTTCGAGAGGAAGAGCTTTCAATTTTTGGTGTGAAAGCAAGCAAAAGGTTTTCTGACATGCAATGTGACATGTGTTTCCATGCATTTTATGCTTCAGAAATATGTAATGAAATTATGATTGACCTAAAACTAACGCCGGTTGTCAACTTAATGATGACCACTTATTTTTCAAACCATATTAGATTCCTCTTTACAGTTCATTCTTCCCTACAACGAACTGTTTTTTTGATGTTGATCCTCCTTTCTTACATATCCTCATCAAAATGTTTTTTTGATGAAGATAATTAATGTTGGGAAGGAGGAACAATGTAAAAAAAAACAGTTCATTGTAGGGAAGAATGAAGTGTAAAGAGGAAGCTTATATAGAATTTAAAATGAATGGTCATCATTGTGTTGACAGTTAAGTTACTTCTAGGTCAATGAAAATATTATAAGGTGTTGAGCTAGATGGATTTGTGTTGTGTAGGTTATATGGAGTAACTTTGGAATAGGACCTTCTAGATTATCTTGTTTAAGGGTGACTGCGATTAGCAGTATAAGTGGATTTCTTCCGTTGTCGAATCATATCATATATTTATATCATATATTTATATAAAACAGAACCTTAGGCCCGCCTATGTGGCGCCACCAGAAACAAGAAATTCCTTTTAAATTTATTTATTTCCAAAACTAGCCTTCCCTTTTCATGAAAAGTTGTGACTTTTATGAAAAGTTGTGACTTTTATGAAAAGTTTTGACTTTTTTGAAGAGTTGTGACTTTTATGAAAAATTGTGACCTTTCTGAAGGGTTGTAACTTTTCCAAGAGTTATGACATTTCTGATAAGACACAATAAATATTTGTTCATACTACCCTATGTTGTCTATAAATAGAGGAATTTATTGCCACTGTAATTTGTAGGTTGTTTTTTCCACTATAGGGTAGTCAAATTCAAATACATTAATTGAGTTTTTACGAAGCTTGTTTCATTCTTAAAAGTTTTCATGGAGCTTAATCTTTATTATTAGTCATAGTGATTCATCTAACTATGGTAAAAAAATTCCTATTTTGGTGACTTTTTTTTAAAATATGTTAAAGTGTCAGCAAGGATGATTGAAAATCGATCTTCTCTTTTGTCCCTTTCTACAGGCCTCTTCATATAAACAAAGCAAATTGATTTCAATTGCAATGCGACATTACGACCCTTGGACCTCTTAGTGTACAGCTCATAACGCTACTCAAATGGTTGATGGTTGAATTCATTACATTTGGTTCTTAATTAAACAAATATCTTATTTCTTTCATTATTATTTGTATGTTTTTTTAATTCAAATACATTAATTATGCTTCGTATAAAGTGTTTCATTTCTCAATGTTTTTTTCCTCCTATTTCATGAAGCTGAACTTTTTAGTATAAATGATAGTGATTCATGTATCTGTTGCAACTTCTTTTTTGCTATTTTGGTGACTTTTTTGTTTTTTGAATTATCTTAAAAATTTCAATGTGGAAGACTGAATTTTTTTTTTGTCCCCTTTTACACGGTTTCTTCATGTACTTTTGGGAAAATTGTGTGTGGGTTGTGCTATATTTGATAGCACACAATAATAAATATTTGATAACTAATACGGAACCAACGATGAAGTTTGTTACAAGAACCAAAATGATTGCTCTTTGCTTGCCACAGTTACTATATTATTTTGATTGTATTTTCTTAGGTACAAACATTTTGTATGCCATTGCACTATTGCTAGAATATTTGTATAGAGACAACTTGTCCACATCTTTTATTGAAAGTTAACTAATTTGTCAAACTTCTTCTTCTCTTCTATTTTCAACATAATAAGAGATCAAGTTTTGGTGAAACTAACAAATCTCCAAAATACACTAGAACAAAAATATTTTTTATCGGCAATAATTATGCACATTCGCAAAAAGTACTACAACATTTAACGACATTAATTAATTGTCATTGAATTCAATGTTGTTACAGACATTAGGAACATTTATACAAATACAAATTGCCTCTGAAAATACATATTTAATGATAATTAAGATATTAATTATCATTAAAGATCATTTTTTGTAGTTATAACTCATTCTTTTGATAATTTTTTAAATTTTTGATAATGAAGTAGTAACTCTTTCTGGCTTCTTTCAATTAAATTTGTGAACTATAAACTTGGATAATACCCGAAAGACTATCTTTTTGAAAAATATATTAAGCACATGCATTTTTCTTCTTGATTGTTTTGAAAGTGAGGCCGTCTTTATTATTTTAATTGGATATTTGTGTGTTCAAGTGCTCACAAAATCATGTTGTGAGATTTTAATATGTTATGTGTCAAAAATTTTATTTAGTATATCCCGTTGTGAACATTCAAATGTCACCTACTACATGGTTGATAATTGCATTAATTTTTTGTAACTGCATACTATAACTATAACAATAACTATGTTTTAATCCAAATAAATTGGGGCCGGTGATATGAAACCTTAAAAATACTAATGACTATTTTGAGACACTGCCAATTTATTTTTATGATAATAACAATTTTAGGGTCATTTTTAGCCTGTACTTGATATGCCATACAATAATAAAAAAGAGATTGATTAAGGTTCATAAAAAGGAGTCCAAGATCGTCCATTGAATATAATTAATTATGATCTTGTATGGACGTGATGTTCCACTTTACTTGGTAGTGTTGTTTTTCAATGTTTTCTTGTCTCTTTTTTAACTTATTTTTCATTACATCTTACCAACTATTTTGAGGGAGATTTTCTTAGAATTCTTACTAATACTTAAAATTCATCATGACTCATAATTTTTGTATGACAATTTTTTTTTTAAAAAAAATATAGCACTATAAGATTTCGGAGAAACGTTTTGCCTCAAGATAAAATGTTTTTGCCAATTATGTTTCGAAAATACAAATATTACCTAATGATTATATGTAAGCCTATTAAAATAGTTCATTCCCATGCGAAGTACGGGTAATTTGCCTAGTTTTTTATAATCGTGTGTCATCACTCCATCATCAATTCGATAATTTCATGGGTCCATTTCTTGGTAATCTTTCTATTTGAAAAACAAAATTCCATTTAAAGGATTTGTACTTTTCCATTCTATATAATAATAACAATATTTGGTATAATTTTGAATATCCATTCATTTCTTTCCTTCCTATACCCTAATTGTGGGATTATATTGTGTATGTTGTTAACTTGTTGTAGTTATTTCTTTCGGATGTGAAAAGATAGATGATTGTGTTGAACTAAGTATTAAATTCACAGCAAACTTTTCTAGATTATAAATCAAAAGCTTAATTAATTCTTTATTTAAAGGAAACCTTACACATATCAATTAGGTAGTACTATAATTCATAGTTCCTTCTACAATTTAAGCAAACCTTTCTGTGTTTGAGGGCTTGGTCTGACCCGCCAGATTTTGTTAGCATCATCATATGATGTGTTTTCATTAATGATTCGAGTTTTAGAGTTTCATCTTGTGCAAATTTGTGTTATTAATTCTTAACCAATCCTATTGAAGCCTACATAGCATTCTCCTATTTTTTTCCTCCTCCTCCTTTCCTTTTTCTTTTCATTCATAAACATAGTATGGTATAGGATTTCTTCTTCAACTCTACTTACTCCATTATTTTGAATTATCACCATTGAACTTCTTGTTCTTAGTTGAAGAAACCTTACCCCTAGAACAAGAACCAGGTGCTTGTTAGTTGGTTACAACAGAACAGGAAAACTTGAAGCGAAAACCTTCCTCAATTAAGGAAGGAAAAACCTTGTTTTATTTATTCAAATTTGATGATTTATGATTACAACTCAATAACCAATAACCTCACCACAACAACAACTCTCGATTAACTGTAATCGACTAACTCTACTCTCCAAGAGGCCAAACCCACCTCTTGTTACAAACCTCTCCACAACTCTACTCTACAAGAAGTCAAACCCACTTCTTGTACTATGATCCTTAAATAACAATTTTAACTGTGAACTAGAAAACAATTTACACACTCAAGTTAGAACTTCTTGAACTCTGTAACAGTCTCGAACTCACAGGCTTTTACGTGTTGAATAGCTTTTGCTTTCTTGATTCTTGATTGATGTAAAAGTCTTATTTTGCTCTTCTGCGTTTGATCTCTTTTTATAGACTTCTCGTGACTTGTGTCCATATCATATAAGGTAAGGAATTTATAATTGTAGCGAAACAACGAGTACTAATTTTGCCTTTTATTGTACAATCATTTTTCTATACAACTTCCTAATTACCATAAACGTATTAAAGTTTCCTTATTTGTTTCAACTTGCACTTTCGTCTGCATGAGACACAGAATACTTTTCAATACGTTTAGACAATTTTAGACTTCACTTTTGGCTGTTAACACGTACACATTTGTATGCTTTTCTTGACCCTGAATCTGTATGTATGTATATGCATTTTACAGTGTCTATCAGCAAAATACACAAGCTGCAAAACTATCATATTCCCCCTTTTTGATGATGGCAAACCTGTGTAATGCTATATATAATATCTTCCCCCTTTTTACAAATCAAAAAGAGTCAAACAACCAAAGTAGTAATAAACAGGAGCCATAGCAGAATATCAAAGCATACATCAACATTTTAAGCTCAAACCTTGAGCCCCACAAAAAAACAAAAAAATGTTCAACACAACAAAATAAGATAGCAAACCACGGTCAATAATCCACAAAACAGAAGAACCAGATTCACAGTAAGCACGATTAAGAGGAAGATTGGCTAGGTTTTGAAGGATGAGAGGAGGCAGCAGCCAGCATATCAAGAACTCTGTCAACCCTTGCATTGTTGGCAAGTTGTTGTTGCACCAACTGATCCTTCAGACGACCAATCTCATCATGAGAAGTGCGAAGCTCAGCACGTAAAGCCTGATTCTCAATTTCAAGAGTAGCATTCTTATCTGCTGCAGTTTTGAGTTCCCTAAGCAATTGAGCAACAGGACCAGATAGACGTGGAGAGACATGTGGAACCTGCTCTGGTTCAATAGATAAACCACAATCAGTAAGAATTGATTGGGTAAACATGTCTGCGCGAGTTAAAGCTCGTCCTTCTCCTAGTGGCACCTCAAATGCAGTAAACACCTTGGTGAGAAGATTACCGAATGCCAACTGATGAGAACCAAGTTGAGGAGCAACAATTTGAGCGAAGTGTTTGATAATCAGTGTTGGCCAATCGATGTGTTCTTTGCACTCAAGTGCATTCATGAGTCCCATGCCCCGTAAACAAGCAGTATGACGCTTATGACCCCTAGGTAATACTCCTTTATGTACGATTTCAAATAGAAGCTTGTGAACTGGTCCCATGACTCCTTTTAACATTGTTCAGGCCCTAGATGTAGCCCGTCCTTGGGAGAACTTGGCCGAAAGACCAGAGTATTCATCAGAATTCCAATAATAGTCGGTAATACCCATAGATGGTATTGCAAAATCTCACCAAGCTTTGTAGAATAAAAAATGATCTCCACCCCTTTCACAGTAGATGTTACCACATCACCATCCAACACCTTGAGGTTTGTGTAAAAATCTATAACTTCATGTTCATAAATCAGATTAGGTTCAAGAAATAACTCTTCCCACCCCTGAAACTGTAGTAATTCACACACATGTTTGACTATTTCTGTTGATAGGATGTCAGGATGAAAATTTCTACCCCTAAGCACAGTTTTAGTCTGAAAGTACTTTTCCTTCCAAATTTTGAGAAATTTTTCCATGTTCCTTTTTGCCGATTTCGATTTAAACTGAGGACTTTCAGAAGTTTTAATTTCAGAGCCGTCATCAGACTCAGAATCAAGAACCATCGGAGAAATGGACGGATGAACATGAGACTTACCCATAGGACGACGCTTCACATTAGATGTCGTAGAACTCGTCAGTTTAGCCATATGTGCACTTCGAGTCACAGGCTTGTGCGAACAGATTTGTTTTACTGCAATATGTTTGTGGGGTCGTTTTGGTTTCTGAGGATGTAACATACTAAGCGGAACATCATCAGTGTTTTGTTCTAGTGGGTGTGAGGACGGTGGAATGTTAGATTCAGATGTGGGTGAGGGAATGGTTTTTGGAGATGGTGGTTGAGGAGACTAAGTGATGGGGGTTATGGGTCTCGGAGACGATGGTGGAGGAGAGAGAGAATGATGAGTATTTGGGTTTTCTGTTAACGGGGTTAACGGAGAAGGGGTGAAAGGTTCACCGACGGCGTACGGTGATAGGCCACCGAGATCGAATGTGGGTGTATTTTGAGGAGGCGAAGTGAGGGTTGTGTCAATGGAGGGATTTTCTTCCCCCTGAAATGATGCATCGTCCGATGAGTTTTCATCGTCGGAGTATGCGATGAGTGGATTAACCATGGTGGAGAATTTTTGGGGTTTCTTGAAAGATGGAGCAAGAATGGAGTGTGTTTTTGTGAAGGGTTGGGTTTTTTGAGGCGTTTTAGTAATTATTATGTTCTAACACTTAGGAGGAATTTTGAAGTGACGGTTGAAGTTCTCTATAGAGAGATGACGTATGGAAAGGTGAGGATAGAGACAGTGCTTTTGAGTGATGTTTTCCCGGGCTAGTGAATGGTGTTTTAGGCAATAGAGATATGGACCAGGTTCTTATGTAATTTAGATATTAGACACAGTCAGCTATATAATGTATTGTATAGAGAACATATTATATGGTAGAAGATGTATACCTGATATCATGAGGGCCTAGAGAGTCAGTACTCTTGTGTCATATCCTTGTTTGAACTAATCAGTCTTGAAAATGAGTGCTAGACAGAGTCGATTTTTCTGGAATGGTTCTCTCCTAGTGCTTTAGTGAAAATATCAGCAATTTGATCCTCAGTTTTGCAAAATGTCATCATGATGAACCCCTTTTCAACATTATCCCGAAGAAAATGATGTCGGATATCTATGTGTTTAGGTAGTACTATAATTCATAGTTCTTTCTACAATTTAAGCAAACCTTTCTATGTTTGAGGGCCTTGGTCTGACCCGCCAGATTTTGTTAGCATCATCATATGATGTTTTTTCATTAATGATTTGATTTTTAGGAGTTTCATCTTGTGCAAATTTGTGTTATTAATTCATAACCAATCCTATTGAAGCCCACATAGCATTCTCCTAATTGTTTTTCCTCCTCCTCCTTTCCTTTTTCTTTTCATTCATAAACATAGTACGGTATAGGATTTCTTCTTCAACTCTACTGACTCCATTATTTTGACTTATCCAAATTGAACTTCTTGTTCTTAGTGAATGGTAATTTAAAATAAAATTGGTATATCACGAGGAGAATATCTTGAACTAGAGGGATTTTTGTGCAAATTTAAGGTGAATTTAGTTGATTTTTCAAAGAAAAAAAATCAATTTTTAATATGAATAATTGAAATTGTCCAGCACGTTTTTCTGAACAACCAACTTGTATTCATGAATTCAAAGATTTACTTGCATTCATACATTTAGAAATCAAGAACGGCAGCAACGATGTTTTTACATATCACAAGTGCGTCGAGTGAAGAAGATGAAACCAAATGCCCAAAACTCCCTTGTTTTTTCCTGTTTCTATACCCTTTTGTTTTTGTTTTTCATGGTATCTATTCTCTCTACCCATATTTGGAAAGCGAGTATATCTAAATGTTTATATTTGAATGAACTTCCTCTATTTGAATGTTTTTATCTAAAGTATTTATGTGTTGATCAAGGAATCTGGTGATATTTATGTTGTAGCTAGATTGTACACATAATGTTTCTGGTTTGAGATCTGAATTTATGGTGATGGTTGAGTGATTTTTCAGATATATTTAATATTTCAGCTTAAGCTTAGATTGTACACATAACATTTCTTGTTTGAGATCTGAATTTATGGTGATGCTTGAATGAATTTTTTGGTGATGATAAAAATATTTCTCATAAAATAATATAAGTGATATAGTGATATATATATGATGCATATATCAAATTAAAAAATTTGAATATACAATGGTTCTAAACGAAAAACCCTAAAATTAGTGTATCCAACAAGTTGTGAAAGTGTGGATACATCTTCGTCGACCAAAACATATCGTGTATCAAACTAAATTATGTGAACTAAGTGAACTCAATGACCAACTAACATAGTTCTAATTCATCTAAAGTAAAGCATGAGCTATGAAACAAAATCATTAAAAGATTTACAAATAGTATGCAATGATAGCAAAATACTAAATAAAATACTTTACTTTTTTGGGGAGTTTCTCTAAGTGACAACCATCACTAAGTGTTTCGTGATGATACAACGTCTTAACAATGTTGCCAGAACCACCTTATACTTTGCCGGGATATAGGAGGAAACTTAACATTTGGATCAATCTAATGGCCTTCTTGAGGATGGCCAGGAATCACCCGAATTACTGTACAATCCTATCTACACTTATGGTGCAGGTTACGCTGTTTAAGTTATCTTAACTATAATCCAAATCGGTGCTCAATAATATTAGAAAAATATATATATTAATGCGAGTTTTGGGCTAAATTCATCTCTTAACTATGAATAAGGCTTAGGTTACATCCTTGTACTATAATAGTTAACAAGAAACATCTTTTTAGTATTTAAAATATAACAAAACTCAATCTTCTGTCTATTTCTGTTAACATGCTAGCATTGATTTTTCAAGAAGTGATTTTCTCTCTCCCAATCCCTATTTTGCCCCTCTCAAATCTTTCTCATCGCTCCCATATTCAGCAAAATGAAGAAGGTAACTCAATATTTTCTGAACTTCACAAAATAATCAACATCAAGAATAAATTTTTTTCTTCGACAAGAGTTGAAAACAAGGCAGAGGGCTATACACAAGCAAAGTAAAAGAATAATAAATCATTGAAAATTTCTTTTTTTTCTTATTCGAAAAATATAACTAATTATCTATTTTTCAAATTAAACATGTTCATTCTTTTAAACACTAGATATTATGGGTTGCAACATAACAACTAATCGAAACCATGTTGCTTTGAAGTTTAAGTGATTGATCGTCAACACCCAACTATGGTATTATCCATATTCAAGAGATTTTAAGCATTTTTAAATATAATTAGCAATGTCTTTCATATTGATTTATAAGTATTACATGAGAGTATGTAACTTTTTCAGTTGGCGAGATGAAGAAACAAAAATAAACTAGTGAGGAGCATAGACAAGTAAGAAGCGCCTACCCATTGTGTGATTCAAAACACTCCCAAAAATGGTTGATCAAGAAGCACAACTCCAAGATTATTACAAGAATTAGAAGCAGTTGGCGAAGAACTATCCATGGTTAAACAAGATCAACGAAACTGGAAATTGCAAAGTGAAAATAATGAGAAATTGATATAGCAGTGGAAGTAGTTGTTTTATATTATGTTAAATTCACTTGAACTTCTTGTATTAAATTCGTTATGTATGTTCTTCAAGTTCAATAAAAACATTTTGTATAGTCTAATCATTTTTTTCTTTTCACACCTAGAGCACTTTAAACTACACAAATAACCACTAGACAAGCAAAAAAAAAAAAAGGAACAAAAGAGTAAGAAAAAAACATAAACCTGCAAAATTGTAGAAAAACAACAAAAAAAGTGGTAAAACAGCGGCAAAACAGCAAAAAAAAATGCCCCCCCAAAAAAAAGTAGAAAACTAGAAAAGAAAGAAAAAAATCATGAATTTAGTAAAACGGAAATTTTATGTAACAGCAAAGACACAACAAAATAAACAAAAAACATCAAAGTCTAGTGTCATTAATTCATCATAAAGCTAAAAATGTATTTTCTTCAATGTTGCAACTTCATAGAGAAAATGAAAAACTCTGACATTGTTGGATGGCTTGAGATGTACCTCTTCTAATCTGAAATAAGAAATTACAATATTAAATATGAATAGTTATACAAATAAGCTACAATGAAAATAACTTAAATATGAATATTTGAATATTCTTACAGGTAGCTTTTCAATATTTTGGCAACTTGTTGCTTCTTTGACCATGATGGAGTCTAGACTACGAAGGTAGTCTGACGGATAAATTTCAAGTAATCTGAGGAGAAACTGCAAGTTCTACTCTTGTGGCCAGGTTTACCACATTTTCTACAATCAACTAATTTGTGTTTCCCTTTTAACTTCATCCTACTAGCCCCTGGATCATCATCTTCTTTCCTTCGTAATTTTTGTTTCTTTCCTTTCTTCTTATTATTCAAGTAAGAAGGTGGAAATGGTGGAGGATTCGGTGAATTTAGTCATAAATCAGGGCCATTCATTGGCAATATTGAAGCTTCATAAAATTTTAGATACGTATCTACCTTGTAGCAATGATCAATATAGATTAAAACCTCATCATTTTTCAACCAAATCAAGGATATAGCTTGTTTACAAGGAACTGCTGATAATTCCCATTACCTACAGCTACAGGTTTTGTTATATAAGTCAACAATCCATTATCACCTTCGACAGGCCCAATTACCTCATAGTTCCACATGTTCGACCTTTTGGGAATATAATTAGCAGCTTTCTTCATAGTTTTGGCCAACTTCTTTTTAATAGTAGGACAATATCATTCAAGTTCCATTTTTCAGCTTTCTTCCTATCAGAATAATTAATTTTTGTCATGAGTAAGTGCCTAATGGTCTCCAGAAGTTTAACAATTGGTTTATCTCGTGCATCAAAAATAAACTTATTAAAAACCTCACATTGGTTGTTCAAAGGAATGTCACACTTATGAAGATGCGAGAAATGTGATCTTCACCATTCACTAGGCAATTTATCATAAAGCCATGCATAAGCCTCTTTATCTAATTCAAACAAATCAGTCACACAAGCATCAAACCTATCAATAGTTGTTGTTGAAGCTGCCTGCCAAGAGCATTTTTTTAAATCCATTCCAGAATATCCAGCTCTCTTGAAATTGTTATGCAAATGTTGCACATAAAATCTATGAGGAACACCAGGCAACACTAAATCAAAAGCTTCAATAGCCCTCTTTGCTTATCTGACATAAAAGTCCACAAGTATTTCTCTTCAATCTCAAGATCATTCATCAAGTAGGTTAAGAACCATTGCCATATTACCTTATTTTCTTTTTCGTCTATTGCATAAGCTATTGGAAAGATATTATTATTTCCATCGAGAGTAACAAATGATAGCAATTGTTCCCCATACATAGTATTCTTCAGCCACCATACATCGATTCCAATAATCTTTCGACAACCAGCCTTAAATCCATCTTTACAAGCTGCAAAACAAATATAAAACCTCTGAAATCTCATTGGCTTAGTCAGAATATCATTTGGAGTTAGTTTCATGAAAACAGAAGTTCCGGGATTGGTTCGAACAATTTCATAGCAATAATTCCATAATATACCAAACTGATCATCTATATCTCCATTGATCACTGCAATAGCTTTTTTCCTTTGCCCTTCTGACTTGATGCATACTCATATGTGTTACCAATTTGTGTTAGGAAAAAACAGAAATACTGATTCTAATAAATTTTCTAGAAACACGAAGTAACTAAAACTTATTGAACCAGTACAAGAGATCAACAAAAATTTAATTCACAAAAACTAAAATCTGTCAAACGTACCAGAATCTGGAAAAACCCTTGAACAGGAAAAAGATCAAGTCCACTGAACTCACCCCTTAAGGAAATTATTCCCCTCTAGTATCCGAGGTTTGATTTGGAATATGAACTCTCAGGGTAAAATGATCTCAATCACCAAAGTATAGATACCAAAAACTCGGGTGTCAGCGAACCAGTCAACAACAGGAAAGTACACGAATTTTTTTGTGTGCAGAAGAAGAAGAAGAAAATCAGAAAAATCATTAGGAAATATTTTGAAGAATGAAGGGTATTTATAGGCAAGAAGAACAGGTTTCAAAAGGTTGCAACCCTTTCAGAATCCACACAACCATATGGTCGGTATTTTATTTCATCCAAATACTGACATCACGAAGTCGGTATTTTTATTTCATCGAAAAACTGACATCACGAAGTTGGTATTTTTATTTCATCCAAATACCGACCTCATGAAGTCGGTATCTTTTCTTCGTCTAAATATCGACTTCATGAGGTCGGTGATGTTATTTCAATTAAATACCGACCTCTTGAGGACGGTTTTGCGTAAATTAAAAGAACAAATAATATTATAATACCGACTTCCAAAAATTGGTAAAATTAAATATCATGCAATTTAATTAGTTTTAATTTAAATATTTATATAGTGCAATTAACTTTAAATAAATCGTACTCTGGATGACTTTTATATAAGTTAAAAAATAAACTAATATAAAATACCGACCTCTCCATGTCAATATTATTTATTTAATATGATTCCTTTTAATTTTCTTAAAATTTAATGTGATACCGACCTCATTAGATCGGTATGTTCTTTATTATATCTAATACATTTTAATAAAAGCGACATTCCGAGGTTGGTTTGTTTACAATATTTCTAATAATCATAATATTATATTAAAATTTCATTTGAAACTTACAATTAATTGTTCAAAAAGTGTAATAATTTTGTTTACTTTATCAATAAAAAGTTAGACTTCGTGAAAAAATTATAAAAAAAAATATAATCCATATTTATAATATGAAACCACGTTGATATGAATTAGGATATAATTATACTTATATTTCTAGAGTAATGTACAAATCTATTAGTCCGTCGTCTAATCTTGAATTTACTATCTCATGTTATGATGTAGAGGTGAAGAGCTAACATATAATCTATTCGAGTATGAAATGCGAGATAGTATTATTATATAAATTCGATCTTGAATGTATGTCAAGTGTAGTGATCACTTTCTAATTATGATGACATGTAAAGGATACTTCATCTGAGTATGAAATACGTTAATTGATATTGATAAACATTCATTGACTCGATAAAATTAAATTTAAATAATTGATATATATATATATATATATATATATATATATATATATATATATATATATATATCCGCTCGATGTCAATATTATTTATTTAATATTATTACTCTTTTTATTTATCTTAAAATTTAATGTGTTACCGACCTCATGATGTCGGTATATTTTTATTATATCTAATTCATTTTAATAAAAGCGACAACCGGAGGTGGATTTGTTTAAAATATTTCTATTAATCATAATTTTTGCTATTTAGAACAATACTAAAATTTAATTGGAGACTTACAATTAATTGTTCAAAAAGTGTAACAATTTTGTTTACTTTTATAAATAACAAGTTAGACTTCATGGAAAAATTAAAACAATATATATAATCCATATTTAGGGTATAAACGTTGATATGAATTAGGATATAATTATACTTATATTTCTAGAGTAATGTACAAATCTATTAGTCCGTTGTCTAATCGTGAACTTAATATCTCATGTTATGATGTAGAGGTGAAGAGCTAACATGCATATAATCTATTCGAGTATGAAATGCGAGATAGTATTATTATATACTTTCTATTTTGAACGTATGTCAAGTGTAGTGATCACTTGCTCATTATGATGACATGTAAAGTATACTTCATCTGAGTATGAAATACGTTGATTAATTATGTATGAAATACATCATCATTAAAGAAATATCGATGATCAATTTAAGACGCGATTTATATATTAGATTTGAATTTATATAATTAGGAGGAATATAATTTAAATTTAAAAAATTAACTTGATCGATAAATTAAATTCTAGATTGAATCCTAACCCTTTATCTCTTATTAAATCAACGGTTATGATTAAATCTCCTATGCTTCCCTATTTTAAACACTAAAAGACCAAAACCTAAAAATTTTATTCTCTTCCTCCCCTCTCCTTGGCAGAAGCCCCCCTCTCTCTCCCCATTCTTTCCGGCGAGCAGCAGCAGCTGAGACCAGCAGCTCCGGCGCCACCCTCTCCTCTCTCCTCCTCTCCATCTTCTCTCCCTCTCATCTCCCTCCGCCTCTCATTCCTTTCTCCCTTCCCTTTCTTTTTTCCCTTTTTCTCTCCTCTCTTTGCAGGATCAGTCCAGCACCGATGGACGCCGGCGAGGAGAGCAGCAAGCAGTCGCCGGCGGAAAACCAGCAGCTGCGACCATCAGCGGGAGCAAGCAGCAGCTTCCAGCAGTCCTGCGCAGTAGAAGTAGCAGCGAGAACAGCACAGCGGCAACAACAATTTCCAGCAAAGTTGGAGACGGATCTCAACAGATCCGTCCAGGTACATTGGCTTTTACCTGCAGTCTAATTCCAATTTTCATGGAAATTTCATGTAAGTTTATGTGAAAATCGATATGCATCTTGTTTAAAGTATGTCAATATTATGAAGTTTGGTTAGATAGGTGTCCTAACGCGCCTTAATTCGTTCGGTTCCGACTCTTCAAAATCCAAAATTCCAAAAGAGTTGTTAGGTCGTGTACAAAACCAGTATTTGAGAAAATGAGACGCGACAAAGTGTTTTTATTATGGTAGAGTTGTAATATTTTTGTAGTTAATAAATGGTTCTATCATAAAGAAAACAATCATACATCGTCGTGTTTGGGATGAATTAGTAGGTTGGTGGGAATCCATACTTGAGTTGAGCTCTTGATGTTAGTGAATCAAATTGAACTATTTCGAAATAAAAATCCAAATGACTTAAGAGTATGAATTCATGCCCTGCTTGATCTTCTTGTATGTAACAAGTGCGTGTAAATAGGTTCAAACTCTATTTTTCTAGTTTTAACTTTTTCCCCTCTTTTCGTGCTAAGCAACTCAAGAAGCTCAACATATAAAAAAGTTGATACAAGATTATACTATTTCTTTCATCAAATTAGGAGATAAAGTTTGGTGATTCGAAATATCTAAAGTTAAAGTACAATTATTTTCTATAATGTGTTTGTATCCACCTACTTGATTTGTGTCCATCTTGTGTTGACACTTAGCGTTAAATTTAGAAATAATATATTTGTTAAGTATAAGTATCAACACTAGTTGATCCTATTGATGACAAAATCAATTTTCTTGCAAGATCGATTTGTGTCCATCTAGTGTTGACACTTAGCTTTAAATTTAGAAATAACATATTTGTTAAGTATAAGTATCAACAATAGTTGATCTTATTGATGACAAAATCAATTTTCTTGCAAGATTGATTTGTGTCCATCTAGTGTTGACACTTAGCTTTAAATTTAGAAATAATATATTTGCTAAGCATAAGTATCAACCCTAGTTGATCCTATTGATGACAATATCGATTTTCATGCAAGATCGATTTGTGTCCATCTAGTGTTGACACTTAGCTTTAAATTTAGAAATAATATAATTGTTAAGTATAAGTATCAACACTAGTTGATCTTATTGATGACAAAATCAATTTTCTTGCAAGATTGATTTGTGTCCATCTACTGTTGACACTTAGCTTTAAATTTAGAAATAATATATTTGCTAAGTATAAGTATCAACACTAGTTGATCCTATTGATGACAAAATCGATTTTCTTGCAAGATCGATTTGTGTCCATCTAGTGTTGACACTTAGAAAGTTGTTCAGTTCTTTAAATAAATTCATGTGATTTAGTTAGTGAGTATAGTATTGGAATTAAGTTAAAACTAAACTAATTACACTTAGAAAGATGTTAAGTTCTTTAAAAAAGTTAATGTGATTTAGTTGGTAAATATAGTGTTGAAATTAAGTTAAAACTAAACTAATTAGACTTAGAAAGATGTTATGTTCTTCAAATAAGTAAATGTAATTTAGTTGGTGAATATAATGTTTGAATTAAGTTAAAACTAAACTAATTATACTTAGAAAGTTGTTAACTTTTTTAAATAAGTTAATGCGATTTAGTTGGTAAATATAGTGTTTGAATTAAGTTAAAACTAAACTAATTACACTTAGAAAGATGTTAAGTTCTTTAAATAAGTAATGCGATTTATTTGGTGATTATAGTGTTGGAATTAAGTTAAAACTAAACTAATTACACTTAGAAAGATGTAAAGTTCTTTAAATAAGTAAATGTGATTTAGTTGGTGAACATAGTGCTTGAATTATGTTAAAACTAAACTAATTAGACTTAGAAAGTTATTAAGTTCTTTAAATAAATTAATGCGATTTAGTTGGTCAATATAGTGTTGGAACTAAGTTAAAATTAAACTAATTACACTTAGAAAGATGTTAAGTTCTTTAAATAATTAATGTGATTTAGTTGGTGAATATAGTGTAGGAATTAAGTAAAACTAAACTAATTAGACTTAGAAAGTTGTTAAGTTCTTTAAATAAGTTAATGTGATTTATTTGGTGAATATAGTGTTGGAATTAAGTTAAAATTAAACTAATTAGACTTAGAAAGTTGTTAAATTCTTTCAATAAGTTAATGTGATTTAGTTTGTGAATATAGTGTTTGAATTATGTTAAAACTAAACTAATTAGAAGGTTGTTAAGTTCTATAAATAAGTTAATGTGATTTGGTTGGTGAATATAGTGTTTGAATTAAGTTAAAACTAAACTAATTACACTTAGAAAGAATTTAAGTTCTTTAAATAAGTAAATGTGATTAGTTGGTGAATATATTGTTGGAATTAAATTAAAACTAAACTAATTAGACTTAGAAAGATGTTAAGTTCTTTAAATAAGTTAATGTGATTTAGTTGGTCAATATAGTGTTGCATTAAATTAAAACTAAACAAATTAGGCTTAGAAAGATGCTAAGTTCTTCAAATAAGTAAATGATATTTAGTTGGTGAATATAGTGTTGGAATTAAGTTAAAACTAAACTAATTACACTTAGAAAGATGATAAGTTTTTTAAATAAGTTAATGTACTGGTGAATATAGTGTTGGAATAAAGTTAAAACTAACCTAATTAGACTTAGAAAGATGTTAAATTCTTCAAATAAGTAAATGTGATTTAGTTGGTAAATATAGTGTTGGAATGAAGTTAAAACTAAACTAATTACACTTAAAAAAATTGTAAGTTCTTCAAATAAGTAATGCGATTTATTTGGTGAATATAGTATTGGAATTAAGTTAAAATTAAACTAATTACACTTAGAAAGATGTTAAGTTCTTTAAATAAGTAAATGTGATTTAGTTAGTGAATGTAGAGTTTGAATTAAGTTGAAACTAAACTAATTACACTTAGAAAGTTTTTAAGTTCTTTAAATAAGTTAATGCGATTTAGTTGGTCAATATAGTGTTGGAACTATGTTAAAATTAAATTAATTACAGTTAGAAAGATGTTAAGTTCTTTAAATAAGTTAATGTGATTTAGTTGGTGAATATAGTGTTGAAATTAATTAAAACTAAACTAATTAGACTTAGAAAGTTGTGAAATTCTTTAAATAAGTTAATGTGATTTATTTGGTGAATATAGTGTTGGAATTAAGTTAAAACTAAACTAATTAGACTTAGAAAGTTGTTAAGTTCTTTAAATAAGTTAATGTGATTTAGTGGGTGAATATAGTGTTTGAATTAAGTTAAAACTAAACTAATTACACTTAGAAAGATGTTAAGTTCTTCAAATAAGTAAATGTGGTTTAGTTGGTGAATATAGTGTTGATTAAGTTAAAACTAAATTAATTAAACTTAGAAAGATGTTAAGTTTTTAATAAGTTAATGCGATTTAGTTGGTGAATATAGTGTTGGAATTCAGTTAAAACTAAACTAATTAGACTTAGAAAGTTGTTAAGTTCTTTAAATAAGTTAATGTGATTTATTTGGTGAATATAGTGTTGGAATTAAGTTAAAATTAAACTAATTAGACTTAGAAAGTTGTTACATTCTTTCAATAAGTTAATGTGATTTAGTTTGTGAATATAGTGTTTGAATTATGTTAAAACTAAACTAATTAGAAGGTTGTTAAGTTCTATAAATAAGTTAATGTGATTTGGTTGGTGAATATAGTGTTTGAATTAAGTTAAAACTAAACTAATTACACTTAGAAAGAATTTAAGTTCTTTAAATAAGTAAATGTGATTTAGTTGGTGAATATAGTGTTGGAATTAAGTTAAAACTAAACTAATTAGACTTAGAAAGATGTTAAGTTCTTTAAATAAGTTAATGTGATTTAGTTGGTCAATATAGTATTGCATTAAATTAAAAGTAAACAAATTAGGCTTAGAAAGATGTTAAGTTCTTCAAATAAGTAAATGATATTTAGTTGGTGAATATAGTGTTGGAATTAAGTTAAAACTAAACTAATTACACTTAGAAAGATGATAAGTTTTTTAAATAAGTTAATGTACTAGTGAATATAGTGTTGGAATTAAGTTAAAACTAAACTAATTAGACTTAGAAAGATGTTAAGTTCTTCAAATAAGTAAATGTGATTTAGTTGGTAAATATAGTGTTGGAATGAAGTTAAAACTAAACTAATTACACTTAAAAAAATTGTAAGTTCTTCAAATAAGTAATGCGATTTATTTGGTGAATATAGTGTTGGAATTAAGTTAAAACTAAACTAATTACACTTAGAAAGATGTTAAGTTCTTTAAATAAATAAATGTGATTTAGTTAGTGAATGTAGAGTTTGAATTAAGTTGAAACTAAACTAATTACACTTAGAAAGTTGTTAAGTTCTTTAAATAAGTTAATGCGATTTAGTTGGTCAATATAGTGTTGGAACTATGTTAAAATTAAACTAATTACACTTAGAAAGATGTTAAGTTCTTTAAATAAGTTAATGTAATTTAGTTGGTGAATATAGTGTTGGAATTAAGTTAAAACTAAACTAATTAGACTTAGAAAGTTGTGAAATTCTTTAAATAAGTTAATGTGATTTATTTGGTGAATATAGTGTTGGAATTAAGTTAAAACTAAACTAATTAGACTTAGAAAGTTGTTAAGTTCTTTAAATAAGTTAATGTGATTTAGTGGGTGAATATAGTGTTTGAATTAAGTTAAAACTAAACTAATTACACTTAGAAAGATGTTAAGTTCTTCAAATAAGTAAATGTAGTTTAGTTGGTGAATATAGTTGGAATTAAGTTAAAACTAAACTAATTAGACTTAGAAAGTTGTTAATTTCTTTAAATAAGTTAATGCGATTTAGTTGGTGAATATAGTGTTGAAATTAAGTTAAAACTAAACTAATTAGACTTAGAAAGTTGTTAAGTTCTTTAAATAAGTTAATTTGATTTATTTGGTGAATATAGTGTTGAAATTAAGTTAAAACTAAACTAATTAGACTTAGAAAGTTGTTAAGTTCTTTAAATGAGTTAATGCGATTTAGTTGGTCAATATAGTGTTGGAACTATGTTAAAATTAAACTGATTACACTTAGAAAGATGTTAAGTTCTTTAAATAAGTTAATGCGATTTAGTTGGTGAATATAGTGTTGAAATTAAGTTAAAACTAAACTAATTAGACTTAGAAAGTTGTTAAGTTCTTTAAATGAGTTAATGCGATTTAGTTGGTCAATATAGTGTTGGAACTATGTTAAAATTAAACTAATTACACTTAGAAAGATGTTAAGTTCTTTAAATAAGTTAATGTGATTTAGTTGGTGAATATGGTGTTGGAATTAAGTTAAAACTAATTTAATTAGACTTACAAAGTTGTTAAATTCTTTAAATAAGTTAATGTGATATATTTGGTGAATATAATGTTGGAATTAAGTTAAAACCAAACTAATTAAACTTAGAAAGTTGTTAAGTTCTTTAAATAAGTTAATGTGATTTAGTGGGTGAATATAGTGTTTGAATTAAGTTAAAACTAAACTAATTACACTTAGAAAGATGTTAAGTTCTTCAAATAAGTAAATGTGGTTTAGTTGGTGAATATAGTGTTGAAATTAAGTTAAAACTAAACTAATTAAACTTAGAAAGATGTTAAGTTCTTTAAATAAGTTAATGCGATTTAGTTGGTGAATATAGTGTTGGAATTAAGTTAAAACTAAACTAATTAGACTTAGAAAGTTGTTAAGTTCTTTAAATAAGTTAATGTGATTTATTTGGTGAATATAGTGTTGGAATTAAGTTAAAACTAAACTAATTAGACTTCAAAAATTGTTAAGTCTTTACATAAGTTAATGTGATTTAGTTGGTGAATATAGTGTTTGAATTAAGTTAAAACTAAACTAATTACACTTAGAAAGATGTTAAGTTCTTCATATAAGTAAATGTGATTTAGTTGGTGAATATAGTGTTGGAATTAAGTTAAAACTAAACAAATTAGACTTAGAAAGATGTTAAGTTCTTTAAATAAGTTAATGTGATTTAGTTGGTGAATATAGTGTTGGAATTAAGTTAAAACTAAACTAATTACACTTAGAAAGATGTTAAGCTCTTTAAATAAGTTAATGTGATTTAGTTGGTGAATATAGTGTTGGAATTAAGTTAAAACTAAACTAATTACACTTAGAAAGTTGTTAAGTTCTTTAAATAAGTTAATCCTATTTAGTTGGTGAATATAGTGTTGGAATTAAGTTAAAACTAAACTAATTACACTTAGAAAGATTTTAAGTTCTTTAAATAAGTTAATGTGATTTAGTTGGTGAATATAATGTTGGAATTAAGTTAAAACTAAACTAATTACAGTTAGAAAGATGTTAAGTTCTTCAAATAAGTAAATGTAATTTAGTTGGTGAATATAGTGTTTGAATTAAGTTAAAACTAAACTTATTAGACTTTGAAAGCTGTTAAGTTCTTCAAATAAGTTAATGTGATTTAGTTGGTGAATATAGTGTTAAAATTAAATTAAAACTAAACTAATTACACTTAGAAAGATGTTAAGTTCTTTAAATGCAGAGAACAAGAGGTATGCAGCGTTTCAGGCCCAACTAACTTTTATTTTTGAATCTGGAAATATTCTTCCTCCATGTCCGGCAAGCAGTGATGATGGAGCTGATCAGGAGGGTAATGAGAATGATAAGGGTGATATGGAGAGTTATGGTGATAAGGAGTAGTTGTATTGGTTTGATATTTTAGACTTCTATATTATGGGAATTGTTTGATCGTATTTTAGTTAATTTTGAAGTTGGATGAAGTTTATTTTGAAATAGTTTAATGTATATGTTGAAAATATTTTGTTGTTTTGGTTGGATGAAGTTTATTTTAAAATACCTCATTTGGAATTCATTGAGTTGGATGAAGATTATTTTGAAGTAGCTTATATGGAATTCTTTGGGTTGTTTTGATATAAATATGCAGTTGGGATACTAAAATTGCAGCTCAATGTTGTCAATTTTGTAGTAGAAATACCAACTTCCAGAGGTCGGAATCTAAAAGATAAGAAATAAAAGGTCAGAATCTAAAAAATAAGATATAAAAATACCGACCTTCGGAGGTTGGAATCTCAAAAATAAGAAATAAAAATATCGACCTTCGGAGGTCGGAATCTCAAAAATAAGAAATAAAAATACCGACCTCTGGAGGTTAGAATCTAAGAAATAGGAAATAAAAATACCGACCTCCGGAGGTTGAAATCTAAAAAGTAAGAAATAGAAATACCGACCTCCAGAGGTTGGAATCTAAAAATTAAGAAATGAAAATACCGACCTTCGTAGGTTGGAATCTCAAAAATAAGAAATAAAAATACCGACTTCCGGAGGTCGCAATCTCAAAAATAAGAAATTAAAATACCGACCTTCGGAGGTCGGTGTTTTAAAATTTGATAATTAAATATTCTTACCTCCGGAAGACGAAAATAATAAAAATAAAAAATAAACAAATATATTAAAGTAACCTCCGAAAGTTGGAACTTAAAAGAAAGAATTTTACCGACTTAAATTAAAACTGACCTCGAGAGGTCAGTAAATACCAAACTCCAGAGATCAGAATTGAATAGCGACCAAGCTTTTTCCGGCTTAAGCTGGGAAGTCGGTTTTTGGTCGGTATTTCAGGAATACCGACCTCTGGAGGTCGATATTTCTAGGTCGGTATTCATTGTTTTTTTAGTAGTGCATTAATGACAGTTTGCAACCTTTCAAATGGTACTGACTGTTCCTGAAAGTTGCAACCTTTCAGTACAGTCATGGCGGGAATTTTTAAATAAAACAGGAAAGTTTTATAAATAAAATGGGTCGCACGCGGATCTCGATCGATCTTTTGCCAAAGCCAAAGCCGAAGCCGAAGCCGAGCGAGCAACGACGACGACGGCGCGAGGGGGTCCCTCTTTTCAACCCTTTTAACAATTAATAGGAGTGTTTCTATATTTAAACTCTCCTATTTTTCTTTTCACCACCGATGAGGGACAAATGCCTTTTTCATTAAAGCATAAGAAGACTTTTCAAGTTCCCAACTATTCAAGTTCTTAACTTTTCAAGTTCCTTTTTTTCCCTCTATTTCCCATCAATTCTTGCACCATACCCAACAATCTCCCATATTGATGGGGAATGGTTATAACATAGGAATGCACGAACAATTGTGTACTTTACATGCAAGGATCAATCGCATTTGGATAAGTAGGTTTTCCCTTGGACTTTCCGTAGTGAACATATGTCGGATATACTCGGTCAATCGATAGATGTGATATCTTTGAACCGTCGAGATTTGGTGTATACCTAGACGACCATATGTCACACAATTAACCCTTTACTGTTTATGGTTCTTACAGTTGTGTTTGTTTCAGCCATGAACACCTCCTCTTTTCATGAGTGTATAGAGAATAGACTTTTGATATAAAATTCTCTTTGAAACGGCTTACACTTCACACTCATATAGGTGATTTCTAACCGTGTCATCTCGTAGATACACTATTTGGTCAAATCTACCAAACATAGCAAATCATTAAAAACTTTAAGCTTTGTTACCTCATTAACAAGCCTTAAAGTCTTAACCTTGTTCCTGAACATTGTCTTCATCATGAGAATGGATTGAGTTAATTGACAATGTCGAACCGTCAGCCACAACTTTGTTTTTCTCTTTGAATCTAGCTCTTGGGATCTCCAGTTGCTAGATAGATTTACCGTCATGCTGACTTGTCCTAAGTCGTAAACTCATTCCCTTAGACGATCTTTCAACTGCCTCTCTCACTAAGCCTTTCGTTAGTGGGTCTGACACATTATCACTTGACTTTACATAGTCAATTGTGATAATTCCATTAGAGAGCAGTTGTCTTACGGTGTTTTGTCTCTGTCATATATGACAAGACTTCCCGTTGTACATGACGCTCCTGCCCTACCTATTGCTGCTTGACTATCGCAATGTATGCAAATAGGTCCAACAGGTTTGGGCCATAATGGAATATCCTCTGGGAAATTTCGGAGCCATTCAGCTTCTTCACCAGCCTTATCCAAAACAATGAATTCAGATTCCATTGTGGAGCGAGCAATACATGTCTATTTGGACAATTTCCAAGAGACTGCTCCTCCACCAAGTATGAACACATAACCACTCGTGGATTTTACATCATTTGACCTGGTGATCCAATTTGCATCACTATATCCTTCAATCACAGCAGGATATTTATTATAATGCAAAACATAGTGTTGTGTATATTTCAGATACCCCAACACACGTTTCATTGTCATCCAATGAGTTTGATTCGGATTACTAGTGAACCGACTCAGTTTGCTAATAGCACATGCTATATCTGGTCGCGTACAATTCATAATATACATCAAACTTCCCAATACTCTGGCATATTCCAATTGCGAGTCACTTTGACCTTCATTCTTTTTAAATGTACAGCTTAAATCAATTGGAGTTTTGACAATATTGAAATTCAAGTAATTGAACTTATCCAATACTCTTTCAATATAATGACATTGAGATAATGCTAGTCCCTTGGGAGTTTTGATAATCCTGACACCTAAGATCAAATCAGCAACTCCTAAGTCCTTCATATTGAACTTGCTGGACAACATGCGCTTAGTAGCATTTATATCGCCAATGTCTTTACTCATTATTAACATGTCAGCAACATACAAACAAACAATGACTTCATGATTCATAATGTTTTTAATGTAAACACATTTATCACATTCATTAATCTTGAATCCATTTGCCAACATTGTTTGGTCAAATTTAGCATGTCATTGTTTGGGTGCTTGCTTGAGTCCACAAAGTGACTTCACAAGTCTGCACACTTTTTTTTCTTTACCAGGAACTACAAACCCTTCAGGTTGTTCCATGTACATTTCTTTCTCCAACTCTCCATTTAAGAAGGTTGTCTTTACATCCATTTGGTGGATTTTAAGATCATGCACTGCTGCTAGTGCTATTAACATCCTAATTTATGTTATCTTTGTTACTGGAGAGTATGTGTCAAAGTAGTCCAGACCTTCCTTTTTTCTGTATCCTTTGACTACCAGTCAAGCCTTATATATCTCAATCGTCTCATCAGGTTTTATTTTCCTTTTAAAGATCCATTTTGATCCTAAAGGTTTATTTCCTGGAGGAAGATCAGTCAATTTCCAAGTGTGATTACTTAAAATTGATTCAATCTCACTATTGACACTTCTTTCCAATAAGTTGACTCAGACGAAGACATAGCTGCTTTAAATGTTTGAGGCTCATTTTCAAGCAATAGTGCTACAAAATCTGATCCGAAAGAAGAAGGTTTCCGTTGGCTAGTACTACGTCTAGGATCCTCACTAGTTAGAATATTTTTCGTTGATTCTTCTCGTGGTCGTTTAGGTCTTTCACTTGTCGACTCACATTCAATTTTATACGGATAAATGTTTTCAAAAAACTCTGCATTATCTGACTCAATTATCGTATTAACATGAATCTCAGGATTATCAGATTTGTGAACCAAAAACCGATAGGCCTTACTGTTCACAGCATACCCAATAAATACACAGTCTACTATTTTGGGTCCAATTTTAACTCTCTTCGGTAAAGGAACCTCTACCTTGGCTAAACACCCCCACACTTTGAAATATTTCAAGTTGGGTTTCCTTCCTTTCCACAACTCATATGGAATTGATTACGTTTTTTGATGGGGTACTCTATTGAGTATATTATTAGCCGTAAGGATGGCTTCCCCCCAAAGGTTTTGCGGTGAACCAGAATTGATCATTAAGGCATTCATCATTTCCTTTAATGTTCTGTTCTTCCGTTCCGCCAAACCATTTGACTGTGGTGTATAAGGTGCAGTAGTTTGATGAATAATATCATATTCCAAACATATCTCTGCAAAAGGAGATTCATATTCTCCACCCCTATCACTCCGAATTATTTTTATCTTTAAATTCAATTGGTTCTCCACTTCATTTTTGTATTCCTTAAATGCATCAATTGCTTCATCCTTACTATTAAGCAAATATACATAACAAAATCTAGTGCAGTCATCAATAAAAGTTATAAAATACTTTTTTTCACCACGAGATGGTGTCGACTTCATATCACATATATCTGTGTGAATTAAGTCTAAAGTTTTGAAATTTCTTTCAACAGACTTATAAGGATGCTTAACAAACTTACTTTCCACACAAATTTCGCATTTCGATTTATCGCATTTAAAATCATGCAATACTTCTAGAGTAACCAATTTTCGCAACGCTTTGTAATTTACATGTCCCAAACGGGCATGCCATAAATCATTTGACTCCAATAAGTAAACAGAAGCATAATTTTTATTAATACTTTCAATAACCATTACATTCAGTTTAAAAGACCCTCATTGAGGTATCCCTTTCCTATGAACATTTCATTCTTACTTATTATAGTTTTATTACTAACTAGGACACACTTAAACCCGTTCTTAACGAGTAGTGCAGCAGAAGCTAAATTCTTCCTAATAGTAGGGACATGTAGAACACTGTTCAAAGTCAACACCTTGACGGTATTATTCCAAACATATTTTGTGGGTAGTACTTTGACATGTATCCCCAAAAATCTTTATTCCATGTACGGGGAGCTATTTTACAACTCTAAACCACACATCAAATTCTAAAGAGCTTACGTAAGGCTCTAGTTTCACCTACTAATTTTCCAGGTTTTACAAGTACCGTATGATAACAACATTTGATGTCGAAAATCCTCTAAATTTTTTATTGATTACTTAGTGGATGAATCTTGACTTACAAGTCAGCAACGACAAAAGTTTCTCTGTCTTTTCCATCCTCCACAAATTTCCCTTTATTTTGGCAACCATATTAAAATTGTAGTAGTACCGAGAAGAGAAAAGAATAAATAGATGATAGACTCCTATTCTATTTCAACTAGGGTGATAAATAAATTCCTCTTCTATCAGAACTAAATAACTAAATTTCAACAATAAAAGAAACAATAAAATAAATATCTCAATACTTCAACACTCCTTCTTGAAATGTTTGTCGTAAACTCCATGTGGCCCACAAAGTTGATTGTGGGAACAACAATGAACAAGCTTGATTTCGTTTTTCTTCTCGGATTCTCTAATTGCATGAAACTTGACAAAGATATTCTTTGTTTTACCATGCCGCACTAAATCTTAATTGCAACTTTAAGTTTCATTCAAAGATCCATCAGAATTTTCCTCAACCAAATAACTTGATTTGCATCTGTAGATGCTGCTAAATACTCTTCCTCTGCAGTAGATTGCGCCACTATTTCTCTCTTCATTAAATTCCATGAAAACACACCAGACCCAAGGAAAAACCATGGCCAGTAGTGCTCTTCCTATCGTCAATATTGTTATGTTTTGAAGGGGGATTAGGGCGCTATGAAGAAACTTATAATTTGCAAATCATATGATGATAAATTAGATGATAAAAAAGCATACTTAAAACATAATATTATTATATGAAAACTAGTATAAAAGAAAATATTAAAACTTTTGAGAGAATAATGTTTTCCATAAACATAAGTCTCTACACGACTACATTGTGGAAGTTACTGTTGTGTTGTTTTAGAAGAAACAAGCCTATAATTATACAGTCCTAAAACTTTTTACCACTAGAAAAGGACTAGCTACTCCAGAACTTTTTACTTAAAAAAAAGAATAAACCAAATATGAAAAATATTATATTTTCTTTTCAAAAAAAATAAAAGCAGTTATTGTAATGCTTTAATTTTCCTTCAAGGTAAAAATGATACTCAAATATGGTAAGAGAATCAAGGCGAACCCTAACAAATCTCCTTTTTTGGCTGGATTCTTGACTAACTTGTTATGTTTTCTTCAACTGCATGATAATCTTTGTTCTTCACATAATATTCATCACTGCTGCTTGCCATGGTTAAAATAAAATTTAAAATATATGGGTTAAAACTAGGTAAAAATATTTGTTTTTATTCTTATAAATTGGAGCAACAACAATGTTAAAAATATGGTTTAGATTTCTTCTCCACATCTCGTTGGACAAAAATCTTCATTATCATCAAATTTATTACAAATTGATTTGAAACCGCGTTGAACCTGTCTTCAACCTTGATGAACCTAGGTCATCTAACCATTGGATCTTTGAACCATGTGCTCTGATACAACTTGTTGAGCCATAGGATATGATCGTTGAACCATTTGCTCTAATATCACTTATTGGGTTATGAAGGGTTGATTAGGGCGTCAGGCGGAAGCTTACAATAGCAAATTATATGGTTGATAAATCAGATAACGAAAACATAAAATATTATTATATAAAAAAGTAATGTAAAGAAAAACATTGAAAATGTAGAGAGAATAAATCTCCCCATAAACAAAAGTCTCTAAACGACTACATTGTGGATGTTATTGTTGTGTTGTGTTAGAAGAAACAAGCCTACATTTATAGAGCCCCAAAAAAATTTCTACTAGAAAAGGACTAGCTACTCCAAAACTTTTTTCTAAAAGGAAAGAATCATATATTTATATAAAAGAGAACCCTAGGCTCGCCTATGTGGCGTAACCACAAACCAAGATTCCCTTTTAACTTATGTATTTCCAAAATTATTTTTTCATGAAAAGTTGTGACTTTTATTAAAAAGTTCCGACTTTTACAAAAAAAATTGTTACATTTATGAGAAAATGTGACTATTATGATGAGTTGCAATTTTTATGAAAAGTTGAAACTTTAATGAAGAGTTGCGACTTTTATGAAGAGTTGCAACTTTTTTTCAAAAGATTATGGCATTTATTAAAGATTTTGACTTGTCCAAAGTGTTGTGACCTTTCCGATAAGGCACAATAAGCATTTATTCACACTGCCCTTTGTAATCTATAAATAGACGGATTTTTTCTCATTTTAACACAAAGAAAATTCTGAACTTCTGCTTCTTCACCACAATTATATATTTGTGCACTTTGCTCCTGTTTAATGGCTCATTGAAACCATTGTTATTGTATCAACACACTGGAATGAAATAATTTTCTTAAGAGGATAATGTGCATTCGGTGAGCTCGACTTATTCCTTTATGTTTCATTTTATTACTAAAGATCCCGGTATGTATTTAACAGTCATCATTTATGTTTATTTTATTAATTTTTGTTTTTGAGTACATATTTTAAACTTTATTTTTTTATGTTTATGATTTTGATCAATATGTTAAGTAAAAATATGTTAATGAAGAGCTTAATGTAATCATTAGACTATTGTTGTCATGTAGATTAAGATTCTTAAACTTTTAAAATAAATGACTTTGATCTTTATAGAGTTTTCAGAAGGGACTTTTTGAGTGTTCAAAAGATAGGTGATTCCACAATACCTTGGATTTTTATTTATTCAACTCTCTATCTTATACAGGCATTCAATCGATTAGTGACATCCAAATAATAAAGGAATATAGTGGGATGACAAGTATTGTACTCAACCTTAATCAAACGTTTGGGGTTCAAATGTTTGATGGAAGTCAATGAATTACCCCTCAAAGTAGGATGAATCTATATTAATCAAATCTTAAAGAAATATTTATCTCCTTATAAACAATAGATTAAAAGTAGGGGATCGGGTGTCACGACCCAAAATCGAGCCGCGAGTGGCACCCACACTTATCCTACTATGTGAGCGAACCAACCAATCTAAAACCCCAACATATTGAACAAAATACAAAGCGGAAGACTTAAAACTCATTAACGAAAACAATTAAATAACTTCTAAAATTTATAACCCATTATCCCCAAAATCTGGAAGTCATCATCACAAGAACATCTATCCTCAAGTTACTAATCTAAAAGTATCTAAGAAGCTAAAATAAATAAAAGGCTAGTCCATGCCGGAAGTTCAAGGCATCAAGACTTGCAGAGAAGATCCAGTCCAAGCTAGAAGCATTAGCTCACCCTGAAATCCGGTGTAGTGAAGACTGGCTAGAATTGCTGCTGAGTTGAAGACGACGGTACGTTTGCTGCATTTCCCAAATAACAAAGAAAGAAACAACAAGTAGGGGGTCAGTACAAAACACAAGTACTGAGTAGGTATCATCGGCCAACTCAAAATAGAAAACAGTATATATCAGTTCATATCATAAATCAACTACAATACTCACATGTAGCAACAAGTACTATAATCATCAATAAGTACTACCAAGTTCATCCATGAGGACTCAAGCCTCAATACCACACTCATTTGGGAAAATTAGGTTCATTACATTGAGTATTTTAACATCTCTCAAGATTCATTATCTTTCTTCCTCTTGTGTCGGTACGTGACACTCCGATCCCCTACTACTATGTGTCGGAACGTGACACTCCGATCCCTATTCTACGTGTCGGTTCGTGACACCCGATCCCTAATACTATGTGTCGGAACGTGACACTCCGATCCCCAACTTCTACGTGTCGGTTCGTGACACCCGATCCCCTAATACTATGTGTCGTAACGTGACACTCCGATCCCCTACTTCTACGTGTCGGTTCGTGACACCCGATCCCCTAATACTATGTGTCGGAATTTGACACTCCGATCCCCTACTTCTACGTGTCGGTTCATGACACCCGATCCCCTAATACTATGTGTCGGAACGTGACACTCCGATCCCCTAACATCATTCTATCAATTCATCAAGCCTTCTTTTATACCAAGGCATCATCAATAACAAGGTGAATTAGGGTTCCTTCAAGATTTTGGATTCAAAAGCTTCATTATGCTTATTTTATCACAAACACATAATCGCATTCATGCAAGCATACAATTAAGCATATAGAAGGGTTTACAATACTACCAATACATATCATTCACTATTAGGAGTTTACTACGAATAGTATCAAAACCATAACCTACCTTCACCAAGGATTCTTGATCAAGCAAGCAATCTCTCCAAGCTTTTTGTTCCTCTTTGTTTGTCTCTCTCTATCGATCGTTCCTCTCTTCTCCTTATTCTCTCTATTTTTCTTCTTCAAAACTCTCTCTCTTTTCCCTAATTAGCATATAATTAGGTATAAAAGATGAGAAAATAACCCACTAATTAACTCAAGGTTATCTCCTTCACACCCCCAAGAATTTGAGTTATTAACATTAACCCACGAAATTTATAATTATAGCAGGAATAGTCCAAAACGCCCCTTTAAAACTTACCCAGAAATTCGACCCAGACTGGGATTACGCAACCTGTGACGGCCCGTCGTGCCTGCGACGGTCCGTCCTGCACTTCCGTCACAACCTTCAGAGAATTGCTCTCAGTACCCAATTCTCAAGAGTTGAAGTGTTTTGAAACGGAAACTCACAACGGTCCGTCGTGTCTGTGACGGTCCGTCCTGCACTTCCGTCACGACGGACAGAGAATTTCTCTCAGTACCCAATTCTCAAGAGTTGAAGTGTTTTGAAACGGAACCTCACAACGGTCCGTCGTGTCTGTGATGGTCCGTCCTGCAGGTCCGTCACAGAGTTCAGAGAGTCGATTTCAGCACTCAAATATAAGAATTCCAAGTGTTTGGAACGAGACACCCTCGACAGTCCGTCGTGCCCATGACTGTCCGTCGTTGGATACGTCGTCTCAGACAGTTTTCCAGAAATAAAATCTGCTGCTCAAAACGACTAAGCAGGTCGTTACATCATTTATAGATGGTAAATACCTCAAACAGTGACAACTTTTACCACAACCATAGAAATTATCTGTAGCAATAGAGCATTTTCTCATATGACTCTTACAACACTTTTGGCATGTGCGGAACGAAAATCCATTTCCACCACTATTTGTTTCTTGAATCTCTGAGTTAGACATATTTTATTTTTAAAACTTAGGATCCAAATAATTGGATGAACTTTGTCTGGAAAACCATTGTTGGAACTTAGAATTATCATGTCCATCGGACATTGAATGTGAAAAGTCACCATCACTAGTCTATGCCCTCTTTACCACCCTAAACCATTCCTTAAGCCTCTCCTCTTCAACTTATTGAACATGAACCATTATATAGGAAATATCCAATTCATTGATGATCATGGCGGTACGACACTTTTCAAGAACCATCTGGGATATCACGAAACAAATTTGATCAACCTTGCCCTAGAATTGACAACCATTGTAGGAGCATATCTAAAGACATGCATGAACTTCAACACATACTCCTTCCCACTCATATTTCTTTTACAAAGGTTGATGAAATCAAGTACATTTGCCTCCCTCATCTCGAGGGAAAATAACCTATAAAGGATAGCAACCTTAAATTTTTCCCAATCAAGAGGACCCACATCAACTGTCCTCTATTCCTTCCATCGATTGAACACAATTTGAGCCACACCCTTACATTGATAAAAGGATAATTCTGCCTTTTCAAACGTCGTCATTCCCATGATAATCATGTCATACCCATATTTGAGTTCATGGGGACCACAACCTCCCAATTAGCTTGAGACAACACTTGAAAAGAAGCTTGAAACTTCACATTAGTCTCTTGTTCGCCTAAAGGCTCAACGGAAACTTGAGTAACTTTTTGAGGAGATTCTCGTTCCACATTCTCATTCATACTCCTCCTTAAATAAGCTCTCGATGTCCCATATCTTGAAAAGGATTAGATAAGTATTATGAGTGAAACATTTATAGATAACTCAAATGCAAGAATTTAGAATGCTGAAAGAAGCAGAATTTACAAAATATCTTATAGATTTCTATTCATAAATGTGTCTCCTTTCATATTTTAAAATAAGACTTTATTCGACGTGGCTTATAAGACATCCTATGACCATTCTAAACCTTGTTCTCTGAATAGCAAGTTTTTGACCAACCAAGAATACACTCTAGGTGTAACATGTCTTATAATACCCCAAGAGGCCCTTCACAAGACACCTAGAAAACACCATATATTAAAAGTTTAACAAAGCAGAAGTCTAAGATAAGCCTCAAATCCATCCTATACATCACCAGGAAAGAGATTAGGTCGTAACTCATACATTATTTAAAAGTTTGAAATGAAAAGACATAAAAGATATATTGTGTCTCAGTCCCTTGATCATTAGGACTCACCAATCAACTTAAGCACTCAGGGTATGTCTAGCCACGAGTGTGCCGAGAAGGAATGTCTTACCCTCGTTCATGAGATAATGTAGGCAGAAGTATATATTAGTACATGAAATGTATTAAGTATTGGGAAATGTGTATCAAGATAAACCTAATAGTATAAATGGTTTAAAACATGTTGATGATCAATAATTGGACCTTTTAACATAAATAAATAAAACATGGAAATTATAGGATATAGTCAATGCATTAGGAATAAAGGACACAAGAAAAACTTTGACAAAAATATAGTCAATTTTATTGATTTAAACTTTAAGCGACAAAAAGTCCATGAGAGATATATCATTGAATCTGGTATATTCCTCATACCGAAAAAAGGGGAAACTACTTTCCACGGTAGAATCCGTACATATCATGTTTTGCTAAAGTGGATCCAGTATTAGTTTTGTCAATCATACGGGAGCACATAGTTTTGTACTAGAGATTGCTACTAGTGACTATCCTATTTGAGCCTCCACCTCAAAGCCCTCTCGATGCTAAGTCTAAATCCTAATGGAATAGATAAGAAGTCAAATATAAGTTTTAATAGAAAATGCAAAGATCAATACCAATCCACATATTTCAAAACAAAATAATATAATATCTCCTTAAACATAATTCAACATAGATGAAAAAAACCTTTAATTTCATCAAAGTGATTCCATATGTCAGAAATATCTTTCATAACCATGATAATAATAACATGTAAAAAACCTCTCTCAATAGCATTGATACTTTCCTTTCAAAACATCCTAAAATTCATTTATAATAAATTTAGAAAGACACATATATCTTCATAAATTTCATAATTCATAGGTTTATGAGTTCATCATAGCTTCATAGTTGAAAAATAATAATTTAGGCAGGGGTCAACATAATTTAAACTATATATCATGTATTAACATTGAATCATGTGTTAGACACCATAATTATCAATAATCATTCACAATTGAATAAAACCCATGAGATTGAATTGAAAACCTAACTAGAGTCAATGAAATGAAAAAGAGAATTTGAAAACCTTTGACCCCATGGAGGAAAGTATTGAATGGGTTAACATTCGCATTCCTTAATTCCAAAAGGCCAAGAACAATTGAGGATTGAAAACATGGATGGACTCCTAGCTCTTCCTTAATCTTAAAAGAATTTGAGAGGATGACTTTGGTGAGCTTTAGAGAATTTAGGAGATTGAGTTGAAAGTGTGTTATTTGGGGCTTAAAACATTTCTATAGGGCCTAGGGTAGAAGCAATAACAACATAGTTTCGATTTAAAACAATTAGAGAAAAGACCATATAAATAATTGCCGGACTTCGGCCTACGATTCTGACCTACATACGGATTGTATGACTTTTTATGCTCCATAAAAGTAAATCATAGACCTAGTAGTGTGACCATAATTCACTATCTTTTTTAAAGTAACATTTTATGTCTTGTAGGTCTTTCCTATGGTCCATAGAAACCAACCGCGGAATACCCGACTTTGACCCTTAAAATTTAAGTAAGTCCAAAACACACATGAAAGACCTATCTACGACTCGTATAAGGAATGATGGTCCACCCTGGTGAACCTTAAAAAGTTTAGTGAGAGTTGATTTGTAAAATTTATTTCCCCATTCATACAATTTCCATTTATGACCCGTAGAAGCTTCAACGATCCTTAGATGGGAACCATAGACACAACTTGCAATAAAAAAATTGTTTTCCTTCTTTTACAACTCTTAGGTGTTACATGATTATACGATATCTTTCCTATATTCTACAATTAATATGAATGACTTAGGCCAGTTAAGATATTTTTTTGAAGTAGAACTTAATAGAAAGAAGGGAACTTTTTCTATCTCTGTTCTTGACCTATTTTTAGACATATGAAAGTAGGCAGCCAAACCTTGCAGTACTCCAATGGTTCACAACGTGTATTTTATGGAAGATGATACTGTTTCTTTTAATTAACCTGCTAAATATAAAAGGATTTTGAAAAAAATAAACTACCTTAATATGATTCATCTGCATATTGCTTTTTTAGTAAGTGTTGTTAGCCAATTCATGTTTGTGCCTCCTATCAAACATTGGGAAGTCTTGACATAAAATTCTACGGTACTTTGAAAGGGGTTCTTGGACTTGGCATATTATATAAATCACAATCATACCTGTGTTCGATAATCTATAGATGCAAACTATAATGGATCCAAAATTGATAGGAGATCGACTTGTAATGTCTCATTGTTTGTAATTTTGTTTTTAATTGTGAAATAACCATTTTTCCTTTCCTTGTAGAATTCCATGCTTAGTTTTTATTTCGAGGATAATTGGTGTAGTCTAATGAGATCGAGTGTCTTTTTCATAATTTGGCTCTGGTTGAGTTGAGAGTTCATGATAGGGTGAGTTTGGTCAACATTTTGAGTTTTGAGCATTTGATGGGAATCCCGTTAGTTTCATCGTATCCGGAACGTCAAGTTTGAGCAAGTACAGTGATTGGTAAGTTTTTCTTGGCCTTAGGTTGAGAGTTGGGTGTTTAAGCGAAGAAGTTGAGCTTAAGGCCTAAAGATTGGTCTACGAGGGTATTTCTATCAAAACAATCTTTTTTCAGACATCCGACGATTCCATTGAGTCAAATTGTCGAAATTAGTAGGGTAGCATATTTGGTTGATTTTTATCAATTCTCAAACAAATCTTGAGGGTCCATTTGTAGACCTTAATAAGGTTAGGGAGCGAATTTTGCTGACGGTGAACATAGTTAACTCGTTGTCATTTATTCAATTAATGGCTAAAATAAGCCCCCTTTCTTCCATTTCACTTTGTTCTCCATTTTGGAAGTTTATGAGGGAGATTTTGGAAGAATTTTCTAGTCTACATTTCAGCATAAACCATATTAATTGAGACTACTTGAGATGCGTAGTGTCATTGAGATTGGAGTCCTGTGTTCTGAGTATTGACTTTTCTAAATTGTTATAGGGATCCTTGAGTTTGATTTGTCCATGTCTGTAACTAAGCACAAACCCTATTTTGAGTTTTAATTTCTCAGAATCTTTTACATTTTTATTTGAAAAAGTGTTTTAGAGGAAGTAAAGATGTGTTTTGAGAAAGTGTTTTTTAAAAAATGATTAGAATGTCATCTATGTTTAAACAATATGGTATCTAAATATGCCATCAATGTTTATGCAATATGACTTTCCGAGTCATCAACTATTATATCAGGATATGATTTTGATATATTTTTTAGAAAGAGTTTGCAAATATGAGTTGAGTAAGAGTATTAGGTAACTAAGTATTCCTAAAAGGTATCAGTTTTTACATTGAGAGAAAAGAAGAAATTCTGATTTAGAAAAATAATTTATGAGTTCAACTATATTTTTGTCACGCCCCGAGCTACCCCCGAGACGCGAACGCAGAACCTAGGACCAAAAGTGATCCCAAGCTAACTCTGCGGCATGATCATGAGCATACTAAAGATAATAAACTGATGCGGAAACTAAATCATAATTTAAACTAAAAAGATGGGGAATACCCATATTCTATAGATGAAGTATTTGACACCTGATGAGTTTAATACAAAGAAGTTATTAACTCAATACTAAGCTGAAACTAACTATGTCTGTAAGAAGACACTAACTAATTAGAAATGTTGGGACAAGCCCCAACTAAATCTAGCAAAATCTGAAACTAAATGACTAAAAGACTGAAATGAACTCATGACTATTGTCCTCGGAGAATGAGGAATCACCACTGAATCTACTAAATTAGAGATCGGTAATCGATCTAAGCGTGATCTGGATGCTGAGAACTTGAACCTATATCACGAGAAGATATAGCGCACGTATGTGTGAGTACATTAATGTACTCATCATTTAGGATATAGTAAAGCTGAAATAAAAAATAACTGAACAAGCACAAAAAAAAGTATAATAATCTGAACGTGATATACTAAATTCTGAGATAACTGGATGCAATGACCAATTTATAACATCCTCAAACTAAATACCGAATATATTGATAAATGGTAAATGAAATAGAGTCTGACACAACTGTGGGAGCTACTAATAACCGATAATAAAACCACAGGAACTAAATGTGGAGTCTAATGTATACGCCCCATCGAGAGGACCCATTATACCCTGCCAGAGGTATAAAGACATGCTGGCGTGATCACTAAACTGATTGCCCACAGAGGGGACTTACAACTTACTTGACTAGGTGTTCTAGGACTAATTGGGTACGCTGAACCCTAGTCCAACTAGGTATTACGCTACTCCCAATTAATTAAATGATTAACATATTATGACTGCATTTTTGTAAACAATGGATTGCTCCAAACTGAACATGCAAACTGAAAATACAATAATTAATTTGGTAATTATGCATTTAAATTGAGGCATATATATCTGAAGTAACTGAAATATCTGACCTAGCATGTGTAATTCAAGAACTAAAGAAATACATAGCTAGGGTTCTGAAATTCATGCAATAATATGAGTAATAACATGATAATCTGATTTGGAACATATAACTAATAAATTCATGAAGTTCTGTTGAAGTTCTAGAAACCCTAGGTCTAATCATGATATGGGAATCAAGAGTCTGACTGAAAACTAGGGACCGAATGGGTGAAAGGAACCCACTAGTGAAATCTCACATACCTGGTGATGAAATCCAAGGATAAATATTTAGATTTTAGGTCTGGAACTTCTGGAACCTTGCCGCGTTCTTGAACTAGGGTTCTTGATGTTTTTGTCCTTTCTTGCTTCTAATTTTCTAAGTTTTGATTTATAATTTTGACTTATGTAAGTTTTAGTTATATTTCAAGGCTTAAACTGACTAAAATCAGATTATTTATGGTCAAAACAACGTATCTTAGGGTTTAAACGAAGTGGGAAAAGACCAAAAGACCCTTGAGTTAATTGTTGTTGGACCAAACAAAGACCTGGACTGACGGTCCGTTGTTTGGGTCTGTAGGTTGGATCTGTTAGATAGGACTTTACTAAAATGGGCATAACCTTTTACTCGGAGGTATGATTTTAGCAAGGTCGGTGGCTGTGGAAAGCTTATTCAATTATCTATCTTTTGGAATGTCAAGGGACACCTAATTCATTTTGTGCTAAGAGTTATGTCTATTTGAAGTTGACCTAACTGCATTTCCCCCCTAACTTTCTGCTAATTTCCACCTACGTTCATACCTACTGTCCGTAGGTCCATCTACGGACAGTACTGGTCAATCGTGGATCTTGTCAGAGAGAGGCAAAATGTGGTGTTGATCGACGGACACAGACTACGGAACGTAGGTACGTCCGTCGTTCGACACTTGATCAATTTTTATGGGCTGCGTCTTGGGGGTGTTTTAGTCACAATCGACGGATGTGCAGCACGGGCCGTGGGTTAGTCTACGTTCATCGATTGCACGTGCAGATTTCTGTAAAGCTGATTTTTGGTCTGTTTTGGATACGGGGTGTTACAATTTTAAAGAAGTTACCTCTTTTACAATGATACTTTGAGCAATCATCTCATACTTGAGGAAGAATATACTTTTAAACATTGAGCATGAGTACATATTGTTGGGAGTAGTATGAAGCAACGATATAGAGTTGAGTCCTGACAACTCACATTCCTTATAAACCATGTATGCCAACATGGGTACAAGATTATAATTTTTAGATAAATCCTAAGTTTCTTGCGACAAATCTTAGTTGATCCACTTAGTTGAGGTGTTCTATAGCCCGAAAAGGTATAAGTGGATCCACTTGTACAACAGAGTCTTATAGATAGAGAGTTTTCGAGAGATTTCAGTTTTAGAAGTTTTATTTAAATTTTATGTTGAATACTCGGTATATTCAAACAGTTGAGATTTAATACATTGTTGATTTAGAATTTCTTTCAATTGATGCTTATGTATGTTTAGGTTATTCTTTTGCTTGTATTACACAGGATGAGAATTCTCTTGGGTACCGAAAATGGTTTTCGAGTGTCGTCCATATCTAGGGTGTCGGTTTGGATCGTGACATGAAGAATCAGGAATTGATCGATTTCTTGATCGTGATTTCTAGACATTTCGTCCAGTTATAGAAAACCGACAAATATGCAATTCAGTAGGTATAATAATTCTTCAATTAATATACACCTTTTAAATTTGATTTGAGGCTTTACCCTTTCAAAGGCTTTACTACTTCCATTACAAATTAATATTTACTTACTTTAAGTTTGTTAGTGTTCATGGATGGTCGGTGTATTACCCACACAAAGAGAATATAGTAGAAAAGAACCACACATGATATTCGGACAAGTATTTGATCAAACTCTAATCTTAAATAATCTTAATCTCCACTGGAAATGTTCTTTTACTCCTTATATGTGTTTGTGTGAGAGAAAGTTATAATTATTTTGATAATGTTGCTTCTTAGGCCATCAACTACACTTAGATGATGGCAACAAATTGTAAATGATCTTCAACCTTCACTCTACACGGCCAGAATTGGTGTTAAATGAGATTTTATATTAAATTTGTTAATTCTTTGACTAAATATTCATTAGCCATGCGTGAAATTGACTGTCGTGATAGCATATAAAACTTCTTCACCCATCCAAAACTTTTTGATGCCGCATCCAATAAAAAATCAGCGGGAATAAAGGCTAAATCTGAATTATCGCTATACATAACTTATTGGTGATGATTTTGGATTATAAATTCGTGATTTGATTTAATTTTATTTTACTTTATGTTTTGATGATGTTTCATATTTACTCTATTCATATTAAAATATGACTTTAAATTATTTATAATATTTGTAGTGTCCTTCACAACTATAAGAATGTTTAGAAGGTTCTAATTTCTGAGAGTGTTCTACAACTTCATTTTTCCAGGGATGGACCTTGAAGGCATCGACAAGATGGACTCGTTCACGCATAATAGATTGTGGACAAAGTAAGAGATGCATCATGTAAGATTAAATACTTTAATATATAATATCAGGATCTTAAACACGAAAATCTTACATAGAGATCGTTAGGGGCACATACCTGATACTGAAGGCATCATCACATGGATAAGCGAAAGCGTTAGTCGTAAATTTGTTTCTACCTCCTTTCCCAAACTTTATGTTACCACAACCATCAACAATGGAATTATTATAGAGAATGTGTGATAACCCTAATCGGTTGCGGGAGGACTAATTTATAGATGTTAAGACTTAGTTTGGTACGTCCATTAGGTATTAGATTTGTTATTTGATGGACGTACCGGATTAAGTCATAACCTCTATAAATTGGTCATTCCTCCACCCATTAGGGTTATCACATATTCTCTACAATAATTTCAAAACTGTCGGTTGTGGAAACTTAAAGTAAAAGAGCACCTACAGAAGGTGTAGGCATGCACTATTTGATGTGGAAAATAAACGTAAATGTGAAGTTCCTATGTTAGCAGTGGGCTTCCAAAATCCTGACGACATTGTTATCTCAGTTTTAATCTGTAGGAGTTGTAATTTGGATAGAAAAACTTTCCAGTGTGATCTTTACAATCTTTTAAATGTGAAGTTCCTCATTTGTTCACCTCAAAAGAAACATCTCTCAATCTGTGTGAAAACATACAATTTTAAAGATATGTACAAACTTTCATATAAATATTTCAAAATTAGCTTTCTCCTCATGTCCATTCTTCCTCAAACTAAAAAGCAAACTTACACATACATGTCCATTGATAATCTAAAATCAAAGTAAATGAAGCACAAATTTCTCAAAACTCAATTTCCAAAAGTGTAATTTTCCAGAACACCTGGTCAACTTATATTGACAACAAGCTTAAAATAAATGTAATATAATGAAATTGAATTTCTAGAAATTTTAGGAGTTGTGCAACAAAGTGTTTTCAATTGTCTTTTGGAAAGACATTTATAAGACAAACATTCGTGCCACCCAACATTTCAAGACCCCAAATCATGCACCAATCGTTCTAGTAAAACATTGCAATTCTCAAAAGATAAACATGGAGCAAACTCATCTTGTGAAAAAAAAAGTGGTGATGGTATTGAGATACACACCTTTGTTACTGTAAACAACTCCTTTGGTTCGCGACGTTGTACGTAAAGTATAGTTAATACTAATAGTATCAAATTATGTTCTTGATCATCTTATAGAAAAACTTATATTCCAACTTCCGAGGAGACATTCATAATCATGATCACGAGGGTTTAAGTGTTCAACAACAGGTTCATCAGTTTGAAAGATAGGCAAGACGAGGCAGATTGTGTTTCTTTCCAGCCAGGAGAGCTAATGCTCCTTGAGAAATTTCGAGCAATTTCTGATCCACAAATATGACCTTTGTTGAATGCATCAGAAGTATCAATACCATAGCAGAATCATGGCACTTATTTAATGTACAAAAAATGGATCCAACCATCATACTTCAAAATATAGCTCTTGCATTACCGATACACTAGGAGCCAGAGTTGTAACCTACGAAACATATTTCAAAACAAATCAAAATAAATTTTGAAAACTATGTATCATTGTGAACTTCTGATACAAATACAGATTACTGATCATAGAGGAGTTGACTTGGATCTCACCTCACCCCCACCCCCCGAGAGATCACGAGCAGGGGCCGAGCTAGAGTATCGGTTACAGATTCAGCCGAACCCAATAACTTTGCTAGAAAACCTCTATTATTGTCTTAAATATCTACGAACATATTCAGAATTCGTAATACCAACAACCATTATATAAAGGAAATGAGTTACGTTATATCATTCTAAGAAAGCAGGATTTGATTATTGGGTGGGTCATGCTCAACATAATGATTATGATGTTCACTTACCAAGAAAATTCATACTCAAATAGAACAATATGAAAATAAATGTAAATGAATTGTAACAACTCTTCCCTACATATTATTTCACTACAAACGTGATTATGGAACTGACAACCGAGTGAAATAGTTTTCCTATGTCAAGTTACTACGGAACTGTTAATGATTAATGAAGCTATGCCAATAATATCTAATGCAAATCAAACCTGATACAATCTCAGAGGCTGATGTTAAATCACAATCTCGCATATTTTTAACGACATCGATGATGCAATTCAATGCTGATTTTCGAGCATTCAGTATTCATACCAAATAAAAATGCACAAATACAGAAAAGTTGACAATTTTAATACCCTACTATTCTAGAGATTTGATAAGTGAAAAGAATCATCAGCATTACTTATGAAAGTCAATGCAGTTAGAAACACGGCGATATGCACTACTTAAAAAAAGAACTCTTTTTGAAATTCTCCCATAATTTTTTTTGCTTTTCAATCTTGATATAGTCTTATTACAAGTAATTGACAAAAGCTACCTCGTTGTGAAATAAACATATCAATAACACTCATGTTGTTCCTTGTGATTCTGCAAATTGATTGAAAAACTCCTGCAATAAAAAATCGATCAACAAACTGAAACAAGCTAAGAGACAAGAAAGGAGAAAAGAGAACCCATATCCCCATGACTCGTTCAGCTTAGAAAGACAGTTTAACAAGAAGAAGGCTGGCATATTTGAGTCTGCGTGACTGAATCTATCTCCACCACAACAACGCATATCCGCTTCCTAGACTCCCAAACTCCTCCAAACGATGTCGGAATTCTTCCAATTGTTTCTCTAGTTTCCCAAAAGAAGGCGTAGAAGAAGTTCGGAAACTTACCATCCCTAATTTTTTAGCAACTATAATAAAAAGATCTGTAGAAACGTATACTAATAACAAAGAAGAGAGAAACATACAGTAATGTACAATGAGCTTATGGGTATATCGATAGAATTGAGTTACTGAATCAAAGAAGAGAAAAATGTACAGTAACAAAAAGATCAGTAGAAAGAAGAACAAAGAAGAACCGTGAGATTGATTGAGCAGGTCCTTTGTTGAAATAGGGTTTTATGGGTTGAAATGTGAAAGAGAGGGAAATACGATTTTGTGTTGAATTGATTGAGAAGCTCCTATGTTGAAATAGGGGAAAAGTACTGTGTATTATAAAATATTATAGTGTGGATGTCCACTACACCAAGAAGTTACTCACCCAATATCTCCACTACTTTCCTCATTATGAAGATGACCAAAACTCCAGCTTTATAACCATTATTCTTGTAGACTTTTACTGTCATAACATTCCCATTATAGTAATGTTAATGTAATGTTTATGACTTAGTTTTTGTATGATTCTATGTTACACTATAAATAGAGGCATAAGACTTCATATTGTATAGAATTGAAGATTTGATAAATATTTTGAAGAATAAGAAATGCTCTCATCCTTTGTCTCCCTATTTCTATTGCTTTATCATTTATATTTCTTGTCTTATTTTGCTTTAGTTTTACAACACGTTATCAGCACGATTGTTCTACTATTGAAGGATTGAAGCAAAGAAAATATAAAGAAGGTAAAAATATTTGTGTTTATTTTTCTCTAAAGGTAAATTACTATATAATTTATTTTATATTTTAATTTTGATTATGCATAATTAATTTTCTTACCATCTCAAAATCATATTAGTCCAACAAGTTGGTTTTACTTTTAGCAAACTTTTAATTTGATCACTGATATATTTTAAAAAAATAGTTTTGTAAGTGAACAGTTTGTAAAGAAATTGTTCTTTATGATCTTGTTTTATTGAGTAATGTGACATATACATATTGATTGACTTATTATTGCTGGTTACTTTTGTACCTCTTTATATTTCTTTATTTAAACATTTACTTGTTGAGTTATTAACATATTATTTGTACTAACAAAGCTTATTTTGTAGTTATTCTAAAATGCTCAAAAAATTATAGTAATTTTCATAACAATGTTGAGAGGGACTATTAAAAGGTTTAAATTTATTTAAACATGGGACTTTTATATATTATAACAAGTTGTTCTAGTGAATTGATTTTGTTCATTTTTCATGTCTATTAAGTCAGGTTCAGATTATATTTATGATTTTCGATAACTAATTTTTTTGGTAATGTATTTGGTTTATTTAGGCATTGGTTGAGGGTAATACGGTGAATTCAGGTTTCACCGCACCAAGAGGGTAAGATATCGAGTTAAAGTCTTGGTGCACCATAATAATAAGAACTTGGGTTCAAGTCCCATTGATTTATTACCAAATGTATTTTGATATGGGTAAGACATTGGATTTAAGTCCTAATGCACTATGGTGATGATATGATGATTACTAACATTATGTTTTATACTTTTGACTGAAATTCATGAAATTTACCCAATTAATTTGCTCCATTCTCTTATGTGAATGTGGTAGCCGTGTATTGATTTGTCTGAAAAAAGACAAGTGCTTGAATGTATGAACATGGGTACGCTAAAATATTAATGGTCATCATTATGGTAATTAAAAGGAAGAACATTGTGGGTTCTTAAGAAGTTCCTTCAAATGTGAAGATAATTTTGTCCATTAAATTGTATAAAAGGTTATTGGACACATTGTTTCTTAAGATGGTCCTTCATTTGTGAAACTAGTTGTTAAGGTAATTTTTATCCATAAAAGAGATATGAGAAGTTGTGCACATTGTTGTAGGTGCAACCCAATTTAAAAAGTTTTTTAAATCCTCCATCAAAATAAAGGAATACAAAGTGCTAGTACAATTGGTACATTTAACCTCTTAAAGTGATGTTGAGGTGATACACATAATGCAAAAACATGACAATGAGTTTTTAATAAAAACTTATGGAACATGTACAAATGGTTATGGTATATTTTTTGAATAAAATGTGACTTGTGTTTGTATGGATAACAACATGTTCATGTATGGTTGGATGAACCTCACATCTCACCTCTACGGGAGGTTTGAGAGATTGAAAGAAACTATTTTGACATAAATGGTCATTTTGGTCATATATATATTTTGAGTACTACACAAATATTGTGGTATGTTTTATAATGAACAATTAGAAGAAATAAATCTTTTCTATAAAAGTTGAGTCCATGACTAAAATAAATATTGTTGTATGGCAAAACAAATTTGTCATTGGTTATCAAGAAATAATTCTTGAATTTAATAATTTTAACCATGACAATAATAATAATTTTCTCCTTGATAGAGATGGTCACCATAAGGTTGGAGTTGTGAAAATTGTGGTAGTACACAAAATTAATTGGTACTTCCGAAAGGGCTAATTTGTTACTATCTGGAGGAATGAAATTAATCATAATATTGGGGTTGTAGTAAGTCTAAAAAGAAACTTTTTAAGTTTCCAAACAATTGAAAACAAATTATATTGAGACTATAAATTATGGGAAGATTTAATATCTTCAAATTACTACAATCAAAGTGGGCAATAAATATTTACGTAAAAGATTATCCATCTTTTTCCGTTGTTTGTGGTATACAAATATGGGCATGGTGATGGATTCACATTCAAAAGTAATCTAGAAGCTTAGTTGAATAAATATCAGTTGGCATAATCGGTTGGCCATTCCGATTAAAATGTGATGCAAAAGAAATTGAGAATTCACATGACTATATGTTGAAGAACTAAAATATTCTTCAAGAATTCTCTTTTGTAGCTTGTTCTCGTGATAAAATTATCATTGTACCAGCTGAGGTTGGGACTGTATCCCCTAAAATTATTTGGAACATATAAAAAGGTGAATATGGACCCGTTCACCTTCAATGTGGACCGGTTAAATTATGATTTAATTGATGCATCTATGGTATGATCACATGTGCATTTGTATCAACATACAAGTTGTTTTTTGTAAGGTTGTTTGCTTGAATTATTAAATTAAGAGCACAGTTCCAAACTATAAAGTCATGTCGATAATGCTTGTTGGTTTAGCAGAAATTTTATACCTCCAATTATAGCTAGACCATTACTTATGAGAACAAATCTCTCAAATAAAATTTTATATGAGATGAGTTTATTTAATATTTATGCATCAAGCCAACAAGGTTCTCCCAACACAATTAGTTTAGGGCCAGGAACCAAAATAATTTTCATCTAAAACTTTGATGTGCGCAGATATGATTTTATTGCTCCACGCACCAAGATGGATCCCCAAATGAGGTTGAGGGTGAATGTTAGGTTTATTAACATTAGGGGGAGATATGTGTAGCAACTGAATATTATGTGTGGTGTGAATTATCTAGATCCTCCTTAAAAAAAGTGAACTTGAAGTTCAAGGATAATTCATTTCCAAAATGTTGCAAGTAATTTGTCAGATGTATTTGCTGGCACAATATTTTAATTAAGCTGCAAATGCTCCAATAAATAGTTCTTTAAGGATAGAGTCTATGGTACGCTAGAAGCGTGATACACCAATCAATTCCAAATATAAAACTCCTTGATAAAGGAGACGAGAAAATTATCAAAATGGTCATTACTAATGAGGCAAGCACTTTGAAAGATCACTATGACATAACATTTCATAAAACCTTGGCAAAGGTTTTGGTACCTGAAAATGATGGAAAATTAAGAGATATGGATAAGTTATGTCGTATTGGAATCGATATCAAAATGGACGTCGACTGTATATTTAATATGATGTAGCACTCAATGTTATAATTGGTTACGAGGATCTTAAATTCAAATTTATCTTATACTGTGGAAAGATAAATAATGGACACTATTCAAGTATATTTTGTTTCACTTAGAAAAGTGATGTTTTTAAACATATAGTTCATAGATAAAAATATATGTATGTGAGGGTACAAATGAATCATTGTGTGTAACACTTCGAAAATCTAAGACGAGTCTTAAAGCTAACATTGGTGTCATGGGGTCACACACTGTTTTGACCTATTCTAGTGTATATAAGTCATTTAGGAAGTTTAGGAACCAAAACGTCCAAGAACGTCCATGACGTCCGGAAACTAGTTCTAGTGAGGTACTACGTTCCTAAGCCTATTTGATGAGCTTTTAGGAATGGAAAATCCATGGAAATTGGTGGAAGGGTAGTTAATAGGTGTTTAAGTTAATTCATGGTTGAAACCTCCGGGTATGACTGCCCAAGGACCAACCAAGGGCCCTTGAGGAGGACCCTTGCACGTTGATGTAGACACTGCCTGGGCAGTGTGCACCCACGAAGGGTCAATCGATGGGGCGTGTGTTGATCAACGGGGCCTCTATGCCAACCGTTGACCAACACTTAGTCATTTCGTTGAAGGGGCTCGTCTGCACACTCTCTGAACTCATCGACAGATGTGTAGCACGGAAGGGGGGCTGGTCCGTGGATGAAGCCACTAGGCGTCGACGGGGTTCCGTCTCTGAGTGGCATATTTTTGTTGCATGTTTTAACTTAGTTCAAAATAATTAATTAAGGGGTTTAGTGGTTAGTTAGGGATTATGGGAAGACTAATTAACTAAATTAACTTCCATATAAAGACCCCAACCCCAATTAATCTAATTACAATTCTCAACGCAAACTCTCTTCCTTCTCTCTTCTTTCTCTCTCTATTGGAAGACACCATTGAAGACTAGCTAGGAGAGGGATTCGGGGGCTGTAAAGGGAGGAATTAACCAACAAATCTTCATCAAACAGTGAGGTATGGGATCTAATTCACCTTTCAGACTTCTTTCCTCAAAAGGATCCTTCAAAGTATTTCAAAAAGTTGAGTTTTCAAATGGGTTTTATTCAATTACGAATTTGATGTTAAAAACTATGTTGTTTATAGTTATTTAGGATAACATGTATAGATTAACATGTATTTTAACTTGATTATGATCAATTGTAATGGTTTGGTTCAAATTGAATAATATGGTCCTTAACCCTTAACCCTAGGTTTGATCTTGATGTGAATTAGGTAGAGATTGATTCAATTGACTTGATTATTGGATAAATCACTATTAGATGATGTTGCTAACTTAATCATGAACAAATTAGGCTGAATTGTAGTCTTTCACACTAGTTCTTGAGAAGTGATCTAGGTTATGAGAATTGGCGTAAGTATCTTGTCTTAAGCTTAGAGTTAGTATTGAATTATGGTGTAGTGACTCTTCCAACCTTATTATCATGTTGGTTATTGAATGACTTGGTAAGTATTGTAATCCCTATTCCTTACTTCAACTTGTGGTTATATGTGATTAAGTCATGATGATTGTGTCGGAGTATGCCTTATTTAGGATTGTTAGGGTGGTATGATATTGAATTGAAGTGTCTTGATTATGGTTGTGAGGTTGATTAATATGTATATGATATAGGGATGGTGATGTATACCAATGTATCTTATTATGAAGTGATATGTAATGTGTTAACCTCACCTATATGAATTGTGATGAAAGGATTTATACTCGTACAATTCTTATTGAGCTATTGATGATGATGATTATACATGGGGTAGAACCTATGATCTAATCTAAGGTATGATTGATAATTAAAGGCTTAAAGACATTTCAAAAAGGGACTCTAGCTTAGCAGCGAGTGTACCAGATTGGGGAGTGTCCCTTCGAACATAGTAAAGGTAGAAGCACTAAATTACTCTTAAAATTGGAGACTATAATGCATGGAGAATAAAGAGGGTCCCAACTAACCCTAAGTTAAATAAGGGAAGAGGTACTAATTCACCAACCGAGAAGTCAACTTGTGTAAAGTGTGGCAAGAAGCACTATGGTGATTTCCTTAAAGGGACTGACAATGGCTTTGGTTGTGGTAAAAGCGGGCACAAAGTTAGAGATTGCCCTAATGTGAGGGGTCAAGAAAAGGGTAGTGTCAAGCTCAAGCAAGTGGTTCTAGTGATGCTCCAAAGAATAACCACTTATATGCTCTCCGATCTAGAGGTGAGAAAAAGACTTCTCCCGACGTGGTGACCGCTATGTTGAAAGTATTCTCTATTGATGCATATGCCTTAATTGATCCCGGTGCTACTTTATCATTTGTTACACCCCTTGTAGCTAAAAAGTCTGAAATTTTTCCCGACATTTTGTATGAACCTTTTATAGTATCTACTTTGTTGGGTGAGTCGGTTGTTGCAAAAAGAGTGTATAAAATATTCCTATAATGTTGCCCAATAGAGTTTCTAATGTTGACCTAGTAGAACTTGATATTCTTGACTTTGATATTATATTGGGTATGGATTGGTTGGATGCATGTTTTGTCTATTGATTGTAGGACAAGAGTGGTGAGGATTAACTTTCCAAATGAACCCGTTGTTCAGTGGAATGGGGGAAATTCTATTCTTGGAGGTCGTATTATCTCTTGTCTAAAAGCATGCAAAATGATCTCAAAGGGGTGTCTATATCACATAGTAAGAGCCCAAGATTTAGACTCTGAAATTCCTCCCATTGAGTCGGTACCCATACTGAGTGAGTTTCCAGAGGTCTTTCCTAATGACCTTCCTGGTATTCCTCTCGAACGGGAAATTGATTTTAGTATCGATTTGTTACCGAAAATGAATCCCATTTCAATTCCTCCTTATTGGATCGCTCCGGCCGAATTGAAGGAGTTGAATGCTAAACTCAATGATTTACTAGACAAGGGCTTTATAAGGCCTAGTATTTCTCCGTGGGGTGCTCCGGTGTTGTTTGTAATGAATAAAGATGGGTCCTTGAGAATGTGTATTAAGTACCGCCAACTCAATAAGGTCACCATTAACAATAAGTATTCTCTCCCTCAGATTGACGACTTGTTTGATCAACTCCAAGGGGCGAGCTACTTCTCAAAAATTGACTTGAGATCGGGTTATCACAAACTTAGGGTGAGAGGTGAGGATATACCAAAGACGGCCTTTCGAACTAGGTATGGGCACTATGAGTTCTTGGTAATATCTTTTGGTCTAACTAATGCTCTGGCGGCGTTTATGGACCTAATGAATAGGGTGTTTCGAAATTACATAGATGCATTTGTTATTGTCTTCATTGACAACATCTTGGTATATTCAAAGAATGAGGGTGATCATAGGGGTCATTTGAGGGTGGTATTGCAAACCCTTAAGGAACATCAATTGTTTGCCAAATATAGCAACTGTGAGTTTTGGTTGAGGTCGGTGGCACTTCTTGGGCACATTATCTCTAGTGAGGGAGTTGAGGTAGACCCAAGGAAAATGGAGGCGCTGAAAAATTGGCCTAGACCATTGACTCAAATCGACATTAGGAGTTTCTTGGGTCTAGTGGATTATTATCGGAGGTTCATGGATGGTTTTGCATCCATTGCATCTCCCTTGACTACTTTGACCCAAAAGTGTAAGAAATTTGAGTGGTCGGAGGCATGTGAGAAAAGCTTCAAATTGTTGAAAGACAGGCTTACTTCTGCTCCGATGATTACTTTACCGGAGGGTACAGAGGGGTTTGTTGTGTATTGTGATGCATCCCGTGTGATTTTAGGGTATGTGCTTATGCAACATGGGAAGTTGATAGCCTATGATTCTAGGCAACTTAAGGTACATGAGAGAAACTATCCCACTCATGACCTTGAGTTAGCGACCGTGGTATTTGCTTTGAAAATATGGAGGCATTTCTTGTACAGGGTTCATGTTGATATGTTTACCGACCATAAGATTCTCCAATATGTGTTTACCCAAAAGGTGTTGAATATCCGGCAAAGAAGGTGGTTAGATTTTTTTAAAGATTACGATATAAGTGTCCTCTATCACCCCGGCAAGGCTAATGTGGTTGCAGATGCCCTAAGTCGTATGACTATGGGTAGTGTATCCCACATTGATGAAGCCAAGAAAGACCTAGTGAATGAAGTTCATAGGTTGGCTAGGTTGGGGGTGAGGTTGGAAGATTCTTCAGATGGTGGTTTCATGGTTGGTAACAACTCTGAGTCATCATTAGTAGTTGAAGTGAAGTCCAAACAACACCTTGACAAATCATTGATGGAGTTCAAATAATCGGTCCTTGGAAAGCTTAACGAGACATTCTCCCTGGGGGGGTGGGGGATGGTATTTTAAGATGTCAAGGGAGACTATGTGTTCCCAATGTAGATGGGTTGAGGGACCAAATCCTTGAGAAAGCCCATGGGTCCCTCTATTCAATTCATCCGGGTTCAAATAAAATGTACCATGACCTAAGGGAGATATATTGGTGGGAAGGTTTTAAGAAGGACATAATAGAGTTTGTCGCTAAGTTTCCAAATTGCCAACAAGTGAAAGCCGAACATCAAAAGTTGGGTGGCTTACTACAAGAGATCCAAATTCCTACTTGGAAGTGGAAAGACATAAATATGGACTTTGTAGTGGGTTTACCTCGGACACAAAAGTCATATGATTCTATATGAGTGGTTGTGGATAGGTTGACTAAGTCAGTTCGCTTTATTGCCGTCAAGTCCACTTGTTCGGCGGAAGATTATTCTAGGATCTTCATAGATGAGATTGTGTGACGCCATGGTATTCTGTTATCCATAATATCGTATCGGGGTACACAATTCACATCAAGGTTTTGGAGGTCGATCCAAAAAAGGTTGGGTACTAAGATGAAGTTGAGTACCACTTTTCATCCCCAAACGGATGGTCAAGTGGGTCGTACTATTCAAACCCTTGAGGATATGCTGAGAGCTTGCATTATTAATTTTAAAGGTAATTGGGATAAGCATTTGCATTTTGTGGAGTTTGCTTATAATAATAACTTTCATTCATCCATCTACATGGTTCCCTATAAAGCCTTGTACGGTAGGAGATGTAGGTCTCCTATAGAATGGTTTGAAGTGGTGAGCCTTCGCTTCATGGTCACGATTTGATTTATAGGACTTTAGATAATGTTTATATCATAAGGAACCGGTTTCAACTGGCCTATAGTCGGCAAAAGTCTTATGCCGATCATAGGAGAAGAGATTTGGAGTTTGAAGAAGGTGAAAAGGTGTATTTGAAAATTTCACCAATGAAAAGGGGTGGTTAGATTTGGCAAGAAGGGGAAGTTGAGTCCTCGTTATGTGGGTCCCTATGAAATTTTTCAAAGGGTTAGTAAGGTTGCCTATGAAGTGAAACTCCCTAGTGAATTGGCTTTGGTTCATCCGGTTTTCCATGTTTCTATGTTGAAGAAGTGTATTGGTGATCCCAAGTCCATTCTTCCTATTGAGGGTCTTGGTGTCAAAGATAACCTCTCTTATGAGGAAGTTCCGGTTCAAATTCTTGATAGGCAAGTCAAGAAGTTAAGGAATAAAGATGTGGTTTCCGTAAAGGTGTTACGGAAGAATCACCTAGTTGAGGGTGCAACATGGGAGGCCGAGGCCGACATGAAGTCCCGTTACCCTCATATATTTGATAAATAAGGTTATTCATTCTTACTAATAATGAAAATAATTACTAAAATTGATGTTGCTTTGATTTTTCGTATTTTTGTAAAAAAATGTGCATTTTGGGTTGTAGTACAATGAAGTAGTACATTTGAAACTTGAAATTTTGCCATATTGGTTTGTTTGAGTTATGTTGTGCATTTTGACATGGTTAGTCTTAGTGAAAAGTTATGTGACCTATTGATAAGTTGAACTTTGTGCTAATTGACTCATGTAATGTATGTTGAGCTCATACGTGTTGTGAGAAGGAAATACCTCTTCATGAAGTGTTTGAGACTTATGTCTGATAATTGGAGTTTTGAAATTGCCTTGTTGTAAGGGTATGATTTATAATGATGTTGTTATGTATTGTTGTTGGTTGGGCTGCTAGTCTGGAGTCTATCCCTTCCTTCAAAAGAATTTAGTGCCATTCGGGGATGAATATTCCTAAGGGGGGATAATGTAACACATCGAAAATGCAACACGAGTCTTAAAGCATAACATAGGTGCCATGGGGTCCAAACACTATTTTAAGACCTATTTTAGTTAATATAGGAAGTTTAGGAAGTTTAGGAACAAAAATGTCCAAGAACGTCCATGACGTCCGGAAACTAGTTCTTGTGAGGTACTAACGTGCCTAAGCCTATTTGACGATCTTTTAGAAGTCGGAAATCCATTGAAATTGGTGGAAGTGTAGTTAATAGGTGTTTAAGTTAAATTCCAAGTCTAAACATTCGGGTACGACTCCCCAAGGACCAACCAAGGTCCCTTGAGGAGGACCCTTGCACGTTGCTGTCAATACTACTTGGGCAGTGTACACCCACGAAGGGTCAATCGACGGGGCGTGTGTTGATCGACAGAGGATTGATGCCACCCATCGACCAACACTTTGACATTTTGTTGAAGGGGCTCGTCTGCACACTCTCTGAATTGATCGATGGATGTGCAGCACGGAAAGGGGGTTGGTCCGTCGACTAAGCCCCGAGGCGTCGACAGTGTTCCGTCTGTGAGTGGCATGCTTTTGCTGCACATTTTAACTTAGTTCAAAATAATTAATTAAGGGGTTTAGTAGTTAGTTAGGGATTAAGGGAAGAGTAATTAACTAATTTAACTCCCATATAGAGACCACAACCCCAATTAATCTAATTACAACTATTAACACAACCTCTCTTCCTTCTATCTTCTTTCTCTCTCTACTGGAAGACACCATTGAAGAATAGCTAGGGGAGGGATTTTGGGCTGTAAAGGGAAAAATTCACCATCAAACATTGTGGTATGGTATCTAATTATGTTTGAGATTTCTTTCCTCAAAGGGCTCCTTCAAAGTATTTCAAAAAGTCGAGTTTTCAAGTGGGTTTTATTCAATTACGAATTTGATGTTGTGAACTGTGTTTTTTATGGTTTCTTTCGGATATAATTGATATATTAATATTTATTTTAACTTGATTATGATCAATTCTAATGGTTTTGTTCAAATTGAAGAATATGATCCTTAACCCATAACCCTAGGTTTGATCTTGATGTGATTTAGGTTGAGATTGATTTCATTGACTTGATTATTGGTTAAATCACTATTAGATTATGTTTTTACCTTAATCATGAACAAATTAGGGTGAATTGTAGTCTTCCGTACTAGTTCTTGAGAAGTGATCTAGGTTATGAGAATTGACCTAAGTATCGTGTCTTAAGCTTTGAGTTAGTATTGAATTATGGTGTAGTAATTCTTCTAACCTTATTATCATGTTGGTTATTGAATTATGGTTATCTGATGACCTAGTTGGGTTGAGTTATGGGTTGATGGAAAGATCCTTACGATGAACTATGAAGGAGACTTGGTAAGTCTTGTAATCCCTATTCCTTATTTCAACTTGTGGTTAATTGTGATTAAGTCATGATGATTGTGTTGGAGTATGCCTTATTTAGGATTTATAGGGTGGTATGATGTTGAATTGAAATATCGTGATTACGGTTGTGAGGTTGATTAAGATGTAAATGCTATAAGGATGGTGATGTATACCAATGTGCCTTATTATGAAGTGATATGTAATGTGTTAACCTCACCTATATGAATTGTGATGAAAGGATTTATACTCATACAATTCTTATTGTGCTATTGATGATGATGATTATACAAGGGGTATACCCTATGACCTAAACTAAGTTATGATTAATAATTAAAGACTTAAAGACATTTCAAAAAGGGACTCTAGTTTAGAATTGAGTGAACTACATTGAGGAGTGTCCCTTCCCACAAAGGGAAGGTAGGAGAACTAAATTACTCTTGAGATTGGAGACTATAATGCATGGAGCATAAAGAGGGTCCCAACTATATCTCCTAGTTCTTGAATTATGTTGCCCCCATAGGAATACTAGCTAGTGGATCCACGTAGTTGCTATGTTTTATGTTTTGCTACTACCTTGGAAAGTAGACCACCTTATTTTGGTGTAGGGTTTTATGACACCGGATTCCACACTAGCCCATGTGGTCTATGTCGTTTAGGGTACGATGTTCCCAAAAGGTAAAATGAATTAAAGGATTTAACTCTAACTAGGATAACCTAAGGGGTCTAGCTTAGTCTAGGTAGGGTGTGGGACTCTACCTAAGCATTGCACTAGTTAGCCTTGAGGGAAGTCTTAGGAGGATGTTCTTATATATGTTTATGTTATGATGATATATGATATGTATATGATGAACTTCCACCTTGTTGATACTCAATGTTGATTAGTTGACTTATGAGTATGTGTTGGTTATATTGTTAAAGTAAGATGAAATGTATATCTAAATGTTATATTTTGTGGAGTGGGACGTTGGTTATGGTTTCTTGTTGAGGCTACTTGATTGAGTAAGGTTATGGGGCTTTACTTGGTCATTGCACTTGTTGACTTGATAAGGATTCATGAGTAGTTGTCTTGCTTATTGTGATATGATTAACTCTTATTCCTGCTTGTGATGTTATTCCTTGAAGATAGGGTTGTATTAGATCATGGGTTCAAGTATGTTTGGATACATATTACTTGTTTGAGTTAGTAAGCATGTTTGGTTGATTGGTATGACTTGCTTGATTATGCATGAGAATTTTAAAATTGTAAAATGACATGTTTTGACTAAATGTCCCTTTTTAGGATGTTTTGCTCTTATATGTGCATATGGTCTCATACTTAGTACATGTAGAGTACTAACCCCATTTTCTCCCTTTTTCTCAAATATTTTAGGTTCCGGTCGTTGAAGTCTCATCTAAGACAGCTTGAAGAAGGCTTAGATATTCTCTATCATCCAAGTGGGTAGGTCCTCAGTTTTTGAGGACGATGCCAATATCTTGCGTATGGAATTTCTTTGTTTTTCTAAGACTCTTATGTTAATTCTATTTTCATTTGAGTACGACTTGTATAAGCCTATATGTGGCTTCTTTACATTTGATGTAGGGCTATGCCCATATTGCTATGATCGTTTAGATGGTATGAGATGAGACAATCTTTGAGACTATGTGCAATAAAAGTAGAAGGCTAGATAACCTTCCTATATGAATGGTCTATGTATACTCGATACGACTATATTATGTGTATGTAGAGGTCTATGTAAACATCCAAGTAGATGTAACGAAATGTTTTAATTTTTCCGCATTTTCAACCTATGAATGTAATGACATGAGACTAAGAGGCTAGTCTTAGTCCTCAAAGAGGATGACGACGCCGGTTACGCCAGGGGGTAAACCCGGATGTGACATTATGCGAAATTATGGTTCGTGCCTCGGGACATAAAGGATTTTCTCAAAAGTCATGACATTATTAAATGGAGATATATTCTCTAGTGGTTGATGCAATAAGACTTGTTTCCGTATGACAATAGATAAAATACTTGAACATGCATAATGATTGATTATTATATCTAACTAGACAGTAAATGTTATATGAAAATTCTTCAAGGATTCAAGAGATCTTAAAGCAATTCCATTGAGTGCCCAATGGTTTTGAGATTTCTTTATCACAAAGAAATAATCTTTTCACCCTCATGAAAATGATTAAAAATGTTATGTATTAGTGCAATTGGTGCACTTACATATTGTTGGTTATGTAAATTCTAGAATATTATTTGATATACATAATATTTGAAAAGATTTTCCTAATATTATTCAAATTATGACAAGAAACTAACAAAGAAAGGGACTCAACACATAAAAGATGTCTGATTTTCTTTCAGAAAAAAAGACGAGCTTCAATAAAATTGAAATGATCAATTCTTGAATCAGAAATAATTTGATTATGTAGATGCAGAATACTTATCTTGAAACCTCTTTGCTTGCGGGGGCAGGAGTGGAAAGAGCGCTTCGCGAAAGAATCGTGTGGCACGGTGAAAGTGCTTGGTCTATTTGATTTAGGACCTCTTGCTGAACTTTTGATGGGCCAGCCCTTTTTTATGCGCCGCTTTACCCTGAAAGGAAAATGATCTTTGCTCCTCTGGGCGCTCTCTTCATAAAGCTCAATCACAAATGGACTAATATTTGCATATGGAGACACAACAATATCTTCGAATTTCAAAGAATCACACTAGTACCACTTCTTCACATCATGCAGAAATAATATTAATCTATGAAGTAAGTCGGGAGTGCATTTGTTTGGAATCAAGATCTATCATATTCAATCAATATGTGATTTTCTTTTGGCAAAGGATAATCCAGCCACTATATACGAAAATAATATTGATGGGAGGATAAAATCAAATGAGATCACACAAAACATATTTCACCAAAGATTTTTTTCACATGGGATCTTCAACAAAATAGTGAAATAGACTTTCAAAGGCTCGTTCAAGTGATAATTATGTAAACTTATTCACCAAGGATTACCAATATCAATATTTGAGAAGTTGTGATATAAGTTTGGAATACATCATTTACAAGATATCAAGTCAGGGGGAGAAACATTTCGGTTGTACTCTTTTCCTTAACCATGGTTTTGTACCAAATGAGTTTTCCTGGTAAGGTTTTTAACGAGGCAACATTCAAGCGTATTAAAAGAGATGTGTACTTTTTTTCTTTCACTAGGATTTTTTCCCACAGTGCTTTTTCCTAGTAAGGTTTTAACGAGACATATTATCCATGAACATCCAAGGGGGAGTGTTATAAAATATTATAGTGTGGATGTCCACTACACCAAGAAGTTACTCACCCATTATCTCCACTACTTTCATCATTATGAAGATGACCATAACCTCCACCTTTATAACCATTATTCTTGTAGCCTTTCACTTTCATAACCTCCCCATTACATTCATATTAATGTCATGTTTATGATTAACTTCTTGTATGCCTCTAAATTACACTATAAATAGAGATATAAGACTTCCTATTGTATACACTTGAAGATTTGATGAATACTTTGAAGAATAAGAAATACTCTCATATTTTGTCTCCCTATTTCTATTGCTTTATCATTTATATTATTTGTCTTATTTTACTTTAGTTTTACAACACCGTGATAATTTTTTTGTCCAGTTAGAAAATGGAGGGAGTGTTACATATATTGGACGGAATACACTATTTTGGTGATAGTTTTAGAAAAATAATAATGCTACACTTGTAAAGTGTTGTTTTAGAATTATAAACATAGAACACTTTAAAAGTGTAGTCAAATGTCTAAATAAGTATAGCCAATTATATTATGATATGACAACGCTTATAAGTGTAGCCTATACTACTAAAGAGCATGCTTTAAAAATGTTGCTAATGACATCGTGGCAAAAATCTAATAGTTAAGGCTACGCTTTAAAAGCGTACCCAAAAATATTTTAGGGAACACTTTAAAAGTGTTGTCAAGATTTAGTGTGACCATAGACCTAAAATTATGTAGTGGAGACAGTTGATTCTGCCTCTTAATCTATGAAATAGATTTTGTATGACCTCTTTTTTTCACGATGGAAAATAATTTATGTTAGTTTAACCCTCAAGATCCTCTGTTTCAAGTGGTTAAGGTGTACTCCAACACAGAACGCGAGTCCCAATAAGGTTGTTCACTGGGGTGTCTGTTACCTTGTTTTTTTTAGTAAATTTTCAACTCAAGTGTAATTAACTTCTAACTAGGGATTGTGGTGCTTAAGAATAACCGTACATCAATGATTGGTTGATGATTAAAATTTTGAAAAATAAGCTGATAGAATTGTTTTGAGACGATTAGCATCAACTATTTGCAGTATTGTTACAAGCTAATATTTTATTCATGGCATGGAAAACACTTTAAGTTTAATGGAATAATAAATAAGTAAATAAATTCTTGTAAGTTTAATTTGGTTAGTCAAATTATGTTTAAACTTATTATTGAATTTTTTTTATTAGTGTAATTTTGTGCTAGGCCATTTAAGTTGTTTGGACTCTTTAAGTTAACAAATTCTGGAAAATTTTATTCGTCTCATAATGTAATAATATGTTTTTTTTAGATTGTGCAATTAATTAAAGTGGTCGTTATACAAAGTAATAAATAATATGTGTATCGTTAGTGCAATATAGTTTGTTAGCCACCAAAGTGGCCATACTAGGGAAATAATCATCTACACACATAATATTTATGATCACTTGACATATGTGGATTATACAATACATTATTTACTGGCAAATTTAGTATTCAAAGAGAGACTGAGTCTGGTTTTTCAACATAATGCATTTATTATGTTTCTATAGTTTGTTAGTCATCAAAGTGGTCAAACTAAAATGTATAAAATTATTCACATGCTCAAAATTTTATGATATTATTTATGAATTTGTCTTTCTTTAGTTTCTTAGTCAGCAATGTGGTCAAACTAGGCAAATTAACGTCTACACATATCATATTTATGATCAATTGATTTATGTATTATATTTCTATAATTATTTAGTTACCAAAATGGTCAAACTAAAATGTATAAGATTATTCACATGCACAAAATTTTATGATGTTATGTGAACATTTGTATTTATATAGTTTGTTAGAGTGGTCAAACTAGTATGGTTAAGAAAAATATGCATTCATAAAATTGTCGTTTATCAATGAAGGTTAATTAAACGCCTATACTGAAAAATAAATACATAAATCAACTTTCACCATTGCTAAAATTTAAGAATTTACCCAAACATAAATCTATCATTCTACGGATAGTGAAAATTAGGAGGTAAATAACTCTTTTCAATCAAACATATATTGTATATCCAAAGATCTCGTATATATTTGATTAATAATATTTACTTACCTATTAAAGAAAAAATTTGGCATCTTAATTATGATTTGTGTTGTAGTATCTGCCCAAAGGAGAATTACGATATATTGTAAGAATGTATATCTATCTTGAAGTTATTCTTTTTCATTCGCATGCTTCGTCTGTTATTGTGTTCAATGGATTGAAATTCTGTTAATGGCATGAACAAGTCCAGTTTTAATCAGATATTGATCTTGACGTGGGCGAAACCTATTACCATTACTGATAAGAGCAGTGAGGATGAAAAATCTTTTAATAAGTCACGGGAGTGATCTAACACATTAAGCCTTATGTTTATGCAAATGACTGTTGCAAACTACATTAGGAGTACTATTCCAAAACAGAAAGTGTCAGGGAATGCCTGGAATTTGTGGAAGAACGTTTTCGTTCTGCTGATAAATCTCTCGCTGGTACACTATTGGCTGAACTCACGACCATGAAGTTTGATTGGTCGTGTAGTATGAAAAATAATATCATCAAGATGACTAACATTGCAACAAGAGTTCAAACATTGGGGATGAAAGTGGATGACACCTTCTTGGTCAGGTCATTCTAAACTCATTGCCTCTTGTGTATGGATCATTCCAAATTAACAATAACACTATAAAGAATAAGTGGAATGTTAGTGAATTATCCGATATGCTTACTCTAGAGGAGTCAAGACTTAAGAAACAAGGAGGTTATTCCATTAATCTCATTGGTCAAGGATCTGGTAATGGAATTCCAGTGAAGTCCAACAAGTTTAAGAAAAAGAAAGCACCTTATAAAATTCCAAATGATGCTCATAAGGAACTCAAGGACGATGTGTGTCATTTTTAGTAGAAAGGAATGCCACTTTCACTAAATGAAAAGTTCTGCTTATTTATCGCATAAACGTTTGAGTCACATATCCAAATAAGGATTAAAAAGATTATCAAAGAATGAGATTCTTTTGAATCTGAATTTTATTAATGTCAATATATGTTTGTATTGCATTAATTGAAATCAAACCAAGCAATCTAAGAAAGGCAACACACAGAGCACTCAACTTCTTGAAATTATACACATTCATATATGCGGACCCTTTGTTGTTGCATATTTTGGTGTAGAAAATATATCATAACCTTTATCGATGATTTTTCATGTTATGGATTTATCTATTTATTGGAAGATAAAATCTCAAGCAGCGGATGTTCTCAAAGTGTACGTTAGAAAGGTTGAACGAAAATTAGATAAGAAAATAAAAATTAATAGCTCAGATAGAGTTGATGAATACTACGGAATGTATAAAAAATCATGATTATGTATATGCCCATTTGCAAAATTCCTAGAAGAGCATGACAATGTGCATAAAATACTATGCAAGGAACACCTCAACAAAATAGTGTTGCAGAAAGGAGTAATCGAAAACTTATGGATATGGTTAGGAGTATGATGAGTAATTATTCATTACCCAAATCATTGTGGTTGTATTCTCTTAAAACCATTGTATTTATAAAACACGATTCCTAGTAAGGCAGCTCCAAAGAGCCATTTTGAAATATGGATCAGAAGGAGTCCTAGTTTATGACACCTGCATGTTTGCGGTAGTGAAGCGGAAGCTAGGGTTTATAATCACCATGAAAAGAAATTAGATTCTGGAATGGTAACTTCATTGGTTATTCAATGAAACCTAAAGGGTATAGGTTTTACTATCCAAATCATAGTTCAAGAATTATTGAAATCAGTAATGCAAAATTTATTGAGAAGGGTGAAGTTAGTGGTAATGTTGAATGACAAAGCGTGGAAATTAATAAGGTAAGCAAAATATTTCTTAGTCCATGAATGTACGTACTTCCACATCAATAATAGGTGTTGTTCCTCATGTTGAAGAACATTTTTAACAATGTTGAAAAACATTTAGCTGTAACACTTCAAGAAGTAACTAACTCACAAGAATCTGATGCAAATGAACCATAAAAATTTTCATTAAAAAAATCTCAAAGAGAAAGAAAATCAGTCATTTCAGGTGATTATGTGATTTATTTGCAAGGGTCGGATTTATTGGATCTAATAAAGATTCGGTTTCATTTTCACAAGACATAGAAAGCACTGAGTCTGATAAATACATTGATACCATGAATTAAGAGTTAAAATCCATGGAATACAATAAATTCTGGGATCTCGTTCAATTACCAGAAAGTTCTAAGAGAATCAGGTGTAGATGGGTATTCAAGACGAAATGAGATTCAAATGGTAATATTGAATAATATAAAGCAAAACTTGTTACCAAGGGATATACTAAAAAAAAGGCATTGATTATAAAGAGACCTTTAACCGGTATCAAAGAAAAAATCATTAAGAATTGTTTTTGCTTTGATAACTTATTATGATTTAGAGTTACATCAAATGGATGTGAAAACTACCTTTCCTAATGGAGACCTCGAGGAGAATGTTTATATGGACCATCTTGAGGGTTTGAAAATTAAAGGAAAAATAAAATGGTGTGTAAGCTAAAGAAGTCAATATATGGACTCAAACAAGCCTCAAGACAATGATATATAAAGTTTACTGATAAAATAACATCTTTTGGATTACAGGAATTTACTGTTAATCGGTGCATATACCAAAAGATTTGTGGGAGTAAGTTTATACTTTTAGTCCTATATGTTGATGATATTTTATTTTGTGGTCATTATTAGGCATATTGCATGAGATGGATTACTTTTTCTTTATGAACATCCAAATGATAGATATGAGTGAGACATCCTATGTGATAGGGATAGAAATATTCCACGATTGATTAAAAGTATTATTGAAACTGTCATTAAAGGGTTATATCGAATGAGTTCTAGAGAGATTTAACCTGAAAAATTATTCAGCTTGAATAGTGCCTATTTAAAAAATAGGACAAATTTAATGTGAGGCATAATACATATATATGCCCTTTAACATGGCCTCATTTCATATTGATGCCCTTCAACTTTAGGTGTGCACAAATATACACTGAAACTTGTATAAAGTTGAACAAGTTGATAGGTTAGTCCTATGTAGAAAAATACACATCGAACACAACGTAGGACTCAAATTACCATGTAGGATGCCTCATAGGGCGTGTGTGTCTATTTGTTCAATTTTATACGAGTTTAAGTGTCTATTTGTGCACACTCAAAGCTAAAGGACATAAATATAAAATAAGGTAAAGTTAAAGTTCATATTTATATATTATGCCTTAATCTAATGGAATGCCCAAAGAATGATGTAGAACAAAAAGAAATGAAATCAGTTCCTTCATCTTCTATTGTTGGAAGTTTGATATATGTTCAAACTTTAACAACACCGGATATTAGTTTTGCGGTCGAAATACTAGGATACATCAAAGTAATCTTGGAATTGATTAATAAAGAACACTGCAAAGAAAGTTTGTGGCATGTTATGAAGCTACAATTAATGAATTATGGTTGCGGAACATCATTTCAGGACTTGGGGTTGTCGACACCATTACCAAGTCATTGAAAAATTATTGTGATAATGGTGCAGTGGTGTTCTTCTCCAAGAACGATAAGTAATCCAAAGGTGTCAAATATATGGAATTAAAATACTTTATTGTTAATGAATAAGTTCAAAAATAAAGAATTTTACTTGAGAATATTAGAACTGATCTCATCATTGTATTCCGTTAACAAAGGGCTTACAACCAAAGACATTTAAAGAATATGTTCAAGAATAGGTATTGGTTGTACTTATGATTGATACATTTATGATGTTTTTACAATCTAATCACAAATTATGTGTTTTTGATATACATTAATGAACTTGTTTCTCATACTTTTGTACACATTATTATTTTTTAGAAATAACAATATAAGTCTCTATGAGAAATTATTGTGGACCATAATGTTATATATTTTTATAACTTATAAACCTAGTATTATAAGGTTTAAATGTAATAGTATATGGAAGAAAGTATGTAACTTAAAAATTATGTACAACTGTCATAACTCGCATTAGTAGGCTGTTATATTGATTTATGTATGATAGACATTATAGAAGTGATATATTATATGCGCAACTACTGTTTTTGCAATATTAAGGTTATATGGTTATTGAGCCATGTGGGAGAATGTAAAAATTATTATTAATTATATCTTACTTATGGCCCAAGTTTTCTTGTAACCCAAGTAATACCATAAATAATGTTAATAAGATTAAATCTTATCTGTACACTGGTTATTTGATGGACGTACCAGATTAAGTCATAACCTCTATAAAATGGTCATTTATCCACCCATTAGGGTTATCACATATTCTCTATAATAATTTCATCACTGACGGTTGGAGTAACATAATGTTAGGGCCAGGAGGTAGAAATAAATTTACAACTGACGCTTCCACGTCACTATGTAATGATGTCTTCCGCGTAAGATATTTGACCTTAACAATCTCTATTTAACATTATCGTGTTCAAGATCCTGATATTATCTGTTAAAGTATTTAATCATACATCAGAGACATGGGGTTTCATCATGGCATCCACTATTTTTCCTTGATGAAGTGTTGCGAGGAACACGAAAGTTTTTTCAGAAATATATCAACATTAAGAAACAATTTTTGGGATAAGCATTGTTTTTATAAATGAAGAAATGCATAGAACATGTTGGCAAAGTCATCTCATGAGAAATCGTTTCATGAAGGAGTTCTAATATTATAAAGGAGTTCATTGCAAGAAGAACTCTAAATAAGATAGAATTATGCAACAAAAGAGGAGTCACAAAAGGATTAGAAGACTTCGAGAAATCAAAAGCACAAATAGGAGAAGAGGCGTCCATTCTGCTTACACACTTACAAATCAAAACAATTAAGAGATTGATTTCTAAATTGTTATTGATCAAAGAATAAAAAAAACATATCTAGGAAGTTTGCTTAATATTTAATTTTTATATTTTCTAGATCAGTGATTTAAAAACTGATTTTATGATCTTAGTCTTCAAGTTGATAACAACTCGAAGACATTGGGAACACATACCTTGGAGGTATAACTGAGATTAAGTAGTTAATCTTTAGGTTAGATAAGCTCTTGTAATCTCTTTTGTTGACCGAGGCTCGTAGTTTATTAGTGAAGTTGGGGCAAATCTTGTTGAGAAATAGTTCATCATTTTTACACCTTTTGAGCCTGGTGTTTCCACGTAAAATATCGTGTTCTTATTTGACTGTCTTTACATTATCTTTGAAACATGTTATGCAAATTAGTTCACTTAAGTAAAGTATGATAAAAGTAAAACAATCTAGGTCATGTGGAATAACAATTTGTATCGGAGCAGGTTATCTTAAATTGGATAACACCTAATATAATTGAGATGAATTTTGCACCACCTATTGGTCAAAACGAAGGACAATCAACTATCAGACCCCTAATGTTCAATGGGTCTCACTTTGGTTGGTGGAAAGCACGCATGGAGGACTTTATTCAAGCGAAAGACTACGAACTGTGGGATAATAACAATTGGACTTACTTTTCAGTTGAAGATTATTGAAGGAGTTCAAGTACCAAATATTAGAATTGACTTCACTAAAGAATATCTATCAGCCCTCTGGAAAAATTCTAAGACCAAATACATTATTATTTGTGGTCTTGGACCAGATGACTACAACAAAATTTCAAACTGTACTACTGCAAAACAAATGTGGGATGCAGTGGTAAGTGATCACGAAGGAACTAGTTAGGTAAGTAAATTCAGAGTAGCTATGCTATTCACTAAATATGAAACATTCAAAGTAAAGGAAGGTTAGCCTCTATTAGAATTGATTAGTAGACTCACTAAGTTGATAAATGAGTCGTCATCATTAGGAAAAGTACTCACTAATGAAGAACAAGTTGACAAGTTGATAAGTACCCTTCCTAAAATAAATGAGGTGTAAAAGTTGCCATAAGACAAGCTAAAGACATCTCCATCATGACACTTGATGTGTTGGTGGGAAATCTTAGAACTTATGAGATAAACATAGATGACTTAAAGAAGAAGGATATGCTTAGTGAAAAACCAATCTCCTTGAAATGCTAGATGACGAAGATATTGAGTATGATAAGGATAAAATAACATACCTAGAAAAAGGAGTTAAGAAGTATCTCAGGAAAGGTAAAGGAATTGAAAAGAAGGAAACCAATCAAAAGAAGTGGGTAAATGATAAATCTCAAGGTGTCTAGTACATGTATGGAAAAATTGATCATCAGGTTAAGAATTGCCCGCAATGGGAAATTGATTGGAGGAAAGAAATCATAGAAAAGTAAAGGAATTCAAAGAGAAAGGAAGAATGTGCAATGGTTTCGTATTGGGGTTCAAGGAATGAAGAATTTGATGATGAAGAAATAGATGAAATAACATTCATGGCTATAGGAGATCAAGACATCGAAGATGATGAAAACTCTTAGCTTAGTATTCTTGATCTTAAAGAAACACTGCATCTAATTTTAAAAAAAAATCAGTCAGATTAATGAATGGGTTAATTGATGACTTTCAAAAATTAACATGTGAAAGCGATCAGTTGTTTAAAGTCTTTGCAGACAAAAAATTAAAGTACATGGAACTCAAAGATGACAAAAGTATTACTGATAAACAAAATAGGCGTCTCAAAAAACATGTTGAAACACATGAGTCGTGTAACCTATATCTAAAATCAGAAATCTTAAAGACAACATTTACTAGGAAAAGAAAAGGAAAAATAAGTTAACTGAGGAAAACCTTGAAAAAGAGTTTAACAGATGCAAAAGTGATTATATTTGTCACATCTGGGTTTACCCCCTAGACGTAACCGGCGTCGACGTCCTCTTTGTGGACTAAGACTAGCCTCTTAGCTTTACATCATTGCATTCATCGATTAAAAATATGGAAGAATTTAAAACATTTTAACTATAACTAATCGGAGGTTTACATAGACCTCTACATACACATAGTCATATTATTATCGAGTATACATAGACCTGTTCGTATAAGAAGATTACATAGTCTTCTACTTTTATTTCATACACATATATAAGATAACATTAGAGTCATAAAATCCGTCTTATCTGATATAGTATCTAAAGGAAAGCAATCTCTACATGGGCATATACCTACAACAATAAAAGTAAGCCACATATAAGCTTTATACAACATCGTCTCAAGATAAAAGGTAGAATCAATAAGAGAATCTTAATAGCTACGTAAATCCATTAGAAAGAATATCGACATCATCCTCGGGGGAATGAGGACCTACCACTTGGATGATAAGAATATCCAAGTCTTTGTCTCAATCGCCTTGAATCACACTTCAACGGCCGGAACCTAAAATGTTTGGGAAAAGGGGAAGAAAATGGGGTTAGTACTCCACATGTACTAAGTATGAGATCATATGCACATATAACACCAAAGCATGTAAAAAGGGACATTTGAGTTAAAAGCATGATCTCCTATCTTTCTAAGACTTATGCACATCACATCCTTAAGGAAATCAAATACAAATTATCATTCTTGAACACCAATCTCATATAACTCTATTAGTGATAATTAGCGTAACATCATAATAAGAGTTATTACATAAATAGTAAAGTAAGATAACCAATCATAATCTCCATAGGGTTTACATGTGAAATGATCAAGTAAAGCCCCATAACCCTACTAAATCAAGTAACCAAACAAGAACTACAATTAGCAACATACCTCACTCACCTATAACCTTCGTGCATGCATAACTTCATATCTTTAGCAATTTAGGCTATTTACATATTCATAAGCATAGAGATCATCATATAAGAACATTTACATTTATCACCATACATATACATAATATTAACTTCCTAAGGTCCCCATCAAGGCAAACTAGTGCAAGACATAGGTAGAGTCCCATACCCCTACCTAAGTCTAGTTAACCCTTCATGTCGCCTTAATTAGTTTATACATCATTACTTCATTTTAGTTTAGGGAACACTTGCCTTAACCGACATAGACCACATGAGCTAGAATGCGGAATCCGGTGTCATAAAACCTTACACCGATAGAAGGTGGTCTACCGGCCAAGGTAGAACCTAACATAACATAGCTATCTAGGTGGATCCACTAGCTAGTATCCTATGGTGGCAACATAGTTAATAGAACATGGGGGATTCATGGATATATGAACTCTACACCTTAAGTTGGGTCATGAGGCTATCCACACCGTGAAGACAGTAGTGAACCCTACCTTCGCTATTTGAGAAAGTGTCACTCCCTCACTTACAAGATCACTCGGTGCTAAGCTAGGTCCCTTTATTGAAATGTCTTTAAATCTTGATTAAACATATCATAACTTAGTTTAAGTCATAGGGCCTAGCCCTTGTATAATCATCATTATTGTAGCTCAATAAGAATTGCATGAGTAATAGTCCTTTCATTACAATTCATATAAATGAGGTTAGCACTTTACATATCTCATCATAGTAGGGCACATTAACAAACATCATCATCCTTGTAACATGTACACCCTAAGCAACCTCACAACCAAAGTTAATACATTTCAATTCAATCATCATTCCATCCTATAAACCCTGAATAAGGTATACTCCAATCAACACATCATAATTTGATCACAATCAACCACACTTAGAGTAAGAAATAGGATAATAAAGACTTACCAACACTACTCCATAATCCATCATAAAGGCCTTACAATCAACCCACAACTCTACTCAACTGGATATCACATCAATATAATTCGATAATCGACATGATAATGAAGTTAGTAAAGTCACCATATCATAATTCAATATCAACCCAAAGCTTTAGCCAATGATATATAAGTCTATCTTTCTAACCTAGATCAATATTCAAGGACTAGCATGAATGACTACAATTTATCACAATATGGTCATGATCAGTAGAACAACAACAATTAAAAATGATTTAGCCATTAACAAAGTCAATTGAATCAAACCCATCAGAATTCAAGTCAAGATCAAGCTTAGGGTTAAGGGTTTTGGATCATACTTTTAATCTTAGATCAAACCATCCCCAATTACTATAATCAAGTTGATAAACATGTTAATCTAGCCATTAAACCCTAAAGAAAACATAAACAATTCAATTCACAACCTCAATTTCGTAATTGGATGAAACCCATAAGAAATTCAACTTTTGGAAACCATTTTTGAAGGAACCCTTTGAGGAAAGGATCTCAAAGGTGAATATAACCCATACCTTGATGATTCCTTAAGATTTTGAAGAGAAATCCTCCCTTTCCAGTCCCCAAATCACATCCCAAGCTTTTTAATGGAGTCTTCCAATTTTAGAGAGAGAAAGAAGACAGAAGGAAGAGAGTTATTTGGGTGAGTTATGTTTAGACTAATGAGGGTTGGGACATTTATAAAGGGTCTTAAAACAACTTAAATAACTTCCTTAACCCTTAATTAACCCGCCTAACCTCCTAACTAATTAAATGAAATTAATTAAAACGTGCAGCAAACCTGCAGACCTCCACCGATGAGACCTCGACGACAGTCTGTCGGCGAGGAGACGATAGGTTGTCTTTTACTTGTCTTAACCTAAATCTTGAAATTGCTTTGTGATTTTGGTTTTGTCCTTTTAAATTAATTAATTAAGCTGATAAATTAATTAATTAAGTAACCTATGGTAATTACTAAAGTATCCCTAAGTTGTTAGGACCATAACCAACCTTTTGGCAATCCTAGGTTAGGTACTAGGTTATCTCTTTAACTAGTTACAAGGTTAGTGTCACCCGGTTAAGTCTTAGGTTATCGGGTGCAATAATTGGTCCATTTAGGTTAGTCCTAGGTTAATTAGCTAGTTAGGGCAGTTAGTTAGAGTCTAGAGTTGGTTAGGAAGTTAGGCCCCACATGGAGGGACCCGTCCGCACATGCTTCCCCTTAACTACCCTAACCGAATTCAGTTAGGGTGGTCCCCTCCTTTGGCCGATTCCCACTTGTTTTGCCCATGTGCTTGCACATGGGTTGATTGTACTTTCCTAACTAACTATTCTTGATGTGCTATTTTGAATATTTACTTATTGTCCCAAGGACCCTCACCATGTCCTTGGGCACTGCTTAATTTACATAATCATTTTAAATGGTCATGTGCTATGGTACTAGGCTTGACACATGGATGCCTAGTAACTAATGTGTTACTATTACGCAACATGATTTTTAGCTTAGGGTCTTCCTTGCAGGTACATTGCTTTGTCAATGAATCTTGGATTTGGTATGGCAACCCAAAATGTATTTAACTTATTCATATATAGAAAATATCCAATATCTCTTAGCCAATATTTCTATACTATGCCCAATATTTCTCAATATTGGGCATTGGGGTTCCTATGTACCCCTAATAGGCATTCTTAAAGACCTACTGGCTCTTCACTGGACATGCAATTTTTCCTGAATGTTACACACGACCACCAAGCCTCGTGTGATGAGGCTACCAGCTCAGAGTTTACCCCTGCACCCTGAACAGATATCCCAGCACCTGTTGCTGAGGAAACTAACGCTTGATGCATCAATGGACAATATCAGGCATATATGGATGCCAAAATGCTGAATAACAAGGGGGTAATGACCAAACTAGTTATGATGGAGCGTCGAGTCCTCGCAGGGAGTTCGCACACATTCCCCGAGGTGCATAGATTGTTCAATATGCACAAGTTTGAGTGGACGGCTTCAAGTTTGGGATCCTACAACGAGGAGATAGGTAGGGATTTCTACGCTTCCTATGTGGCTAATCTAAGAGGCTCTATCGATAGGCTGGAGAGACTAGCCAAACAGGACCCGATCACCTCTACACTAGTCCGGGGCTGCTAGGTTGATATCGGTGAGACCACCATACGCCGGTTTCTATAAGGCCCAACTACTAGCACACAATGGACCCCGACCACTCCGAAATTTGAATACATGTGGGAGACTGTCAGGAGTGGAGCATGTTAGAGGACCGCAGAGAGCAAATTTGGTAAAGAAATGTCTTGCATAGTATCTGCCAATTGATGGTAAGAGGGATGACTGGGTGTTGGATCCTGAAGGGTTAATCCAGAATGCGAACCTCACCTTTGTGGCAATGTTCTTGTGGTTGTTGGTTCGACACCGCATATCGCCCACAAATGCTGATATAGTCCTAACATGGGATAGAGCGGTGTTTGTAGCAGCTATGGTAGAGAGGTTAGATATAGACTATGCTAGGGTGTTGATCGTGGTGATCCATGAGAGGGCTTTCAAGACCTCTACCACTTACCCCTTTTCTGGTCTTATTTTCCAATTGTGCAGGGAAGCTTGAGTGCCAACTTGGAACTTTGACACACTCTGTAGTTCGGTAGGGACTGTTGATATAGGCCTCATTAAGGGTGAGGCAAACGTAGTGGCACCATAGAGAGCGCCCCGGATTAAAATGCATCCATTGGGCGAGAACCTAGCGCACACTTTGGAGTTAGACAAAAGAGCTGACCCAGCCACATCAGAGCCTGTTGACACCACCCCGGCCGATTCCACCCATGCTGTTAGTAGGGCCCCCAGCTATTCCCAATCCACGCCCCAGTCTACAACACTAGTCTCTCTAGCACATGTTAGAGATTAGAGGACCAGATGGCCACCCTGCTTCACCACATACAACCTTGGATGCAGAAATTCATTGCTGAGGTTGAGGACTGAATGGAGAAGAGGGTGGCCCAGCGAATCGAGCAGAAAATTTGGCTGATTCACCATTTCCTTCACGCACTTGAGTTGTGGGTGCTAGCACGACAATCCACTACCATAGACCTCACTACTCTTCAGAATGCGGTGGCTGGTTTGTGAGTAGATATGGATGACATTCTATATATTAGGGGGACTAAGCCACTTAATACACCCAATGAGCTTGCAAAGGACACAATGCTTGACGCCTTGTTCAAACCTTCTATTGAGCCACCATCTGAGCCACATGTGCATACCAAGAGGCACCAATCCAGCCACACCACTAAGGTCGGTGATGATGCCCATGCTAACAAAAGAGAGGAAAGAGCTGGAGCGGGCTAGGAAGGCTTCCCTGGTGGATGAGAAGCTACGTCAGAGGAGGGCACTAGTAATGGCTGTTGGGGTATCGAGTTTTGTACCTGTGGTTAATGATAGGAGTACTACTTATGGTGAGGAGGTTGCAATGGGAACTACTGAGGGTGACCCAAGAGTTGATCTTGTGGGTTCTTCGGTGCTTTGCGCCACAAGTTTTCTTCACCTACCACCCTATCCTTATGATTTTACTGCATTGGGGACAATTGAAAGTTTTTTTGTTGGAGTGGGGTAAAAGGAAAGTGAGTTTTAGGGTGAAGTTTGAGTAACCCAACTCGCAATCCTCTTTTGGGGTTTTCTTGCATGTGTTCTTTTTCTCCAAAAGACTGTTTACTTTTCTGTTGAACCGGTATGTCGTAATTTGTACAAAGTAGAAAAATAAGAAAAATGAAGCATGATGGCTAGTAAGTTGTTACCCCTTCCTGGATAGTGCTAGCATGTATAGGTGAAAACAAGTTGAATGTGTTAGCTCTAATCATGACATAGATAGGCACCCACTGCTTTACCTTTAACTAACACCTAAACTGGGAAAACTGATAATCTAATAGTGTAATGAGGTGCCAAGTGTGTGAGGAGATTTGAGTGTTAAATAGTTGGTACCTAACTAGAACTTTCTCGGTTACTCCTGCTAAGGGAATCTTTGTTAGAAGCTAGGAAAGGATCATAGGACCTTGTTCGAATTAGCAAACATCTAGCCTAAAATAAAGTTAACCAGACAACAAAATTATCCCTTTTGGTTCAAATCTATTCAGGCTATAATAGACCTATTTTTTTTATCACCAACTCACTTTTCCAAGGTCTAATGTTTTGCCTCGATCCCTCTTCTGACATGTGCACCTCGACTTAGGCAAAAAGTCTAAGTTGAGGGTGGCAAATGTAGAAAATGACCTCGTCTTGGCCCTGACCTAACTTCGGGCATTGTGCACCTCAAATTATGGAACATTCACGAATTGAGGGTGGTTATTATGAGTGAGGACCTAAAAATGGGTATGAAAAGAGCTGAATGTTGAAAAGAAAATAGAAAGTGAGAAAAATATATGACTCGGTGAAATTATAAATTGAATGAAAAGAAAGAAAAGATATTGAAAAGAAAAAATTTAAAAAAGAAGTAAGCTTCATATCCAAAAAAAGGGAGAAAGGTAAAGATGAAAAGAGAAGAAAAGTAGGGCGTAAAAGGCAATGAAAAGAGGTAGGAAGCTTCGCAGAAATGTCAAGAAGGGAAAAAAGTCAATAAAAATGTACCCAAATGTACCACACCGTACCCTGAGCCTATGATACAAGCCAAGAAAGTCCTACCGTGATCCTAGAGTCTAGTGTGGTGAACCTAAGTTGAGAAAATAATTGCAAGCCTATGGCAATGTGTACTGACTGTATTTGAACATGTTCTTGAACGTGAGTGTGGAATAAAGATCCTTGTATCCAAACTTAAAATCACTATGCAAAAAATAAGGTTTTCTTTTAAAGTGAGGGCACTAGTTGCGGTGTCGGAAAGTTGGTACCTTGGTGTGAGGCAAAAAGAGTAGAGGTATATGTGCATGGTGAGTTTGTGTCATGATGTGATCCACATGAGTTAGCTTGTCGAACCTTAGAGCGTAAGCCTGCACTAAATCAAAGTAAGAGTCGGGATTGATAGCCATGTGATTCAAAAAGCTTAAAAGAGAATACTTTTGTACAAATGTTGTATGGAGTCATAGTGCATCGCTTGAGGACAAACAATGAATTTAAGTTAAGGGTGTCGATGTATCGTGGCTTCATGGTGCTTTCAATGCATTTTTATTAAGACTTGTGTGTGTCTAGAGCCTTTATATTGTAGTTTTAATATGTTTTTGTGTTTGTTTTATAGGAAAGATGTTCAGGCGGCTAGATGAAAAAACAAATGAAAAATATGCAGAGCAAGACTTACGGAGGCCATCGATGCTTCGTCTTTTGATTAACGGACAGTAGTTGGTAACCATAGATGAGCAGCGTAGGAATTTAGAGACAACTCGGGGAAATCTGACGAATTGTGGACCTACGAAAGGGAATGACTGTCCGTCAATTGATCAACCGACCGTGCTGGTGGACTATTGTTTTGATCAGACAAAGTTCCAGTACTCAAAGATGGAAAAATTCTAAGGAAGAAACGATGGAGGCAATCGACGAACCATAGATGTATCGATGAGCCGTGCTGGTTGTCCGTCAATTGATTTAGAAAGTTTCCATCTGAGGAGAGAAAAATAATTCTAATTCCTAAACGACGGAAGGAGTCTACGGACCAATCCCTCCGTTGGTCCGTAGATTGAAGCCCCGTGAATTGAGAACACTTTCCTTATTTTAATTCCTTTTAATTTATGACAATATTTTCTATCAATAGGGAATTAAAACTTTTTTTGGGGGGTTAGATACTCATAGTATTGTTTTATTTTGTGTTGGAGATTTTTAGTTGCAAACATGTAGCAATTAATTGATTTCCGGTTTTTGTTTAAAGAATTTTTTGCAATTTCAAGTTGATGTTTTGGGATGCTTCTTATTGTTATGTAAGTTCATGATTTCATAATTAAAACTATGAATTGTGATCTTGCTTGCATGGGTAACCAAATCCACAACTAGGGTTGTGGAACCTTGGGTAATTAACATAGTAAACCTAGAAATTAAGAAATTCTCAGATAGTTTCTTGAATGTATTGATAATTCTTTCATTTAGAAGACTTTTTGAAAGTGGATAACGTTAGAACCTGCCTTTTTGCTACTGTACGGACCATGGGGGAAGTTAATAAGAAAAGAATTGTCAACATAGATTTAGAGGGATACTATCTAATAGGCTAGTGTCAATTGGTGCGAAGTAATAACTAAGTCATACATTGATTATGATGTCTAATATGAGGTAAAGGTAAGGGTTAGTAGCTTATACACACATAGACGGACAAGGATACAAGGTGAAATTATGTAGATTCTGGACCAAAGATTTAGATATACACAACTTACCACTTTATATGCAAAATACTAGGGAGGAATTGCTTTTTTGTTAGGATTACGGTGTTATGAACCTATGGGGAGCACATATACCCTAGTTAGTCTCACAACTTGATAAAAACTCAATCTTTACTTTTGCTTACTTGGTAACTTAGAGTGTTTTAGGAGATTGATTCATAAAACCCCCCTTTAATTATTTATATTTGGAAATACTTTGACTAAAAAGATATATTTGTGAATTGAAGTTAAGTCTCTACTTGATTACGATTGCTTATACTTCTTTAGGGCGGTGTAATTTGAGTGATTCAGGGGGTCTACAGACCGCAGACCCTATCATGGTCTGTAAACCATGTCGTGATTCCCTACTTACATGAGTTTCTATAAAAATAATTGTGTCTTATTTCCGGGTGTTACAATATCTCCCACTTGGGAAAATTCATTCTCGAATGAAGACTAAACTAGCTAAGTTGTAGGGAAAGAGTTGTGAACTCTACCACTAAACACTGAAAGTTCAATTCCTGACTTAATTGTGTTCCAACTGATGTAAATACGCTGAAAATGCAAGTAAAGACTAAATAACATGATATTAAGACTGAATTTACATATGAATGACAAAAAATCTGAAGAGGAACTATTACCTCAAGCTGGAGTGGAATGACAAGGAAAGAGGAAAGGATACTTTGCTTTCATGGTAGCTTCTGCTTCCCAAGTAGCTCCATATACAGACTGACTCCTCGACCAAGCCTTGCCTGAAGTGACTTCTTTGTTTTTCAACCTTGTAACTTGACGATCAAGAATCTTAACTTGTACATCCTCATAAGAAAGGCTATCTTTTATAGACACACTCTCTAGAGGCACTACAGATGCTTGATCACCCACATATTTCTTCATAAGCGAAATATGGGAAATTAGATGCACTATTGCAAAATCTTCTAGCAACTCTAAACTCATAAGCCACTCTACCAATTCTTTTCAAGTTCTTGTAAGGTCATACAAAGCTAGGACTGAGCCTCCCTTTCTTGACAAATCTCATCACCCCTTTTATAGGTGGCACTTTCAGAAAAAACCCAAACATTAACTTTGGAACTCTAGTTCCTTTCTCCATACATCTTTATAAGATTTATAGTGACTCTAAGCTGTCTTAAGTCTATCTCTAATGATTTGCACTTTCTCCATAGCTTCATGAACCGAATCTAGTCATATCAAGGCTACTTCTCCCACTTCAAACCAACCAACATGAGATCTACATCTACATCTATGTAGTTCTTCGTAAGGAGGCGTCTGAATGATGAAATGATAACTATTATTGTGAGTGGACTATATAAGAGGAAGGTGATCATCCCAAATACCCTTGAAGTTATAAGATCTCAAGATCTCCTCTCTGTCTGCCTGCCCATCCGTCTGCGGATGAAATGTTGTGCTAATATTAACTTGAATTCCAAGATCTTTCTGAAATGACTTCCACAAATGAGAAGAAAATGAGGACCATTATCTAAAATGATAATTAAAAGAACTTCATGCAACCTCACAATCTTATTAATGTAAATCCAGGTGTAATCCTATGTGGTATATGTAGCCTTGACCTCCAAAAAGTGTGAAAACTTAATAATACTATCAACTATCACCCGAATGGAGTCATTTTGTCTGCGAGTACAAGGTAAATATTTAATGAAGTCCATTTTAATCACTTTCCACTACCAAGTAGGAATGTTAATCTTTTGTGTCATACCTCCGGATTTCTAATGTTCCACCTTGACTTGCTGGCAATTTGGGAACTTAGCCACAAAGTCTGCTATATCTCTTTTTATACCATTACAACAATAGACTTCCTGCAGATCCCGATAAATTTTGGTGGAACTTAGATGAATAAAATGTAACAACCCTAAAAAAATGAATAAGACAAATGCTTAAGGTGTCAAGAATGCTTGCGATTACACCAAGGTTCACACGGATTGATACGCGTAGAACCAGACCTTAGAATCCTTACTACGGCGAAGCCAACTAACTTGGGGTGTTAATTGAGCTTGGAAAGGTTGTAACCAACCATGTAGGGCTCTCCAAAATGAAGATTTAATCGAAGGAGTCTTTACCAGACTAAAAAAGAAAAAATCTTGAGTTTTGAGGGTCCAGGGGTAAAATGGTCTTTTCCAGGACAAGGGTAATATTGTAATGACCCTAAGGAATTAATTAATATATTAATTAATATAATTAAAGAATCAATTCGGGTTGGGTCGACCTGAAGTGACACGTTTTCGCGAAAGGGTGTCACTCGGGTTCGAGCCCCATTGGAAGCAACAAGTTGGTGATTTAATTAATGTTTATAATCTGATTTTTTAATGGCATAATGGTCCTTTCAGTAATCTAATTAAATCAGGTTTTTATTTAAATTAATAAGGAGTCCTAGTTTGACTAATTCACAAACTAAAACTCCTATTATTAGACTACTCTCTCACGATCTCTCTCTCATGTTTCATCATCTCTCTCATGTTGGTTTCTGCCAAAACAACAAAGAACAGAAATAATATTAAGACTTATTCACACTTGAAGAACTCCCATGAAAATTTAAGAAAGACAAAGTAACCAAAAACGTTAAGGCAAAGAGAAGTTGTCCGTCGAGTGGTGTGGACGTTGAGGAAGATTGGACTGATTTTGGAGAGGGTTTTGGGCAGAAAATTCATCGTTTGAACATCAATTAAGGTATGGGTTTCTTTACTCTTTGTCCCTTTCCCAAGATACCCCTTAAGATTCAAGATATTCATTCCGAAAACTAGGATTGTTCCCCGTTGCATGTCCCTATCACTAGCTCCCATTGAATTTTAGGTTGGGTATGTTTGCAGGTACAAAGTAGGGACGAAATGTGTTTTCGTGATGTTTATGTTTAAGTATGCATGTTCGAAATTTTGTGAATATTGATTATATTGAACGAAATCATGTGGAAAAAAATGATGTGTGTGTGCAACGTGTGGCAGTGAATTACTTACTGTTTTGGAGATGTGTAAAGGTATGTTAATTCTTGTATTTTATGTACTAAAGTTGTACACAATGTGATGTTCATATGGGTTGTGAAGTTACTAATTTTAGTGAAAATGCTTGACTAATGTAACTACTAAACTACACCTAACAATGCACTAAATGCTTGGTGAAATGCCCTAAGAAACTAACATGAAAAGGATTGTTGAAAGAAAGCTAAAAATTATGAATAAATTTCCAGCTTGGTGTACCTTAATTTCGTTCAAAAAGAAGGTTGGAAATATGGAAATTAATACATTTTAAAGAGGTGAGGCCACCAGGATTCGAACCTGTGACCTCACCCTTTGGCTACTGGAATTCGTGAGAAAAGAAAAAGAAAAGGGGGCTGGGGGAATCGAAACTGGGTCTGCTGGGTTAGTAAGAAGAGAACAAGAATTAAAATAAATAAATGGGAGGCGTGGGAATCGAACCCACGACCTCCAGGTAGCGAGTGAAGTACGAGAAAATAAAGAAAAGAAATGTGAGGCGTGGGAATCGAACCCACGACCTCAAGGTTGGAAAGGAGAATGACAAAATTAAATAAGAAAACAAAGTGAGGCTGTGGGGGCTCGATCCCACAACCTCACTGCCATAACGCCTAGCCTAGTGCATTGGCATACGATGAAATGATTATTGTTTAATGAAATAACGAAACCCTAGAAGTGTTAAGTAAGAGTGTGAAACACACAAATGGCCAAGTATATTGGCATATGATGAAATGAACATTCACGTAAAATGGGGTGAGTAATTATGAAGAGCAAATGTGCTAATGTTAATGAATGTGGTGACAACATGATATGAGGCTAATGTAAAAGATGAGAACAATCTCAAATGAGCCTAAGTATATGTTACCAAAACGTACTCACCTATGAGAGTGTAAAGTTAATGAAGAGACCAGTCTCTATGAACACTCTAATGAAAGTATTGAGATTAACACACTTAATACTAATGATGAGATGAGAAATCATCTAATAAGCTATGATGTCCTCATACTAGAAGCCAGCTTCCATGATGTTTAAGTTGAATGTAATGGAACATTATACTGAGCACCGATAAACAAGCTATGAGCGGTGATGCCTTCTTTAGGGAAGGGCGGAGGTTCACGTAACTCTCATGAGATGAGACTATCCGGCTTGCGGGTTTGGGTCTTCTTATATCTCCTGGTCTTCGAACCTATACTGCCAATATAGGGATATGGCGGGGTTAAATTCCCATGTACGCTAGCATGTTTTTGGGTCACTTTGGCTTGTGATTCCACCTCTTTTCAGTGTGGGGGAGACACTGGATTTCATGATGCTCACATGATCTATGTCGGTTAAAATTAAAGTTCCCAATGAATGAATGAGGCCAGCCTCAAATAAAGCACATAATGAAATGAATGATACCAAAGGTGTTAGGATAGGATAATCAAGAGGTGAGCTAGACTCAAGTAATGACCCTAGGTTATTCTTGATCATTGCACAGCGAACCCGATAAAAGTCTTAAACTACACCCTAGGTATAGCTGGTGTTTACACTGGCCTATGAATGAAATGAAATAAAGTACGTATGAATGAATGAAGCAGACTCTGTGTTTGCTAATGAAGACTCCCTAGTTGAGGTCCCATATGTTGAGCGCTCATTCTGGAAAGTCATAATGTTAAGTCCATGATTCCAAGGTCTCATGGCATATGAATGAATGATATGAAAGATGTTATGTGCTATATGCAATATGATATGTGCTATGTGTAAGATGTTATGTGCTGTGTGCAGTATAATAATTTTGATGATGCATGTTACTCTCATGGCATGACTTTCCTAATCCAAATTTGGAAGGTTCACTCACTTTTCTAATCTCAATTTGGCAAGTCCACTGACTTGACTTTCCATAATCATATTGTTAGGAAATAGCTATCTTTTCTCATGCATGTCCTTGGTGAGTGCTTGCATATACCCATACTTAGTACAAGTGTGTACTAACCCTATACAACTCTAAAATTTTAGGTGAAGGCACAGGTGGACGCTAGAGCTACAGGTTGACGCTGAAGCTATCCGGATGTTGAGCATTCATCCAGACTTGGTAGGCCCTCATGCTTTCGAGGATGCTGCTATTTATATTCTAGCTTAGTTTTAGAGTTGAACTAGTGGAGCATGTTCCACTAGCGTTTCTTTCCAGTTTTATTCAGACATTGTATTGATGCCATTTTGGCAAGTACATCTTTATTACTGTATTACAGTATTTCTTTTATTTGATGATCTTAATATTAGATGGTTGATGGTGAACAATTATGTAATGATGAGAATGTTTAATAAGTACGTTAAGAAACAAAAAGTTTCAAATTTTCCGCTAAAATTAACCTAGATGAAGTAAGAATGACGTATGTAGGCTTGTCTGCGACCTCTGAGAGGTCAACGACGCTGGTCTCGTCTGGTATCTAGATTCCGATCGTGACAAAGTTGGTATCAGATCACTAGGTTACATTCCAAAAATAATAAGTTCACATCAACCACATTGAGTAGTTTCTAAGTCATGGTAGTGAAGTACACCACTATCCTGGATTAGAGATTGCATGATGCGTAGGAAAATTTCCCTTCTTCTGATCTTATCGTGCTTTTCCTAATGTCTAATTTCTTGGTGTTATGAGCGTGTCTAACATCAATTCTTATTGTTTTTAGAGAATGAATACTAGGAGAACCATTGGTCAGAGGAGAGGAGGTGCAGCTGTTAGGAACAATCAGGTTCCACCCTAGGCTCTAGCTGAAGGAGTGGATACAACAGTTAACCCAGCTGGGTTGACTGTTGCTGAGGTGAGGGCATCTCTAGCCCATATGGCACATGTCATTACTATGCAGGCCCAGGCTATGACTGCCCAGGTCAACCGGCAGGATGTTCAGAAGGAGAACCCACCGGTTCGTAGCATGGCTGACAGGCTGAGAGACTTCACAATGATGAATCCTCCTATTCTCAAAGGGTCCAAGACTTCAGAGGATCCCCAGAAGTTTGTGGACAAGGTACATAGGATTCTGGTGGTTATGGGGGCCACATGCTAAGAAGGCTAAGCTACCTTCCTATCAGCTCAAGGATGTTGTACAGACTGGGTGCAAGATGTGGCAGTATAGCCGAGCTTTTGGCGGTGTTCCAGTCACTTGGGAGCTATTTAAGACAGCCTTTCAGGAGAGACTCTTTCCCAGAGAAATGAGGGAGGCCAAGGTTGAGGAGTTCATCAACCTTAAGCAGGGATCTATGACAGTCAGGGAGTATTCCGTGAAGTTTGTTAAGCTATCCAGGTATGCTACTTTCCTTAGTATCTAACAGCAAGGATAAGGTGAATACTGAAGTTTGTTAAATTTTCCAAGTATGCTACTTCCCTTGTGTCTAACAGTAGGGATGATATGAGCAGGTTACTCACAGGAATCAATAGAGATCTGGAGGAGGAGTTTCGGTCTGCGATGTTCCATGATAATATGGACCTCTCAGGGTTGATGGTGCATGTCAAGCAGGTAGAGGAGAGCCACAAAAAGAGGGGTATTTGTGATGCTAGGAGGCCTAAGCCTCAAGATCAGGCAGGTCCCAGCCATGGAGGCCACAGAAATAATTTTGGCGTCCGTGAGCAGCCCGGGTTTATGAAGGGGCAACAGAGTTCTGGGAACTCTAACTCTCAGAGGAGTACAACACCTAGAGGAGGCAGACCTGAGCCCAAGAGGGACAATGGAGGTGAGATGCAGCGTCCTAAGAAGAACTGTGCTAAGTGTGGCCGAGCTCACAGTGGAGAATGCAGACAGGGCACTAATACCTGCTTCTGTTGCGGTAAGAGTGGTCACATGGTTAGAGACTGCCCACAGAACAGAGGTCATGTTGGAGGTAATGCTCAGCCTAGGCCTAATCCATAGGGTGCAGCAGTAGCCGAGCCTCCTAAGAGGAACAAGTTCTATGCCCTGAAGGGCAGGGAGTAGCAGGAGAAGTCCGCTGATGTGGTCACAGGTATGCTGCAAGTATTCTCAACTTCTGTTTATGCTTTACTTGATCCAGGGTCTACGCTTTCCTTTTTAACTCCTTTGCTTGCTCTCACTTTTGAGATATTGCCTGAAGTTCTGCATGATCCTATAGTGGTTAGTACACCTTTAGGAGAAAATGTAAGAACTGATAGAGTGTACAAGGATTGCCCAATAGAGACAAGTGGTAAGACTATGTGTGCAGACTTGGTTGAGTTACCCATGTATGATTTTGATGTTATTCTTGGCATGGACTGGCTTCACAGTTGTTATACTTGCTTGGACTGTCGTAGTAGAGTGGTGAGATTTCGTTTCCCTAATGAAGAGGAGCTAGTCTAGGAGGGGTACAACTCGAGTTGTCCTAACCTTAAGGCCAAGAAAATGGCGTCCAAGGGGTTATTATGTCATCTTGTGAGTGTTAATGATTTAGATCATGACATTCCTTCCATAGACTCAGTGCCTATATTGAATGAGTTCCTAGATGTATTTCCTGATGATTTGCCTGGAGTCCCTCCCCCTCGAGAGATTGATTTTGGTATCGACCTAGAACCCGATACTAAACCAATTTCAATTCCTCCTTACCGAATCGCTCCAGCTGAACTCAAAGAGTTGAAGCTGCAGTTAAAAGATCTCACTGACAAGAGTTTCATTCAGCCGAGCATATCCCCTTGGGGCTCTCCAGTGTTGTTTGTGAAAAAGAAAGATGGAACCCTTAGAATGTGTATCGATTATCGGCAGCTCAACAAAGTCACTATAAAGAATAAGTATCCACTTCCCAGAATAGATGATTTGTTCGACCAGCTCCAAGGGTCTAGTTTCTTCTCTAAGATTGACCTTCGTTCAAGGTATCATCAGCTTAGGGTTAGGGATGGAGATATCCCAAAGACAGCCTTTCGTACCCGTTATGGTCACTATGAGTTCTTAGTCATGTCATTTGGTCTTACGAATGCACCTGCTGCGTTTATGGACATCATGAACCGAGTCTTCCGTGAATACCTTGACTCTTTCTTCATAGTATTCATTGATGACATTCTCATCTACTCTAGGACCAAGGAAGAGCATGAACATCATTTGAGACTAACCTTGCAGGTACTTAGACAACATCAGATGTATGCCAAATTCAGCAAGTGTGAATTTTGGCTTAGATCAGTGACCTTCCTAGATCATGTTGTGTCCGGTCAGGGCATGGAGGTGGATCCTAGGAAGACTGAGGCTGTGAAGAACTGGCCAAAGCCTCTTACTCCCACTGACATCCGTAGCTTTTTGGGATTGGCTGGTTACTACCGCAAGTTTGTGGAGGGTTTTTCTTCCATTGCTGCCCCATTGACAGCTTTGACTAACAAGAAAGCCAAGTTTGAGTGGACGGAGACTTGTGAGAGGAGTTTCGAGGAGCTCAAGGACAAACTCACTTCAGCCCCGGTGCTTACTTTGCCTAAGTGTGGTGAGAATGATGCATCTATGGTTGTGGTGTTTGTACTAAAGTTGTGGGGGCACTACTTGTATGGAGTACATGTGGATGTATTCAAAGACCACAAGAGTCTCCAGTACGTGTTCACACAGAGGGAGTTGAATCTACGTCAGTGGAGATGGTTAGAGCTGTTGAAGGATTATGACATGAATGCTCACTAACATCCAGGTAACACTAATGTTGTAGCTGATGCTTTGAGCAGGATGAGCATGGGAAGTATAGCCCACGTTGAGGATGAGAAGAAGGAGTTGGTGAAAGATGTACACAGACTGGCCAGACTGGGTGTGCGATTGGTTGACTCTGCTAGTGGTGGTGTTTCAGTTCATCCTAGTTGAAGTCAAGTAGGGTCAGCATCTAGATCCTGTGTTGATGGAGCTGAAGGACTCAGTGTTGATGAAGATGAATGAGTCTTTCGCTTTGGGAGGTTATGGCATACTTAGGTACCAGGACAGGCTGTGTGTACCAGATGTGGATGATTTGCGGACCAGAATTGTTGCAGAGCCCCATGGTTCCAGATATTCCATACATCCAGGTTCCACTAAGATGTATCATAATCTTAAACAGACTTATTAGTGGAACGGCATGAAGAAGGACATTGTAGAATATGTGGCCAAGTGTCCTAATTGTCAGCAGGTTAAGGGAGAGCATCTTAAGCCTGGCGGTCTGACTCAGATTATTGAAGTTCCGACTTGGAAGTGGGAGGCCATTAATATGGACTTCGTGGTTGGTCTTCCGAGGACTAGGACGCAGCATGACTCCATATGGGTTATTATGGACAGATTGACTAAGTCTGCCCACTTTATCCCTGTGAAGTCTACTTACAGAGCCGAGGATTATTTCAGAATCCATATTGATGAGATTGTGAGATGGCATGGGATTCCTTTGTCTATCATTTCAGATAGAGGAGCTCAGTTTACTTCACATTTCTGGAGATCTTTCCAGAAGTGCTTGGGCACGCATGTAAAGCTTAGTACTTCCTTTCATGCTCAGACTGATGGGCAGGCAGAGCGCACCATCCAGACATTGGAGGACATGTTGAGAGCGTGTGTGATTGACTTCAGAGGTAGCTGGGATGACCATCAGCCATTGATAGAGTTCTCGTATAATAATATCTATCACTCCAGCATTGGGATGGCACCGTTTAAGGTACTGTATGGTAGGAGGTGTAGATCTCCAGTTGGGTGGTTCGAGGTTGGAGAGTCATCCATTTTGGGTCCAGAGATCATTCATGAGGCCTTAGAGAAGGTCAGAGTGATTAGGGACAGGTTGGCTACTACTTACAGTCGACAGAAGTCATATGCAGATAACAGAAAATGGCCCTTAGAGTTTGATGTTGGTGACCAGGTTTACTTGAAGATATCACCTATGAAAGGGGTGATGAGATTTGGTAGAAAAGGGAAGTTGAGTCCGAGGTATGTTAGGCCATACGAGATCCTACAGTGTGTGGATGAGGTGGCCTATGAGTTGGCATTGCCTGCGGAACTAGCTTCTGTTCATCCAGTCTTTCATGTCTCTATGCTGAAGAAGTGCCTAGGTGATCCAGCATCGATTCTACCTGTTGAAGGTTTGGGGGTTGATGAAGACTTGTCTTATGAGGAGGTACCTGTTGAGATCTTGGTCAGACAGGTCAAGCGGCTGAGGAACAAGGAGATTGCCACAGCGAAGGTATTGTGGAGGAATCATCTTGTTGAGGGTGCTACGTGGGAGGTTGAGGCCGACATGAGATCCCGCTACCCTCATCTTTTCAGCTCTTGAGGTTAGACTTCCTACTCTTAAGTCTATGTTTCCTTATCTCTCCGTATTTTGTTGCTATTGCTTGACTGTGCATAGTGATTATGTTATGATCTGACTGGCATTACGATATGTAGTGGTAGTGTCATTCGGGGACGAATGTTCCTAAGGGGGGGATAATGTAACAACCCTAAAAAAATGAATAACACAAATGCTTAAGGTGTCAAGAATGCTTCCAATTAGACCAAGGTTCACACAGATTGATACGCGTAGAAACAGACCTCAGAACCCTTACTACGGCCAAGCCAACTAACTTGGGGAGTTAATTGAGCTTGGAAAGGTTGGAACCATAGGGTTCTCGAAAATGAAGATTTAATTGAAGGAGTCTTTACCGGACTTAAAAAGAAGAAATCTTGAGTTTTGAGGGTCCAGGGGTAAAATGGTCTTTTCCAGGCTAAGGGTAATATTGTAATTACCCTAAGGAATTAATTAATTAATTAATTAATTAATTTAATTAAAGAATCAATTCGGGTTGGGTCGACCCGAAGTGACCCATTTTTGCGAAAGGGTGTCACTCGGGTTCGAGCCCCATTGGAAACAACAAGTTGGTGATTTAATTAATGTTTATAATCTGATTTTTAAGGGCATAATGGTCCTTTCACTAAGCTAATTAAATCAGGTTTTTATTTAAATTAATAAGGAGTCCTATTTTGACTAATTCCCAAACTAAAACTCCTATTATTAGACTACTCTCTCACGATCTCTCTCTCACGTTTCATCACCTCTCTCACGTTGGTTTCTGCCAAAACAACAAAGAACAGAAATAATATTAAGAGTTCTTCACACTTGAAGAACTCCCATGAAAATTTAAGAAAGACAAAGTAACCAAAAACGTTAATGCAAAAAAGACAAAGTAACCAAAAACGTTAATGCACAGAGAAGTTGTCCGTCGAGTGGTGTGGACGTTGAGGAAGCTTGGACTGATTTTGGAGAGGGTTTTGGGCAGAAAATTCATCCTTTGAACATCAATTAATGTATGGGTTTCTTTCCTCTTTGTCCCTTTCCCAAGAGACCCCTTAAGATTCAAGATATTCATTCCGAAAGCTAGGATTGTTCCCCGTTGCATGTCCCTGTCACTAGCTCCCATTGAATTTTAGGTTGGGTATGTTTGCTGGTACAAAGTAGGGATGAAATGTGTTTTCGTGATGTTTATGTTTAAGTATGCATGTTCGAAATTTTGTGAATATTGATTATATTGAACGAAATCATGTCAAAAAAAATGATGTGTGTGTGCAACGTGTGGCAGTGAAGTAGTCACTGTTTTGGAGATGTGTAAAGGCATGTTAATTCTTGTATTTTATGTACTAAAGTTGTACACAATGTGATGTTCATATGGGGTGTGAAGTTACTAATTTTAGTGAAAACGCTTGACTAATGTAACTACTAAACTACACCTAACAATGCACTAAATGCTTGGTGAAATGCCCTAAGAAACTAACATGAAAAGGATTGATGAAAGAAAGCTAAAAATTATGAATAAATTTCCAGCTTGGTGTACCTTAATTTCATTCAAAAAGAAGGTTGGAAATCTGGAAATTAATACATTTTAAAGAGGTGAGGCCACCAGGATTCGAACCTGTGACCTCACCCTTTGGCTACTGGAATTCGCGAGAAAGGAAAAAGAAAAGGGGGCTGGGGGAATCGAAATTGGGTCTGATGGGTTAGTAAGAAGAGAGCAAGAATTAAAATAAACAAATGGGAGGCGTGGGAATCGAACCCACGACCTCCAGGTAGCGAGTGAAGGACGAGAAAATAAAGAAAAGAAATGTGAGGCATGGGAATCGAACCCACGACCTCAAGGTTGGAAAGGAGAATGACAAAATTAAATAAGAAAACAAAGTGAGGCTGTGGGGGCTGAATCCCACAACCTCACTGCCAAAACGCCTAGCCTAGTGAATTTAATTAAAGAAAAATAAAATAGGAGGCTGTAGGGGTTCGAACCCACCACCTCACAGCCCCTAGCGAAATTAAAATTTAAATAAGGAGGTTGTGGGGGTTTGAACACACAACCTCCCAATGCCCAGCGAAAATTAATAATAAATAAAAGAGGTTGTGGGGGTTTGATCCAACAACCTCTTGGTTTAGGCGAAATTGGGCAATGAGATATCAATGAAAAATAAAAAGGGGTTGTGGGGGTTCGAACCCACAACCTTTCGGCCAACTTAAGAAGAAAACCAAGTAGAAAACTAATGATACAATGTTAATGTTGGGGTTCAATTTAGAGTCCCAATATCATGGAGATTAAAAATAAAATCAATGAAAAATGTAAATGTTATCCAAGTGATTCGAACTTGGGTTTCCTTGCCCAAACTTCCGTATTGATACATAAGTCATACATGAACAAAACATCCAAGAATAATGCCACCTACTTAGATCGAAATCAAGATCATGGCATATATACAAGATACATAGCTCTTGTACTACATAATCTTAGGAATGTATGAATCACTTAACAATTATGAATGAAGCCTCATGGCTTGTGTGTATAGACTCATAAGTCTAGCATATGTTTTAAAGAAGTGAACCTAAGATGTATGTAATGAAAGGATGTAACCCTAGAAGGGTTAAGTATGAGTGTAAAACACACTAAATAGCCTAGTACATTGGCATACGATGAAATGATTATTATGTAATGAAATGACGAAACCCTAGAAGGGTTAAGTAAGAGTGTGAAACACACAAATGGCAATGTATATTGGCATATGATGAAATGAACATTCACGTAAAATGGGGTGAGTAATTATGAAGAGCAAATGTGCTAATGTTAATGAATGTGGTGACAACATGATATGAGGCTAATGTAAAAGATGAGAACAATCTCAAATGATCTTAAGTATATGTTACCAAAACGTACTCACCTATGAGAGTGTAAAGTTAATGAAGAGCTCTGTCTCTATGAACACTCTAATGAAAGTATTGCGATTAACACATTTAATACTAATGATGAGATGAGAAATCATCTAATGAGCTATGATGTCCTCATACTAGAAGCCAGGTTCCATGATGTATGAGTTGAATGTAATGGAACTTTATACTGAGCACCGATAGACTAGCTATGAGCGGTGATGCCTTCTTTAGGGAAAGGCGGAGGTTCACATAACTCTCATGAGATGAGACTGTCCGGCTTGCCGGCTATGGGTCTCCTTATATCTCCTGCTGTTCGAACCTATACTGCCAATGTAGGGATCTGGCGGGGTTAAATTCCCATGTACGTAGCATGTTTTTGGGTCACTTTGGCCGGTGATTCCACCTTTTTTCGGTGTGGGGGTGACATTGGATTTCATGATGCTCACATGATCTATGTCGGTTAAAGTTAAAGTTCCCAGTGAATGAATGAGGCCAGCCTCAAATGAAGCACATAATGAAATGAATGATACCAAAGGTGTTAGGATAGGATAATCAAGAGGTGAGCTAGACTCATGTAATGACACTAGGTTATTCTTGATCATTGCACAGCGAACCCGATGAAAGTCTTAAACTATACCCTAGGTATAGTTGGTGTTTACATTGGCCTATGAATGAAATGAAATGAAGTACGTATGAATGAATGAAGCAGACTCTGTGTTTGCTAATGAAGACTCCCTAGTTGAGGTCCCATATGTTGAGCCCTCATTCTGGAAAGTCATAATGTTAAGTCCATGATTCCAAGGTCTCATGGCATATGAATGAATGATATGAAAGATGTTATGTGCTATATGCAATATGATATGTGCTATGTGTAAGATGTTATGTGCTGTGTGCAGTATGATAATTTTGATGATGCATGTTACTTTCATGGCATGACTTTCCCAATCCAAATTTGGAAGGTTCACTCACTTTCCTAATCTCAATTTGGCAAGTCCACTGACTTGACTTTCCATAATCATGTTGTTAGGAAAGATCTATCTTTTCTCATGCATGTCCTTGGTGTGTGCTTGCATATACCCATACTTAGTACAAGTGTGTACTAACCCTATACAACTCTAAAAGTTTAGGTGCAAGCACAGGTGGACGCTAGAGCTACAGGTTAACGCTGAAGCTATCCGGACGTCGAGCATTCATCCGGAGTTGGTAGGCCCTCATGCTTTCGAGGATGCTTCCATTTATATTCTAGCTTACTTTTAGAGTTGAGCTAGTGGAGCATGTTCCACTAGCGTTTATTTCCAGCTTTATTCAGACATTGTATTGATGCCATTTTGGCAAGTACATCTTTATTCCTATATTACAGTATTTCTTTCATTTGATGATCTTAATATTAGATGGTTGATGGTGAACAATTATGTAATGATGAGAATGTTTAATAAGTATGTTAAGAAACAAAAAGTTTCAAATTTTCCGCTAAAATTAACCTAGATGAAGTAAGAATGACGTATGTAGGCTTGTCTGTGACCTCTGAGAGGTCAACGACGCGGGTCTCATCTCGGATCTAGATTCCGGTCGTGACATAAAATATCTATAGTTATGGGCTTCAACCAGAATTTGTTATCTCAACTTACCAACCTTAGAAACACATAATTGACCATGATTATGAACCACACCATCTCCCACTTAGGAGAAATCATACACCATTTGATGGTGGATTGCTCTGTTAAGATCAAGCAATATCGGATCATTGTCTTGCTTTTCCTTAAATTCCACTACCAAAAAAGATTCTGCCCAATTCTCAACTCTTACCCCACCATCTGATATGTGGATAAGACGAACTCCTAGGAGAGCATGTATGTGGACATCCTTAACTGTTTTCTTTGATTCTTTCTCAGCATGTTCTATACTACTAATAGTAGTCTGCTAAGAGCGTCCGCTACTACATTTGCCTTACCAGGATAGTAATTCACACTTATATCTTAATCTATGAGAAACATTAGCCATCTCCTCTGACAAAGATTCAAGTTATAACACTTCGAAAATCTTAGACGAGTCTTAAATCCTAACATAGGTTCCATGTGGTCTAACCACTATATTATGACCTATAATAAATATAGGTCATTTAGGAAGTTTATGAACCAAAATGTCCTAGAACGTCCATGACGTTCGGAAACTAGTTGTAAGTGGTACTAGTGTGCCTTAGCCTATTTGACTAGCTTTTAGGAGTCGAAAATTCATGAAATTAGGTGCAAGGGTGTATAACATGTGTTTAAGGTGATTCGTGGTCGAAACATCTGGGTACGACTTGCCAAGGACCAACCAAGGGCCCTTGATGATGACCGCAGCACGTAGCAGGCAACACTGCCTGGGCAATGTTGCAAACCACGAAAGCCAAGGAACGACTCGTGTGTTGATCGACGGGGCACCGATGCCAAACGTCGTCCCAATCTTAGAAAATATGAGAAAGCCCTTACCTGCACAAGTATCAGAACAATACGACGGTTGTGAAGGACGGAGGGGGGACCAACCGTCGACTCAGTGATGGCCCGTCGATGGGGTTCCGTCTGTGAGGGTCAAAGTTTCTGCACAATTAACGTAAGTTTCAATTAAAATAATTAATGGAGTTAGGGGTTATTTAGGGATTAAAGAAAGATTAATTAGCTAATTTAACCCACCCCCACCCCCCGATGTAAAGACCCCAACCCTCATTAATCTAAACACAACTCAAAAAATAAACTCTCTTCCTTCTCTCTTCTTTCTCTCTCTATTTTAAGACACCGTTGAAGACAAGCTAGGGGGAGGTTTCGGGGGCTGGAAAGGGGTTATTTCACCAACAAATCTTCATCAAATGTTATGGTATGATATCTAATTCACCTTTGAGACCGCTTTCCTCAAAGGGTTCCTTCAAAATGTTTTCAAAAGTGGGTTTTCATGTGGGTTCTTCTCAATCTCGAAATTAGGATTATAAATTGAATTGTTTATGATTTCTATTTGATAATATGAATAGATTAATATGTATTTTAACTTGATTAGGATAATTTGGTGATGTTTTGATCTACATAAGAGAACATGATCCTAACGCTTAACCCTAGGTTTTATCTTGATGTGAATTAGGTTGGGATTGATTAAATGGCTTGATTATTTGTTAAATCACTATTAGATGATGTTGTTGCACTAATCATGAACGAAGTATGATTAATTATAATCTTTGATGCTTGTTCTTGAGAGGTGATCTAGGTTATGGGAATTGACCTAAGTATCTTTTCTTAAGCTTTGATTTAATATTGAATTGTGGTGTAGTGACTCTCTAGCCTTGTTATCATGTTGATCACTGAATTATGATTATGTTGTGACCTAATTGGGTTGAAGAAAGGGTTTATGGTAAGACTTTGATGATGAATGATGAAGAAAACTTGGTAAGTGTTGTAATTCATATTCCTTACTTCAACTTGTAATTAATTGTGATTAAGTGATGATGATTGTATTGGAGTATGTCTTATTTAGGATTTATAGGTGGTATAATGTTGAATTGAAATGTCTTTATTATGGTTGTGAGGTTGATTAGGATGTAATGTGATAAGGAGGGTGATGTACACCAATGTGCCTTACTATGAAGTGATATGTAACGTATTAACCTCACTTATATAAATCATGATGAAAGGACTATACTCATGCAATTCTTATTGAGCTATGATGATGATGATTATACAAGGGCTAGACCCTATGACCTAAACTAAGTTATCATTGATAATAAAGACTTAAAGATATTTCAATAAAAGGACTTAGCTTAGCACCGAGTAAACATGACAATGGGAGGTGATGACTTCCCAAAGAGGAAGATTCACCCTATAGTTCTACATGAGATGTTGACTTCCCAGAGAGGAATACTCATCTAATAGATTCCCATAAGAGGAGGCCCCAATTACCAAGTGATATGAAGAGGGAATGTACTATCTCTTAGTTCTTGAACTATGTTGCCCTCATAGTAAGACTAGCTAGTGGATCCACCTATAAAGCTACGTTTATGTTTGGTTTTACATTGGTCGGTATACTACCTTCCTTCGGTGTAAGGTTTTACAATATTGGATTCCACACTTAGCTCTTGTGGTCTATGTCGGTTAAGGCAAGTGTTCCCTAAACTAAAATAAAGCAACGAAGTATAAATTTACTAAAGTGACTTGAGAGGTTTGACTTAGCTTAGGTAGGGGTATCAGACTCTACCTATGCCTTACATTAGTTGGCCTTGATGGAAGCTTTAGGAAGTTAATATTATGTATGTATAGGATAATGATGTATATGATGATAATGTGTTGATGCTACAATATAAATGGTATTATATGTTGATGACTACCCTTATGAACATGTATTTGAATTATGTTATTAAAGTTGGACATTGGTTATAATGTTCTTGTTGGGGTTACTTGATTAAGGTTATGGGGCTTTACTTGGTCATTACACTTGTTGACTTGATGAGGATTCATGAGTAATTGTCTTGCTTATTATGATATAGATAACTCTTATTCATGCTTGTGATGTGTAAGATGTTATGTGCTGTGTGCAATATGATATTTATGATGATGGATGTTACTCTCATGGCATGACTTTCCTAATCCAAATTTGGAAAGCTCATTGACTTTCCTAATCCAAATTTGGAAAGCTCACTGACTTTCCTAATCCAAATTTGGAAGGTTCACTAACTTTCTTAATCTCAATTTGGCAAGTCCACTGACTTGACTTCCCATAATCATGTTGTTAGGAAAGAGCTACCTTTTCTCATGCATGTCCTTGGTGTGTGCTTGCATATACCCATACTTAGTACAAGTGTGTACTAACCCTATACAACTCTACAATTTTATGTGCAGGCACAGGTGGACGCTAGAGCTACAGGTTGACGCTGAAGCTATCCGGACGTCGAGTATTCATCCGGACTTGGTAGGCCCTCATGATTTCGAGGATGCTTCCATTTATATTCTAGCTTAGTTTTAGAGTTGAGCTAGTGGAGCATGTTCCACTAGCGTTTATTTCCAGTTTTATTCAGACATTGTATTGATGCCATTTTGGCAAGTACATCTTTATTACTATATCACAATATTTCTTTTATTTGATTATCTTAATATTAGATGGTTGATGGTGAACAATTATGTAATGATGAGAATTTTTAATAAGAATGTTAAGAAACAAAAAGTTTCAAATTTTCCGCTAAAATTAACCTAGATGAAGTAAGAATGACGTATGTAGGCTTGTCTGCGACCTCTGAGAGGTCAACGACGCCTGTCTCGTCTGGGGTCTAGATTCCGGTCGTGACACATATTCGTGCAATGGAGGGATAATGGGCCCTTGAGAGTAGTCCTTTGACTTGGGAGATCTTCAAGAAAGCTTTTCTTGATCGGTTCTTTCCTAGGGAAATGAGGGAGGCTAAAGTGGTGGAGTTCATCAACCTTCGCCAAGGAGGTATGAGTTTTCATGAATATTCTTTGAAATTCACTAAGTAGTCAAAATATACTCCTTCTTTGGTTTCCGATCCTACAGATGAAATGAGCCGATTTGTGACGGAGGTGTCGGATGATTTGCAAGAGGAGTGTCATTCATCTATGTTGCATGACAATATGAACATTTCTCGTCTTATGGTGCATTCCAAGCATGTGTAAAAGGCAAGGGCTAGGAGAAAGAGTAGGGATACGAAGAGGGAAAGATCTTTTGATTGAGGCTCTTCAAAGAATAGGCTTGAGATACAAGACAAGCCTAGATTTAAGAAGCGGGTTTCTAGTCAAGTTCCATCCAAGTTTTGTAAGGCTCAGGATGACAAGGTAAATAAGACGATATCTCAAAAGGGAAGGAGTGGAAACTCACCACAAAAGAAGCCTACATGTGCCAAGTGCGGAAAGGGTCATTTTGGTGAGTGCTTGGTAGGAACAGGAAATGCTTTGGTTGTGGCAAGAGTGGTCACAAGGTGAGAGATTGCCCTAAATTGAGGGGTCAAGACAAGGGTATCGGTCAAGCTCAAGAAAGTGGTTCAAATGAAGATCCAAAGAAGAACCGCTTCTATGCTCTCTGCTCTAGGGGTAAGCAAGAGACTTCTCCCGACGTGGTGACCGGTATGTTGAAATCTTTCTCTATTGATGTATATTACTTACTAGATCCGGGTGCTACCTTGTCATTTTTTACACCTCTTGTAGCCAAGTTTGATATTTTACCCGGCATTTTGCATGAACCTTTATAGTGTCTACTCCGGTGGGTGAGTCAGTTGTTGCAAAAAGGGTTTATAGAATTGTCCTATAATGTTTCCCAATAGAGTTTTTTATGTTGAACTAGTGGAACTCGATATGTTTGATTCTGATATGATATTGGGTATGAATTGGTTGCATGCTTGCTTTGCTTATTGATTGTAGGACTAGGGTGGTAAAGTTTAACTTTCCAAATGAGCCCGTTATTTAATGGAATGGGGGTAATTCTATTCCTAGAGGTCGTATTATCTCTTTGTCTAAAAGCATGCAAAATCTGTAAAGGTTTTCTATATCATATTGTTAGAGTCCAATATCTACACTCTGAAATTCCTCCCATTGAGTCGGTCCCCGTAGTGAGTGAATTTCCAGAGGTTTTTCCTAATGACCTTCCCGGTATTCCTCTCGAATGGGAAATTGATTTTGGTATTGATTTTCTGCTGGATACATATCCCATTTCAATTCCTCCTCATTAGATGGCTCCGGACGAATTGAAGGAGTTGAAGTTTCAACTCAAGGATTTACTAGACAAGGGTCTTATAAGGCCTAGTATTTCTCTGTGGGGTGCTCTGGTGTTGTTTGTAAAGAAGAAGGATGGGTTCTTGAGAATGTGTATTGATTACCGCCAACTCAACAAGCTCACTATTAAGAATAAATATTCTCTCCCTAGGAATAAAGACTTGTTTGATAAAAACCAAGGGGGAAGCTACTTTTCAAAAATTGACTTGAGGTCGGGGCACCACCAACTTAGGGTGAGAGGTGAGGATGTATCAAAGATGACATTTCGAACTAGGTATGGGCACTATGAGTTCTTGGTAATGTCTTTTGGTCTCACTAATGCTCCGGCGGCATTTATGGACCTAATGAATAGGGTGTTTCGAAGTTACATAGATTCATTGGTCATTGTATTCATTGACGATATATTGGTATATTTGAAAAGTGAGAGTGATCACATGGGTCATTTGAGGGTGGTATTGCAAACCCTTAAGGAACATCAATTGTTTTGCAAGTATAGAAAGTGTGAGTTTTGGTTGAGCTCGGTGACATTCCTAGGCCATATCATGTCTAGTGAAGGAGTTGAGGTTGATCCAAGAAAAATGGAGGCGGTGAAAAATTGGCCTTTACCTTTGACTCCAATCGACATTAGGATATTCATGGGTTTGGCGGGTTATTATCGGAGGTTCGTGGTGGTTTTGCGTCCATTGCATCTCCCTTGACTACTTTGAGCCAAGAGTGTAATAAATTTGAATGGTCGGAGGCATGTGAGAAAAGCTTCAAATTATTGAAAGATAGGCTCACTGCCGCTCTGGTGTTGACCATACCAGAGGGTACAAAGGGTTTTGTTGTGTATTGTGACGCATCCCGAGTGGGTTTGGGGTGTGTGCTTATGAAACATGGTAAAGTGATAGCCTATTCCTCTAGGAAACTTAAGGTACATGAGCGAAACTATCCAACTTATGACCTTGAGTTATCGGCCGTGGTGGTTGCCTTAAAAATATGGAGGCATTACTTGTATGGGGTTCATGTTGATGTCTTTACCGACCATAAGAGTCTCCAATATGTGTTTACCCAAAAGGAGTTGAATCTTCGATAAAGAAGGTGGTTAGAGTTGTTGAAAGATTACGATATGAGTGTCCTCTATCACCTCGACAAGGCTAATGTGGTTGCGCATACCCTAAGCCGTATGACAATGGATAGTGTATCCCACATTGATGAAGCCAAGAAGTACCTAGTGAAGGAAGCTCATAGGTTGGCTAGGTTTGGGGTGAGGTTGGAAGGTTCTCCGTATAGTGGTGCTATGGTCCATCATAACTCCGATTAATCTTTAGTGGTTGAGGTGAAGTCCTAACAACACCTTTATCAACCATTAATGGAGTTAAAAGAATCGGTTCTCGACAAGTTAAATGATCCATTCTCCTTAGGGGGGATGGGGTGTTAAGGTACCAAGGAAGACTATGTGTTCCCAATGTAGATGGGTTGAGGGACCGGATTCTTGATAAAATCCATGGGTCCCGCTACTCAATTCCTCCGTGTTCGATGAAAATGTACCATGACCTAAGGAAATATTTTGGTGCGAAGGTATGAAGAAGGACATAGAGGAGTTTGTTGCTAGGTGTCCAAATTTCCAACAAGTAAAAGCCAAACATCAAAAGCTGGGTGGCTTATTACAAGAGATCCAAATTCCTACTTGGAAGTGGGAAGACATCAATATAGACTTTGTAGTGGGTTTACCTCCGACTCTAAAGTGATATGATTCTAGATGGGTGGTTGTGGATAGGTTGACTAAGTCCGCTCGCTTTATTCCCATCAAGTCTACTTATTCGGCGAAAGATTATGCTAGGATCTTCATAGATGAGATTGTGTGTAGCCAAGGTATTCCGTTATCCATTATACCGGATCGGGGTGCACAATTCACATCTAGGTTTTGGAGGTCATTCCAAAAAGGGTTGGGCACTAAGGTGAAGTTGAGTACTGCTTTTCATCCCCAAATGGATGGTCAAGCAAAACGCACTATTAAAAACCTTGAGGATATGCTTAGGGCTTGCATTATTAATTTTAAAGGGAATTGGGATAAGCATTTGCCTTTGGTGGAGTTTGCTTATAATAATAGTTTTCATTCATCCATTTCGATGGCTCCCTATGAAGCCTTGTATGGTAGGAGATGTAGGTCCCCTATTGAATGGTTTGAAGTGGGAGAGCCTTCTCTTATTGGTCCCAATTTGGTTTATAAGACTTTGGAAAAGGTTTATATTATAAGTAACGGTTGCAAATGGCCTATTGTCGGCAAAAGTCTTATGCCGATCATAGGAGAAGGGATTTGGAGTTTGAATAAGGTGATAAGGTGTATTTAAAAATTTCACCAATGAAAGGGGTGGTTAGATTTGGCAAGAAAGGGAAGTTGATTCCTCGTTATGTGCGTCCCTATGAGATCATGCAAAGAGTTTGGAAGGTTGCCTATGAATTGAAACTTCCTAGTGAATTGGCTTCGGTTCATCCGGTTTTCCATATTTTCATGCTTAAAAAGTGTATTGGTGATCCCGAGTCTATTCGTCCTATTGAGAGTCTTGCTGTAAAGGATAACCTCTCTTATGAGGAAGTTCCAGTCCAAATTCTTGATAGTCAAGTCAAGAAGTTAAGGAATGAAGAGGTGGTTTTTGTAAAAGTGTTATGGAAGAATCACCTAGTTGAGAATGCAACATGGGAGGCCGAGGCTGACATGAAGTCCCGTTACCCTCATATATTTGATAATTAAGGTTAGTCATTCTTTTTAATAATATAAATATGACTAGAAATTGAAGTTTCATGATTTTTGGTGAAGTTTTGCAAAAATGTGTATTTTTGGGTTGCATTACAGCGAATTACAGTAAGGTGATGCTTAAACTTGAAATTTTGCCTTTTTAGTTTATTTGAGTTATGTTGTGTATTTTGACATGGCGAGTCTTAGTGAAAAGTTTTGTAACCTATTGATAAGTTGAACTTTGTGCTAATTGACTCGTGTAATATATATTAAGCTCATGTGTTTTGTGAGAAGGAAATGTCTCATGATGAAGTGTTTGATCCTTATGAGTGGTAATTGGAGTTTTGAAATTGCCTTGTTGAAATGATATAATTTATTTTGATTTTATATTGTTGATTTGTTGGGCTGATTGTTTTTAGTCTATTTACTCCTTCAAAAGAATTTAGTGTCATTCGAGGACGAATGTTCCTAAGGGGGGGATAATGTAACACTTCGAAAATCCAAGACGAGTCTTAAAGCCTAACATAGGTGACATGGGGTCTAAACACTGTTTTAAGACCTATTTTAATGAATATAGATGAACCAAAACGTCCATTACGTTCGGAAACTAGTTCTAAGGGGTACTACCGTGCCTTACCCTATTTGACTAGCTTTTAGGAGTCAGAAATTCATGAAATTAGGTTGAAGGGTTTATAACATGTGTTAATGGTGATTCGTGGTCGAAAAGTCCGTGTACGACTTCCGAAGGACCAACCAAGGGCCTTTGAGGAGGACCCTAGCACGTAGGAGGCAACACTGCGTGGACACTGTTGGAAACCATGAAAGCCATGGAACGGCTCATGTGTGGATTGACGGGGCGTCGATGCCAACCGTCGTCCCACACTTAGACAAAATGGGAAAGCCCTCGCCTGCACAAGTCTCTGACCAAGACGACGGTTGTGCAGGACGGAAGGGGGGGGGGGGACCAACCGTCGACTCACAGACGGCCCGTATACGGGGTTTCGTCTATGAGGGTCAAAGTTTCTGCACAATTTAAGTTAGTTTCAATTAAAATAATTAATGGATTTAGGGGTTATTTAAGGATTAAATAAAGATTAATTAGCTAATTTAATTCCCCATATAAAGACCCCAACCCTCATTAATCAAAACACAACTCACAATATAAACTCTCTTCCTTCTCTCTTATTTCTCTCTCTATTTGAAGACACCATTGAAGATAAGCTATAGGAGGTTTTGCGGTCTATAAAGGGGAGATATCACCAACAAATCTTCATCAAATGTTAAGGTATGGGATCTATTTCATCGTTGAGACCTCTTTCCTCAAAGGGTTCCTTCAAAATGTTTTCAAAAGTTGGGTTTTCATGTGGGTTCTTCTCAATCTCGAAATTAGGGTTATGAATTGAATTGTGTATGTTTTATATTTTATAATATGAATAGATTAACATGTATTTTAACTTGATTAGGATAATTTTTGATGTTTTGATCTACAAAGGAAAACACGATCCTTAACCCTTAACCCTAGGTTTGATCTTGATTTGAATTAGTTGGGATTAATTCAATTGACTTGATTATTGGTTAAAACACTATTAGATGTTGTTGTTACACTAATAATGAACGAATTAGGATAAATTGTAATATTTGATGCTAGTTCTTGAGAGGTGATCTAGGTTATGGAAATTGACCTAAGTATCTTGTCTTAAGCTTTGATTTAGTATTGAATTGTGGTGTAGTGACTCTTCTAGACTTGTTATCATGTTGATCATTGAATTATGATTACGTTGTGACCTATTTGGGTTGACGAAAGGGTTGATGGTAAGTCCTTGATGATGAATGATTAAGAAGACTTGGTAAGTCTTGTAATTCCTATTACTTACTTCAACTTGTAACTAATTGTGATTAAGTCATGATGATTGTATTGGAGTATTCCTTAATTGAGGATTGATAGGGTTGTATGATGTTGAATTGAAATGACTTGATTATGGTTGTGAGGTTGATTAGGATGTAATGTTATAAGGAGGGTGATGTACACAAATGTGACTTACTATGAAGTGATATGTAACGTGGTAACCTCACTTATATGAATTGTGATGAAAAGACTATACTCATGCAATTCTTATTGAGCTATGATGATGATGATTATACAAGGGCTAGACCCTATGACCTAAACTAAGTTATGATTGATAAAAAGACTGAAATACATTTCAATAAAGGGACTTAGTATAGCACCGAGTGAACTTGACAATGGGAGGTGATGACTTCCCAAAGAGGAAGATTCACCCTATTGTTCTACATGAGATATTTACTTCCCAAAGAGGAATACTCATCCAATAGATTTCCATGAGAGGAGGCCCCAATTACCAAGTGGTATGAAGAGGTAATGTACTATCTCTTAGTTTTTGAACTATGTTGCCCCCATAGGAAGACCAGTTATTGGATCCACCTAGAAAGCTACGTTTATGTTTGGTTTTACTTTGGCCGGTAGACCACCTTCCATCGGTGTAAGGTTTAAGAATATCGGATTCCACACTTATCTCGTGTTGTCTATCTTTGTTAAGGCAAGTGTTCCCTAAACTAAAATAAAGCAACGAAGTATAAATTAACTAAAGTGACTTGAGAGGTTTGACTTAACTTAGGTAGGGGTATGGGACTCTACCTATGCCTTGCTCTAGTTGGCATTCATGGAAGCTTTAAGAAGTTTATATTATGTATTTATAGGATAATGATGTATATGATTATAATGTGATGATGCTACAATATAAATGGTATTATATATTGATGAATACCACTATGAACATTTCATTGGATTATATTATTAAAGTTTGACATTGGTTATGGTTTTCTTCTTAGCGATACTTGATTGAGTAAGGTCATGAGGATTTACTTGGTCATTGCACTTGTTGGCTTGATGAGGATTCATGAGTAATTCTCTTGCTTATTATGATATGGATAACTCTTATTCATGCTTTTGATGTTATTCCTTGATGATAGGGTTGTAGTAGATTATGGGTTCAAGTATAATGATATGCGTATTATTTGTTTGAGTTAGTAAACATGTTTTGATACTTGGTATGACTTACATGATTATGCATAAGATTTTTAAAGGGTAAAATAACATGGTTTGAACTAACTGTCCCTTTTTAGCATATTTTGATCATGTATGTGCATGTGATCTCATACTTAGTACAAATGGTGTACTAACCCCATTTTCTTCCTTTTCCCCCAATATTTTTAGGTTTCGGTGGTTTAAGTGTTTTGGAAGACTGCTTTAGAGAAGAATTGGATCCTTTGATCATCCAAGTAGTGTAGTTTCTCATTTTCCAAGGGTGATGCCAATATCGAGCTTATGTTGTTATTTTATTTCTAAGACTCTTATATTCAATCTCCTTTTCATTTGAGTACGGATTGTATAAAGCCTATATGTGACTCTCTTTACATTGATGTATGGGCGATACCCAAATTGCTAATCTAGTTAGATGGTTATGAGATGAGACAATCTTTGAGAATAATTTCTATATTATATAAGTATGTGCAATAAAAGTAGAAGGCTATGTAACCTTCCTATACGAAGGGTCTATGTATACTCGATATATATATAATTATATGTATGTAGAGGTCTATGTAAACCTCCAATGTAGAAGTAATAAAAGTTTTAAATTTTTCGCTAAATTCGATTTATGAATGTGATGCTGTAAACTAAGAGGCTAGTCTTAGTCCTCAAAGAGGACGCTGACGCCGGTTAAGTCTAGGGGCCAAACCCGGATTTGACAAAACTCATTCTGGATTAATAGATAGTGAAGACTTGTATGGTTTGTTAACACATCTACGTGAACACCATATAAGTAATGTCTCCAAATAATAAATGCAAACACCACTGCTGCAAGCTCGAGGTAATGTGTTGGATAGGTTTTCTCATGAACCTTAAGGTGTCTAGAAGCATAAGCTATATCCTTGCCTCACTTCATCAACTCACAATCTAGGATAAATCTGGATATGTCATAATAGATCACATAACCATTTGAACCCTATGGTAGAGTCAATACAGGAGCTGTAGTTAACCTACTTTTTAACTCAGCGAAGGTTTTCTTACTATCATCTGACCACTGATACTTGCCTTTTTCTTAGTCAACATAGTCAATGGAGAGGATATGGATGAGAATCCTCCCAGGAACCTTCTATAATAACCTGCTAGACCAAGAAAACTTCTGATATCTATAGGAGAGGTAGGTCTAGGCCATTGTATCACAACTTCTATTTTATTAGAATCCACTTGGATCCCTTCACTAGAAATTATATGCCCAAGAAAAGATATTGACTGCAACCAAAATCCGCACTTGCTGAACTTACAAATAATTGGCGATCTTTGAGAGTTTACAGAATAACTCTTAAATGACTCACATGTTCTTCCACATTTCTAAAGTAAATGAGGATATCATCAATTAAGACAATAACGATAAGTCAAAGTGTTGTTTGAACACTTTGTTCATCTAATTCACTAAAGATGCAAGAGCATTGTTAGTGAAAATGACATATATACAAATTCATAATAACCATACCGAGTTCTGAAGGCTGTCTTTGGAATGTCACTATCTATTACTCTAAGCTGATGATAACCTCATCTAAGATCTATCTTTGAAAAATGACTAGCACACTGAAGTTGGTCAAATAATCAATCAGTCCTAGGGATGGAATACTTATTCTTACTTTTGACCTTGTTCAACTCTCTATAATCCATGCAAATTCTAAGGGATCCATCTTTCTTATTTAAGAACAATATTGGTGCACCCCATGGGGAATTTCTAGGTCTGATAAAGACCTTATCTAAAAGGTCTTTTAATTGCACTTTCAATGCCTTAAGCTCTATTAGAGTCATTCTGTAAGGAGGAATAGATATAGACAGGTTATGTGGAAGGAGATCAATTCTAAAGTTGATTTCCCTATTGGGAAAGACTCCGAAAATATATTGTAGAAACACTTCTGGAAACTCGTTGACTACAGGAACGAACTCAAGAGGTTGGGCATCATAACTTGAATCCTTAACCTGAACTTGATGATAGATATAACCCTTAGAGATCATCTTTCTAGCCTTAAGGTAAGATATGAATCGAACCATAGGTTTTAAGCTACTACCATTTCATTCTATGACTGCTTAATCTGGAAACTGTTAATGAACAATCCTATTTATACAATTGACTGAGGCATAACAGGAATGTAATAAGTCCATGCCTACAATGACATGAAGTCTACCATTACTAATTGTGCAAGATCTGTTGATGTGACTTTCTAAGAGATTGTGACAAGGCAATATATGTATACACGTCTAGCTATAATAGGGTAATTGATTGGATTAGACACTAATAAAGGTTCTGAGAGAGTTTCTACACTATCTATGAATTGGACTGCTATGTAAGGAGTTACAAAGGACAAAGTATCATGCATAAACATAAGGATCAAAGACTCATAACTTACCTGTGACTACCTCAGGAGAATCTTTCTTATCTTTACAAGCTCGAAAAGCTTAGAGATTGTTTTGGCATTGTCCGCCACCTTTACTAGATGAGTTACTCTATTGAGTTGGGAAAACTACTGGTGTTGCTGAAGTTGTAGACTAAGCTCTACAATTATTAGTTTTTTGACCCTATCTAGAAATACAATCTTTCGATCTATGAAAAGACTGACCACCCCTAATGAATCCTTCCTTACTTGCAAGGCATTCACCCGGATGGTTCTTACTACATTTCGGTAAAGTTGGGTATATTTTGGTGCCTGAAACACTACCTTGAATCTTAGAGCCTGACACCCTACCATTTTTATCACTAAGGAACATGGGAGATGGAACACTAGCTTATGAATGGGCTAGAGTCAATGACTTCTGCTGAAACAACGATCGATTTCCACCACCCTATTTCTATTGGGAATTCTCATAGTTTCCTGTTCTTGATTTTTTACTCTCCTTAGCCTCTTCGCTAAGATTATCACCCTTAACCTGTTGAGCATGAGTCATAAGCCTACAGACGTTCATGTCTCCCAACAACATAACATTCCTTTACTCTATTTTCACTAAATCTTACATCCTATATAGAAATGTATTCATCTGCACCCTGGAATAAACAATCATGTGAGAAGAATACCTGGAGAGTTGGGTAAACTTGAGCCCATACTCTTGGACGGTCATATCTCCCTTCCTTAAGTTCATAAATTTTTGGGTCATTGCTTCTCTAATATCTAGTGGAAAAAACCATTCAATAAAGGTCACGGTAAATCAATCCCAAGTAATAGGAGCAGCATGTATACCCATGTTTTCCACTAAGTTTACAAGATACGAACAACATCTTTAAGTTTATACGATTCTAGCTCAACCGGACAATTCCTAGTTATGTGGATCACTTCAAAGATATTCTTGATGTCATCAATGAAGTTTTGGGGATCTTCTCCAACATTTGATCCTATGAGCTCAGGGGGATTCATCATAAAAATGTCTCGCACTCTAGCAATAGCTGATGCAACATTGGCATTTGCCTGAATTGGAACCCGCAGATTGTTCTGGTTGGCCACACTCAAAGCCAACATCTGAATGACATTCCAGAATTCTTAATTAAAAACTTCATGTTTTGAGACTGGAGGTGTTGTGTTTTAATTGCTGGCGCAAACTCTATGAGGAGGCATCACCACTTAAATGTAAAACGTGAGTTATAATAGAATTAGATCATACCTTACACACGATAAGAGTAATAAGAAAATGTGGAATTTCCTAAAACATTATGTAGCCTACTTTTCATTCGATGTGGTACGCTTCACACCCAAGAAACTGACTCTACTTGATGCGGCTTTTCAAAAATTCTAGAACACTTAAAATAATGCTCTGATACCAAGTTTGTCATGCCCTGAGCTAACTCCCGAGATGTGGACACGTGACCTAGGCCACAACTCCATAATTTCGTCCGAAATAACTTCTTCTTTGTTTTTCTCCCCATTTGGCCCAAACTTGGTTCTTTTTCTTAAATTCCTTTTAGATACATTTACCCAGAAAACCTACCTAAGAACCTTAGTCGAAAGACTCTATAATATGACGTAATGATCTCAGAAACTTCCCCAAATTAGTCAACATCAAGATCATTAAAAATCAAAAATAGGTATCAAGATCATCATCTTTCTAACTCTTTTAGTACGCAACTATGCTGAAATAAATATGTTTGGCACATGGGAGAACAATCTCAACGTTATGAAAGCCTCACATACCAAGTAGGAATAAATCCTTAGTGAAAACCATAACTAAATTGATTTATGTTGATGAATCTTTCCAATTCTTCTTCTTTCTCCCATTTTCTTCTTTCTCCAAGCCCTAGCGTAAATTCTAATTTCTAAAATTGACAAAAATCTGATTTGACCCATATTAAACCCCTAAAAATGGATTAAAATAATAGGGAAAATAAAAGACTAAAATGCCCCTTATATTCCGAATTTGAGATTTCCTTATTTGAAAAACCCAAGGCATATCTCCGTCATACAAACTTGGAATTGCGCAAACTCCGCGGCGTCGGAAAGATCATTCCAAGATCTTTTCAACAATAACTGGATTTCACCTTACTAATCATGATCTAGGAGTTATGACCGTTTGAAGTTGACCAAGGAACTCATTTTTCCTAACTGAAACAAATTTGTAGATTTGTCATTATTTCAAAAAATGATTATTTCAAGTTCTTAGATTCTTTCTAGCTATTTCAATTTGCGAGATGTTACAATATATCTTCCTTGAAAACATTCGTACTCTAATGAGATTACACTTGCTAGAATAAGCGTGGTAACATCAAGTTGAAACCCCCAACAAGCAAATGTAATTAAAAACATGCTCACTCATAATTTAAAGAGTGCTAAGAAGAGAATTAGTACTTTGGTCTGGATTTTTCCTGGACTCAAAGAGATGTTGATATCACCTCTTTATATCCTTTTCATATTCCCAAAAAGATTCTTAACAAATTGGTTCCTCCAAAGGACTCTGACTAATGCAACCTCTTTTATCCTCAACTTGCAAACTTGGCGATCTAAATTTGAACCATAATCTCTTTTTAAGATAAGCTATCCTTTATCCCAATATTTTCAGCTGGTATTATCAATGAAGGAAGCTGATATACTTCTTCAACATGGAGACGTGAAATACCGGATGAACCATTTCTAACTCTTGTGGTAGTTTTAACTTATAAGTTACTTTGTAAATCCTATTGAAAATTCTGTAAGGACTAACATACCGGGGACTAAGCTTTCCCTTCTTACCAAACCTCATAACACCCTTCATGGGTGAAACTTTCAAGTATACTGAGTCATCTACTTCAAACTCTATCTTTCTCCTAACATCAATATAGGATTTCTGCCAACTCTGTGTCGTATTCAACCTCTCTTGAATCATTTTAACCTTCTCCGTAGATTTATGAACAAAATCTTATCCTTTCAACCATGCTTCACCAACTTCAAACCATCCAATGGGTGATCTGAATCTTCTCCCATAAAGAGCTTCATATGGAGTTATTTGGATACTAGAGTGCTAACTATTGTTATACGCAAACTCAATGAGCTGTAGGATTATCCAATTACATTTGAATTCAATCTCCCATTCGCTCAACATATCCTATAAGGTCTGAATAGTACGCTCTGCTTACCAATCTGTTTGAGGATGAAAGATAGCACTTAAGTTAACCTTTGAACCCAAACCTTTCTTAAATGATATGTAGAAATGTGCAGTAAATTATGCACCTCTATCTGAAATAATGGACACTGGCACTCCATGAAGTCTTACAAACTCTTGAATATATAACCTGGTATAATCTTCTTCTAAATGGGTAGTCTTTACCAGAAGAAAATGGATGTTTCCATTCTATCGACAATTCCCAAAATAGAATCATTCAGCCTACGAGACCTTGGCAAGACTGTGATAAAATTCATAATAATCATCTCCAACTTTACATTTCGGAAGTTCTATATTCTGAGCAAAACCACCAGGCCTTTGGTTCTCTACTTTAACTTGTTGGCTATTCTGACACTCAACAACAAATTTTACAATTCCCTTCTTCATACTATTCCACGAATGCACCTCTTTGAAATCACGATCCATCATTGTGGAACCTGGATGAATGGAATATCTGGAGCACTGAGCTTCCTCCATGATTATCTCTTTCAGTTCATCCAACACTGGTACACACAACCTACCTTAATATCTGAATACATCATTTCCCCCTTGTTGAAAAGATAATACTTTTAACTTATGAACATTTGACTTCAACTCAAGCATAATAGGGTCTTGGTCTAGCTTGTCTTTTACTTCTAACAATAATAATAACTCAATTCCAATAATAACCACTATTCCTCCTTCTGTGGAATCCATTATTCAAACTCTGAATCGTGCAATTCTATGTACATCTTTTTTCTAACTCTTCCTTATCTTCCTAAAAATGGGCGGTGCTACCCAACGAAAATCTACTCAATGCATCAGCAAAAACATAAGCCTTACCTAGGTGATAAAGAATACTCGTGTCATAATCCTAGAGTAATTCTAACCATATCCTTTGTCTGAGATTAAGATCTTTCTAAGTGAAGACATACTGAAAACTCTTCTGATCAGTGAACACATCCACATGAACACCATAAAGATAATAGTACCAAATTTTTAAAGAATATACTACAACAGCCAACTCTAAATAATGGGTTGGGTAAATCCTCTTAGGGTTTTCTCTTTGTTTCAACCTTGAATTCCATTCGAATTAATCTGGATGTTTTTACTTCTTCATTTTATGTAGAAAAGTGGGTGTTCTAATCTTGATATCTCTTTCTTTTTTGGCTTAAAATATTTTTTTTAATAAATTAGGAAATTAGCATCTATAATATGGGCCTATTATCCAAATCCATTAAAAACCAAAGTAAAAGGCATGTCCATCCCCCGAAAAGCCCTTGAGTTTCTACCTATATACATGTCCCTTTAGATTAGGGTTTTCCCCATCCTCCACTCAAATTAGCTCCCCTTTCCTTTAACCTGATATCGTGAAATGCTCCTGCCTTGGATGAATCAAAATATTTGGTCTGGATCTTCATTAATGTTGCTTTAGTTATGGATCGAGCTTGTTCTTAATCTAATCTGAGATCTCAATTTAGGTGAAAGGTATATCTTTTCTCTTTACTTTTGATTGTTTTTCAGTTAGATGTTTTAATGTAATTCCTTTCCTTCATTTTGTTGATTCTTTACTAGTGATTGTATTTATGATTTCTCTTGTAATGAAATTCTTTTTGTGATTTCATTTACTAATTTTTTCCTACTCTTTTTTTTTTGTTGTTGTTTCTTTTTTTATACCATTTTTAGTTTTATTTTACTTATAGTTTTACAATTGTTATGATTAAATCTATGAATTTATTATTTATGAATTATATGTTTTTGGTGTATAAAAATCATTGATGCGATCAACATCATAATTTGGCTTTTAAATGGTTTTGAATGACTTCTATTTAGATCTGATATAAATTTGGCAAGCGTGATTGTATTATCACGATTTTAAGTGATTTTTGGAATTCTATTTAAACTTCAGCTTTTATACCTTTCCAATTCAAGTACATTCGCTTAGAAAACCCGAAATATCTTCAAATCAATTGTTATATGTTATTTTGTCGGTTCATTGAGCTTGTTCAAGAATTTAGTTGATTGTAACACTTGTTGATTTAAGGATGGGTTGATGAAAAGAACTAATTTGAGAATATGGTTCTAAATATTATTCCATTAAAGACTTACAAACCTAACTCACTAAAATGGAGTGTATATATTAGTGTGTTTTAACCATGTCATTGTTATAACATCAAATATATTATATTTTGTATCAAATAACTTTGAATTAATAGGTGCATACAAACTAAATCTATTTATATCTTTAATGATATGGTCAAGATTTTTACAAATAATATTTATTCATGTAGGTATACAAATTAATTTTTTATCTTTAAAATAGATGTGACAATATCTCAAAATTGTTTATTGAAATTTCAACGTAGGTAGTCATTTTAAATAATAGGACAAGCTGACAACCATATTTGAAGGAGCTTGTCATTTGAAGTGATTCAAAATCCTCAAGATCAGAGCTCAAGGTAATTGTGTATATTTATTGATATTAATCTCCATTGTCTTTGATACAAAATGAGAACGACCATCATTTTCTCGATATGGTTAATATATTTTTTTAACTTGTGTACACTCAAATAGTATTTCAAAGTATTAATTCATTTAAAGTCAATATTATGACTTCATTATATGCATGAGTGAGTTTTCCATTTTTTGTTTCACTTATAGTATTAATTCCAAGATGTGTATGTATGTATTCACTATCTTTGAGTGATCTTCTAATTATTGTGAATTAACTAATCATTGCATATCCCTCCTTTTGCCTTTGCACTTTTTGTTTTCAAATTCATTAGATTTAGAGTTACTTAGGCTTGTGTATTGAAGCTAACTTTAGTTCTATCTTCATGATAACCATGAGCAATTTCCCTTTTATCCCACAATACTATTCGTATCTAGATAAAAATGAAAAGGGCTTATGTGAAAGGATTCAATTTTCTTTCCACTATTAGTGGGTGATTTCTCAGTCAATCACTCAGCTGCACTAATAGTTATTATTTTATCTAGTTAACTAATCACCAACTTAATTATTTATTTAAGACGAGTGCAGAAAAATGTAGAATATTCCAGAATTATAGAGAATTGAAGGAAGATCTCTAAAATGAGTATTCAGGGGAGAGAAGTCTTGAAATATTCTAGAAAAGGGAGTTCTAGAGAAATATAGGTAGGAATATGCTAGAAGTGTGTATGTCCCTTGTGATTCTTCCATCACCTCCGATAAAAAGAGGTGGTCCATAGTTATTATTGGTACCCAAGTAAGAAACTAAGTACCAAAAGCATGTAAGCAAGATACAAAACAACAAGTGAGTGAAAAATAAGAGAGTTGATATAGTGTGATTGCAAGAATATTGTGCTTAAAAATTGTAGGACCGAATTGAATCCTTACTTTACAATAATAAAATATAAGTTATGAGCAATCGATTGTGTCCTTAAACTAAAAATATACAACAATGGACCAGAGATTCTGGTGGATACAGAAAGGTAGAAACTCAAAGGAAAGGATATCCTACAAGCTATTATTATTGGGGGCTACAATTATGGATTTTGCTAGCACTCTCAATAGTTTTGAGAATCTGAACACAAGCCACTATCTAAAGTTGTTAGAGTGACATGTTATCTATGTTAGAGAAATTTTCTCATAAATATTTAGGGGGCTTGCTACTTTTAAGCATAATTTGATATACATGTAAGGCATCCTATCTGAACACATTATAATTTCCTGAAGTTATTAATTGTGACACACATAATAAGTTTTATGACACAAAAGTAAGTTCTTTTTATACCTAGAACATAGTAGATATTTTGAATTTCTTTTTTGTTGAGCTCTGTTGTGACATGAACATCATTTTGATAATACGAGTTATTGGCCTTTTTAAATTATTTGTGGTCACCACTACTTGACCGCCTTTTTACTCACTTATGTTGATGAACTTTTTCTCATCACTAGTTATTTTCATAACCGACTAGTTTCTCACATAAAGCTGCTAGTGCAATCTTATCTTCTTTGTTACAGTGACAAGGTAATAAGCTCCTCCTCTTCTTTGCAAGTGCAACCTATATTCATAAAGTTTCTCACAAGCAACTATCTCAAGTTGTTAGAGTTACAGTTAATCTATGTAATCCAGTCCTTAAAAACATATGCGTACTTGATAAAGCACCAACTTGGTAGTTCAAAGAAGTTTTCCCACCATATTAAAACTGAATTGGAGCAAAAGCTACAGTATAAACTTGAAGAATAAGGACAAGGACGTGAGGTAGAACTAGAACAAGATGTATGTGAATAATATAATTCACATACAAAGAAGATATATTAAAAATGTGAAATAAGAGTACATGGAAAACTAGTACATGAAACTCCTCAATAATTGAAAGAGAGACTCCAAAACATCTTTGCAACCATTACTAAAAAGGATGGTACGACTGTTCTTGGTATAAAAAGAACTCAAAGGTCATAGATGTCATGATGCTTATTGATTTTCAGGAATAGCTCATAGTGAAAGCAAAGAAAACATTAAGTTTGTGATGAGGGGGAGTATTAAGAATTCATCAAATATAATTATTTATTTAACATAACATAAGAAAAATCTAAAATATTATAGAGTTGTAGAGAATTGATGAAATATCTCTAGAATGAGTATTCTAGTAAAAAAAGTCTATAAATGTTATAGAACAAGTAGTTCAAGAAAACGATATCTAGTAAATTTTAAAAGAGTATCTCTCGATATTCTTCTATCACCTCCTATAGATAAAGGTGGTCCATTGAATATGTAACTAAGTAAGAGAGCAAGAAAAAAAAGTAATTAAAGTAACAAAAAAGAATCAGTGTTCTAGTAAAGAATGTCGTTCAAACAAGTAACAAGTGAGTGATCAAGAGTGTTAGACCGAAGCATGTCCTTACTTTGGTATAATAAAATTCAAGTTATCAGAACTTGACAGTGTCTGTCACCAAATACATTGAACATAGTCATCTTTCTTAATGATTTCTTTTTTCAATAAAGCAAGTGCTTAATTCCGAGATAATAACTAGTAGTTGAGGGACTAGTTGTGAAATTAACTCCTCAATTGGATCAGAAAGGAAATAATACAATATATTTGTTGGTCTTTTATTTGTTATACAATCGATATATTGTTGAAATAACAAAGAAGGATATGATTATTTGTTCACCTTTTGGATAAGGCAGTAACTCGGAGGAGTAACTTCCTCGTGTAGACATTCCAAAATATAATTGATGGTGGTGTGACAATTGCATTCATAAGGGTATAACTGATGAAAGTGAAAGAGACAAATTGGTGAAGCGCCTGTGCTCACTGGCTCTACTAATGAAGCTACTGAGGCTATATTATTTAAGTAATGCTCAACCAAAGGAATAAAAATAAGCACCCGAGGAAATTTTAGATCATTCAAGAAAATCTTTATATTTTGTGCTTGTTTATATATTGCAGGCAGAATTCATATGTTCCTTTTGCTTTTAGAAATAGATGTTGGATGTTGAACGTCAGAATAAATAAATACTGACTTTTATTCATTTAAATGATGGAAATGGAAAAGTTATTTTGCTAGAAATGTTCCTATGTTGAATACACTACTTAAAATACGAACTAACTCCTATATTATAACTGCTAAGGATAGCTAAAATGTTGTAGACAGTAAAACAACTTCTTTTGACAAGTTACTGCACTAACTGAGGCAATTAATCAACATTCTTTTTTTCTTATTTTGAGATTCTCTTCTTCTGTTGTTTTCCCTCACGTGGTGTATCATCGTCACAGTTAAAGTTAATTTTTTCCCTCTTGTGCTTGTGACCTGTTTTCAGGAAATGACCCACCTCATCCTTTGACCTGAATTTACTCCCAGACATCGGTTAAAAATAGTATTTATCTTTTTTCCTTGCGGTGGCACCAGAGATTCGTACTTTTTTTTTCAAACCTCCAGTCCTCTGGCAACCACTTCATCCTATCAAGATTCACCCAAGGCATAGGCGTAATCTTCCTCTTAATCTTCAACTTACATTGAGTTACATCAGACACTTTCCCTTCATTAGGTACATCACTATCGTTTGTTGTTGTGGTTTCTACCCTAAAATTTAACTCAACATTGATAAGGATAAGGATATAGAGTCCTAGTACGTTATTATATTTTGTTATATACGTAGTTATCTCTCTTTTATTTAGGTCTCTTACGTTAGATAGACTCCTTAATCTTCTATACTTCTTCTTGTATAAATACCACACATTGTATCAATAATATAACAAACGATTTCATAATCATATACAACTCTTATATGGTATCAATAGCCTCCTAAACATTCTGACGAGTATATCCGATCATCTTCCTTTTTTTTTTTCCAGCTTCCAACTTTTTTTCTCCAGAATGCCTGCTACTCCCTCCTCCTCTCCCAACTCTCCAGCAGTCACTCTAAATCAAGGGGGTGTCATTCAGCCCTCTCAATTGATCTCTTTCAACCCTGCGTCTCAGCTATCCTTCAAGCTAACAGGAAGTGCGAATTATCCAACTTGGAAATCCCAAGTAACCACTCTATTGTTTGGCTACGATCTTCTTACTTTTGTTGATGGTTCACTTCCCCAACTACGCATATTATGGACAATGAAAATACCCAAATTCCTAACCCTAACTTGAGATTGTGGCAGCGACAAGACAATCTTGTTCGCAATGCCATTATGGCATCCGTTGACGCTACAATCGCCCCCCTCATTGCCCATGATTCCACTTCCAAAGAAGCTTGGGATATTCTCCAAACAACTTATGCGAGAAAATCGCACTCCAGAATTTTTTAGTTTGCGCGATACTTTGGCGAATGTCAAACGAGACGCACGCTCAATCAGTGATTATATGAGAGAAATCAAGTCCATTGCAGATGATTTGGCCTGCAGTGGTTCACCCGTTAACAACGAGACACTTGTCATTAAGGTCTTGAGTGGTCTAGGTCCTGAGTACAAGGAGTTATCTGCAGCACTAAGAGCTCGTGATAATCCTATCACATTCGAAGAACTTTTTAATAAACTCCTTGCACAAGAGATGTTCATCAAACACTCAGAACCTAAGGTCGACACACCCATGATCACTGCTCAATTTCATAAGCATTCCACCAACAATGGACCCAAAAATCCACATCCTAATTCTTCCAATCGTAGGAACACTTCTCCATCAGGTTCCTACAACTCTCGTAATCAATTTTTTGCCCCGCATAACAATTCATTCACCCAACAGAATACCACAAAAAGCAACAATCAACGAGTCCAATGTCAACTTTTTGATAAGTTTGGTCACATTGCAAAGGTATGTAGGTCCAAGTCACACAGTGCTACTGAAGCATATGCTAATTTTGTCAACCGTCAGTCTTATGCTTCCAATTCTCCAAGCCCTTGGGTTGTGGATTCTGGAGCGTCGCATCATATTACAAACAACTCTCACTCTCTTCAAACTCCAACTGAGTTCTCTGGAACGGATGCGATAATTGTTGGTGATGGTAAAACAATTCCTATCACTCATATTGGTCACACTACTTTATCTTCTCCTAATCTTGCTGCCAATTGTCTTTTAAAAATGTTCTTTGTTCTCCATCTATTAAAAAGAAGTTGATTTTGGTTGCTCAATTTTGTAGGCAAAATCTAACTTCCATTGAATTTTTTCCTTATTCTTTTGTTGTGAAGGATTTGAGCACGGGGGCATGTCTTCTTCAAGGCAAGAGTAATGGTGATCTCTATGAGTGGCCTACAAACATGACCAAATCAGTCTCACCTCGTCCTCGAGCACATTTTGTTGCATCAACAAATCCATTATTGCATCTATGGCATGCTCTTCTTGGCCATCCTCAACCTCGTATTACCAAAGCTTGTGTCTCTTCTTTCAACCTACCAGTGAACCATGCAGAGTCTTTTACATTTTGCAATTCCTGTTTATGCAATAATAGTCATCGTCTACCATTTGGTAACAATTCCATTACAAGTTCTAGGCCCTTTGATGTTGTTTATTCAAATGTTTGGGGTCCTCTCCAACTATCTCTTTTGATAATTTCAGATTCTATGTTATTTTTGTTGACCATTTCACCAAATATACTTGGTTGTTTCCTCTAAAATCCAAATCAGCCATTAAGAAAATTTTCATTAATTATGTTCAAATGGTTCAAAACAAATTTCAATATTGAATTAAAATGTTATATACTGATGGAGGAGGTGAATACATTGGCCTTAAATCAACTCTCTTGAATTTTGGGATACAACATCTTATAAGTCCTCCATACACTCCCCAAGTAGTTGGCACTGCCGAAAGAAAACATCGCCATGTTGTGGACACCGCTTTAACTCTTCTTCACCATGCTTCTGTCCCTCTCAAATGTTGGTCTCTCGCATTCCAATGTGCAGTATACCTCATTAACAGGCTGCCAACACCACTTCTTGGTCTTAAGTCTCCATATCAGCGTCTCTTTAACACTACCCCAAACCCTCTTAAACTAAGAATTTTTGGTTGTCTTTGTTATCCATGGTTAAATCCTTACACGTCAACCAAACTTGATCCCAAGTCCAATCCCTGTGTGTTTATGGGATATTCTGCAGCCACCAATAGTTATGCTTGCCTAGACCTTGCCACTTTAAAAATCTATATCTCTAGGCATGTTGTATTCGTTGAACATATTTTTCCTTTCACAACCAACTATCCTCAGTTTTCTCGTCCACAAGGCTCGCACATGGAAAAATGGTTGTTTCCAGATGACCTCTCCATCTCTTTCTCTTCCTCACAATCTCTTTCACCTCATATTGTTGCAGACCCAATTCCAATCCCTGCTACTACTGATTTGGTCAACTCCATGTCTACTCGTGGATGTCCCACTCAGGTCCATCAGGATGACGTGTCAACCGGCTCCACTATAAGTCCTCCTACACATTCTTTGTCTTTTTCTCCTTCTCAAACTACCAGTCCATATACATCTCCAACACCAACGCCTGAGACACCATCAAATCAATGATCACTAGGTCTCAAAATAATATTTTCAAACCCAAAGTGATTTTTGATTACCTTGCAACCTCTACTGTAAAACACCTTCCACTTACCCCAAATACCTTTAGTCAAGCATCCAAATATCCTGAATGATTAGCTGCTATGAAAGAAGAACACACCGCTTTACTTAAAAATGAAACTTGGTCATTGGTTCCATCTGCTCCCTCTCAAAATGTAGTTGGGTGCAAATGGGTGTTTCGTGTCAAACACAAGCCTGATGGATCCATAGAGCTTTATAAAGCTAGATTAGTGGTAAAAGGATTTCATCAGCGTCCTGGAATTGACTTCATTCCACCTTTAGTCCAGTTATTAAAACCACAACTATTTGCCTCATCTTGTTCCTAGCTGTGTCTCTAAAATGGCCGTTGCACCAACTTGATGTAAATAATGCCTTTTTACAAGGTACTCTACATGATGTCATTTTCATGCAACAGCCACCTGGTTTTTGTAGATCCCTGATTTATTAATCACGTGTGCAAACTACACAAATCTATCTATGGACTTCATCAAGCACCACGCGTATGGTATACTGAAATAAAGACGTTCCTCTTATCATGTGGCTTTGCTCGTTCCAAATCTGATGATTCTTTATTCATCAAATGGTCTCATAATTCTCTCATTATTTAATGATCTATGTTGATGATATTGTTTTTACAGGCTCTAATAACTCGCAAGTTTATGCAACAATTAAGTTGTTGGGTGACAGATTTTCCATTAAGGATCTTGGTCCTTTACATTTTATTCTAGGTGTTGAAGTTATCCAGGATGATCATGGATTGACTCTCACACAAAGTAGCTTCATTGCGGACATACTCACCAAGTTCAAAATGCTGGATGCAAACAGTGTGAGCACTCCTCTGTCCACAAGTGAAATTTTATCCTTGGATGATGGTTCTCCATCGGCAGATGCTACACTTTATAGGCAGATCATTGGCTCATTGCAATACCTCACTTTCACACAGTCTGATATATGTTTTGCGGTAAACAAGCTCACTCAATTCCAACACTCTCCGTCAACTAAGCATTGGCAAGCAACAAAGAGGCTTCTTCGTTATCTAAAAGGAACCATCACCTATGGCCTTCACTTCAAACGTGGTAACTCTTCTCAATTACTTGCATACTCAGATGCAGATTGGGGTGGTATTCCCGATACTAGACACTCCACTTCAGCCTATGTTTTTTTTCTTGGAAAGAATCCAATTAGTTGGTTCTCCAACAAGCAACGCACTATTGCCAGATCTTCAACAGAAGCAGAATACCGGGATGTAGCAAGTGTTGTTGCTGAGCTAAATTGGCTAACCAACCTACTGCAAGAACTTCGGGTCAAGCTGCCTTGTCCCCCTATGTTTTTTTGCGATAACATTGGTGTCACTTACCTGTGCCGTTATCCAGTCTTTCACAGTCGAATGAAACATGTCGCAATTGTATCAATAATATAACAAACGATTTCATGTATAAATACCACACATTGTATCAATAATATAACAAATGATTTCATAATCATATAAAACTTTTATAAACATCAATATAGGTTTCTAGCGGCAAAAACGGTCTTGAAGGTGTACCATCATTGTAGAGGTCCTTGCTAGTAACAATTTTCTGTGGGATGAAAGAGACAGCGGCATCGGCTTAGTCATTGGAGGAAACTTTGAAAGATTCAATGTGGAGAAAAAGTTCAATTAATAATGCATAAGAATTCCATTATTAATTTATCAAAATAATGAACTTTTTCTCCATATTGACTCTTTCAAATATTTCTCTGATGACTATGGCCGACTATGATATCTCTTCCAACCTATTGATAATTGTTACCACCGACAACATTTGCAAAGATAGTATACCTTCGGACCAGTTGTTTCCGTCAAGAACCTAGATTGATGTTGAGTTTGATTTTAGGGTAGAAACCACAACACCAAACAAAGGTTATATATCTATTGAAGGAAAGGTGTCCGATGTATTTCTGAGTAAGTTGCAGATTAAGAAGAAGATGACGTCTATGTGTCGGGTCAATCTAGATAGGCCAAAGTTGTTGCCAAAGAGTTGGAGGTTTGAATCAAAAGTTCGTACCACTGGAACCACTGCATCAATTTTTGATACATACTATATTGAACCGATGTCCGGAGATAAATTCAAGTCAAAGAGTGAGGTGGATTATTTCATAACAATAGGTGGCAAGTACAAGATGTCAAAAACTAAAATTAACTATGATGTTGCTACACCATATGAGAATAAAAAACTAAAGAAGAGAGGCTTTTAAAGGAAAAAAATCAAAAGTAGTTCTTCTAATATAGAATTTGTGACTCCTCCATAGAACACGTGTTGGGTTTTTATGGATAGTTGTGAAGATACTCAGGTACCTTCTTGTAATGGTAACATGGTTCTGGACATTAAAACAAGAATGGGATGTTGTCTTCTCAGAGTACAGCACATATCTGGCGGAGGAACACAAATAGCTAGACTAGATAGTGTGATGCTTTTGGTACTGTGTTTTTGTCATTTTTTTTGGGGTTATGTACTATGTTTGTGTTATTGAAAGGAAATCTGCTAAGTAGATATATATATATATCAAAGAGTCTATTTATGGACTCAATTTTTTATCTGATGGAGTTGAGAGGATAATTTTATAGAGTCTCCTCTTTTTTAGGGAATAACAACAAAATCCTGAGTTTAACTAGGATCTCAGTTTCAATATTTATCATCACCACATTTTGTGACCATTCAAGACAATCTTTATGTTTTGCTAGGAAATAAAATAATGTTAATGTGAGCAATGTGAAGGTTCATGGATTACATCCTCTTTGATTGAGTAAAATCACTTACCAAAGATATAAGGGTGATGACGAAAATTAGGCAAAAAATAGTCGAAATGATTTACATGAGGATGTTGCAAGAAATCTAAAGCATCAGAGAACTCCAAAGTTGCTCTTTTTGAGTAACTTTCTTAGTTGAAAAGTTAATTTGAAGAGGATTAGTGTGAATGTAGGAAGACATTGTTTAGTGGACACCATGCTTGTTGAGTCAGATATAGTTGGTGTTGCACTTGAGGATGAGGCTATCAAAATTATTCAAAAAAAATATGTCTCAGGAAGATGATTGTAGGTTAGAAATGAATAACATAGATATTAAGAAGCCTAAAGGATCGAAGGTGTTTAGTGGAAATCAAAAAGCTATAAGAAGTTCCATGTAAATTGAAGTTATTGATTTGCGTCCAACAGAGAATATATTTGATAGAATACAACAATCATCTATGAGTAGTGGTAAAAGTGTGAAAATTAAGGATACACTTAATATGGACACCGGAGAAAGTAGAAAGAAACTTAAGCAACAAACTCATGTTGTTGTTGATGTTCTCTTCGAACATTGGAAGGGAGACAGAGTAGTCTTGGAAATAAAGTATCTGATTCGAATATTCTCTTTCAATCAACACATGTTCGCGTAAGTTCCAAAAAAGTTGAACGTCATTTGAGGAATAATTATGGATCATCGCATGGAAAAAAAAGGGAGTCGAATTTGAGGAAGTTGGTCGGAGATAGACATTATAAAGTGAGTTTATTAAAAGGGATAGATGTCTTATAAATGTCAAATGGTACGGGAATGGTGACTTCTCATCGAGAAAAAAAAAGATTGCTTTTAAGGAGAAGTTAGACCAAACTTTAAGCAACTTTATGGGTTCTTAGAAACATGTAGGAAATGTCACACTCCAAGCAAGAGCACACAAATTAATAAGCCATTAACTCTATAGAAGAGAAATAATAGTGGTGATCCTCTTAGTTGAAATGTAGGATAAACCCTATTATATGTCAAACAATTGTGTCTAAGTTAGTTCACACTTTTATAGAAAGAGTGAACCATCCTAAATAGCGACCTGATTCAGGAACAATTGACTATCTTTAATAGGGTTCACTCGTTTTCTTAAAGTGATCCAATTTGATATGAAGTATTTGAAGCAATCTAATTTCCATTTGAGAGCATTTTCATTTCTATTTGTTATGATGTTCAACAAATTAACATCTGTTTTTAAAACCAAAAGGAACATTGTCAATTCTACCCGCGACATACGAACAAGTACAAAATTTTAAGATTGTATTGACAAATGCTATAAATTACGTAAGTTGTTAGGTTTTATTTCTCCAGTTGAGCATTACTTAGATAATATTACCTCAGTAGCTGCATTAGTAGAGGCACTATACACAAATGCTTCACCAATTTCATCTAATGCACTTGCATCAGCTATAAGCTTACGGATGCAATTGTGTCACACCACCACCATTTTTGTTTCGGAATATCTAGATGAGAGGAAGTTTCTCCTCGGGATTACTGTGTGATCCAACAGGTGAACAAATAATCATGTCCTTTTTTGTGACCTTAGCAACATATCAATTGTATCATGAAGAATGACAAACAAATATATTGGGTTATTTCATGTCTGTATATTGGATTATTTCCTTGTCTAATCTAATGAATTGATTTCTCAAGTGGCCACTCAACTACTAGTTATTATCTAAGAATTAGTCACTTCCTTTATTAAAGAAAAAATTGGAATTAATATATAAATATATACACATCTTGTAATTATAGTATAAGTGAAACAACAAAAGAGAACTAACTCATGCGTATAATTAAGAAGTCATAACAATGATTTTATATTACTCAATTAAGTGGAAAAGGGGAAAAGAAAAAAGCACAAAATAAATTAGTGTACACAAGATAACAAAAGAGACTAACCATATTGAAAATTGTTGGAAGTCGCGATTCTTTTTATCAACACATTATTAAATCAGGAGGCGTTACAATCAAACATATTCTCTGATTACCAACATAGACTTCTACTTATTCCAATGTACCAGCCACACCCGCTAAGGATTATCCGGGTAACGTGAATTCCAGCTTGAACCAACAGGACTTTTTTATTGTCCCATCAAAGTCTCTCATTACGCTCTACCCCGAATTCTACAATCATCCTATATAATCATAGGAGTCGCCTTGTTTCTGTTTTACAAAGGAACAACACCCCACTAGTTTGATATGGAATTCTTTTCCTTTAATTGAAATGTTAAGCTTTTTCCCCATACAATGTATTTTCGTCCTGAGGATTTTAATAAAAACACTAACTGCTGCAATTTTCCTCTCTCCCCAAACATTTTCCACTTTACTGCTCCCAAAATACCCTTAACAATATATTTATCCCTTCCCATTAACTCTCCAGATAATAACTTTCCGCATCTCCCGTTTACCTCAATTTACATTGGAATTCTCAATAGAGCTAGAGTCAAGGAAATATTATTGGATAGTGTGTATAATTATATGCTTTTCATGTTATGTCAATATGGTCGCCTTTGCTTATTATCGTTCATCTCTTAAACTAGAATTTTTCACTGAGAAAATTAATTTCACGAGTTATTTACCACCTTAGAAGTTGTGCACAATGTCACCCCAAATCCCAGCGCACCATCCAAATATGGTATTTTATACTTTATACTTTGTAAGACTAGCATAACCACAGAACTCTTAACTGGAAAAATAAATATTAAAGTATGTCACAGTTTTATTCTTACCCTCGTTGTGTTTAAAGTTAATGGGGACTTCATAGCTGTCACTTCATATTTTAAACTCCCTCTCTATGCATGCATGCCTACTTGGAACTCTATGGAATTATGTGATGTCTTTCATGTTATTGCATTCTGACTATCTTTGTTTATTTTATTTCATCTTCATCTCTTAGATTATATTTAGGTCTAATACTTGTAATCACATGGAATAAGATTATTAATTCCAATAGGTAAGCAATGTATGAATACAATAGATTGTGTTATATCTTAGGAAAAGATATGTGATTCCTACAAATCTGCAAATTCCTACAAATCTGCTATATAAATAACACTATGTGCTTTACTAGGAATGAAGTCTATATACATATTCTATAACACTTCCCTTTAAGTTAGAGCATAGATATTGATCATCACCTATTTGTTGATACTAAGATGATCGACTCAAGATTCATGCAATGCCTTGGTGAGCAAATCATATAGTTTCTCTCTTGTCTTCACATAACTAGTGGAAATGAAGTTCTCTTGAATTTTCTAACGAATATCGCACCAAATTTTTGTTGGTGTATGATGATTTAGGCCAATTATTGTTAAAATATGATGTATCCACATAATCTAAGTCATTCACTATGAGATAGCTCTGTACTCAGATGTTGCACTGATCGATAACACATCACTTATTGCTCCTCCATAAAACTAGGTTCCATCCAACAAAGATTTAATAGCCAATAGTCAATCTCCTATCATTTTTTGATCCAACATACTCATGCATTTGCAAAACACTTAATATGAGTATGATTGGGATTGCTATACAATATATCAAGTCCAGGGGCACCTTTCAAGTACCAGAGAATCTTGCCAAGGCTTGCTAATGCTTTATCAAAGGCACATACAAGAACTGGCTAACAACTGTTACCACAAAAATAATATCCAAACGAATCACAATAATTTAATTTTTCAATTAACTCTGAATTAATGAGGATCATAAAAATGAACACCATAATCTTTCGTGAGATGCACGTTGGAAACCATTAGAGTATTGCAAGATTTTGCTGCCAACTTTCCCGTGTATGCAAGTAGGTCAAGAATATACTTTCTCTATGCTACAAAAATTTCCTTTTTGTTGTTACTTACTTGTTCTCACATAAAGTATCTTAACTGACCTAAGTATTTCTTATAAAACCTAGCATGATAGAAAGACTTAAGGGAAGAGATCCATGTATCATCACTTTTTGGATGACAATGTCATCAACATATACAACTAGAAGGATAGGGCCAACTATTGATTACTGATAGAAAACTAAGTTATCACATTTTGTCATTTTCAACTAAAACTCTTGAAATACCTCCTGTACGTGCCAAACCAAGCCCAAGGACTCTACTTCAAGCCATACAAAACTTCTTCGAATGTCAAACTTTCCCAAACTCTCTCTGAGAAAGAAAACCAGGTAGGACATGCTACATATATAAGTCACTATGAAGGAAAGCATTCTTGATATCCAATAGATATAATGGACAATTCTCTAATGAAGGTAGAAAAATGAATAATAAACTAGAAAAGTGTAACAACCAAAGAAAAGGTGTCAGAATAATCCGCTCATATATCTGAGCATCTTCACCCACAAGCATGTCCTTAAGTCTTGCCACATAACCATCTAGATTAACTTTAATAGTGAACACCCATGATTTTGAGGAAAACTTCACATGGAATTTGGTGGATTTACCCAAAAGAAAAATATCCCAACTTTACTTCCATCAATCCATCTCCTCTCATTTTTGGGATATTCCCACTTTCTTGCAATCTTGGAACATGCACCGTGTTGACCTTGATTTTCAGTATCAATTACACTATCATATTAACTAACCTAATACTTGATTTAGAGTATGCAAGTCTATAATCACACATATTTAACAAACTTGAACACAACATAAGCATCATATTATGTCTTTGATGACAACATTTCTGTGCCTATTGTTCCATGAATATCCAATTGATTCTCAATGATAAGATATTCCACTTTAGATAATCTGCAAAAGCATCGCAAGAAACATTTGTATAGAAAATTTATTAATAAAAAATTAAAAGATATGTAGGGATTTAGCTATTTAGTAGGTGTACCAGATGCTAATGTAAATTGTTTTTAAACATTGTCATGCATGGTATAATTTAATAAACTTTTTATAGATGTTTTTCTATTTTTACCATCAAAAATATTGACAAAGAGGCAGTGAACCAAGTTGTGTGCTAGTTGACCCTCATTAATTATATCATCTAATATTATTTTGCTTTACTATGCCCATAGAGGGAAGCTCTTATAACTTTAAAGTTTAAGTATTAGACTTAAGTTACGCAGAAGCATTTTCTACCAAGAATTTTTACATATCAAGAGTTTGAACCAGAAACATCTAGTTTAGATAGGAGCAACCCCATCCATTGCCACACATTATTTGATGTTAATATTTTTCTCTTAGTTGTTATATTAATCTAACATCTCCTATCGCAATTCATCATTTGTGCAAATTTTCCAAGTTGAGCGACTATCACTTGTGGAGTCATAATTAACAATTAGTCTCTTCATCTACAGAATATTAACAAGCATATAGAATACATAATGTAATTTAAGATATTTTGTATCCTGACCAAATTGCTATAATGTTTGATGCAATGCACATTGAAGAAGTTAAGAATTATCCGTAATTGTACGCTACACATATATAAGGTAATATCATCTTTCACATTGAAATATTTACTTGCATGTCCTTTAAATTTTTACTATTATAATAGCATTTACGCGTAACATTTAGTTTGTAATTTATATAAGTAAGACATTAAAGTGTCAAATCATTTGATTCTTTTCCTTTTTTTCCACAACAATCCATTCTTTTGACGATTATATTTTTGTCAGTTTGAGCAGTAATATCCAGATAATTTCTTTTTCAATTAAAAAAGTTTTTTTACCCGTTGCTACTATTTTTGTTCTTATATATCTATGAGCTATCTTGTAATATTCTACTGTATTCTATCTAGCAATTTATGTGATTGGTGTTCGGTGTCCAAGATTTGGACCACCAAGCATCACTAATACAATTCATAGAGAGAGAAGTTAGTGTAAAGATAAGAGGAAGGAAAGCACACTACTTTGTTGAATAAACCCTGTCAAAGAGAAATGTATTTTTAGATCAATGAAGTTGTTGATCAAATAAAGAAAATAAAATGAGATGAATCTAGAATCGCGGCGTGCACCACATTGCCAAGAGAATGCCACATCACTATACAAAATTATGAGCTCTCTTGGTTCTATCATTAAAAATTTCTTCCCACTATGTTCATAAAAAAAAACATATAATAGAAAACAAAATCCAGTTTGATTAGTCTAAATTTATTCCATGCATGTAAGATCAAAGAAACTGTTTCATCGTATATTTTTTTTTCATTTTAAAGAATTTTCATCTTACTGTTTGGATGGTTACTACACAAATATAATTTATCAATGTATCACATTGTATTTTCTTAATGAAATAATGTTTGGATAGATATTTTTTCCTGTTATGTCACATATCCACAATTCAAGATTATAAACCTACAATATTATAAGAAAAATAGCACACGTGGTAAAGTACTTATATAAAAGGATATTTACTATGATAAAATATTATATGAAGTAATAAGAAAATGAAAATATGGTAAAGACACACGGCACATTGAATTATTCAGTATAGAACTATAGACTTTCAGCATTTTATAATGATGTATTTATTAATATAATAGAATAAAATTGATGTAGACCAATCAAAATGAATATTGTGATTAACCTAAACTTTTGAGAGAGAAATAGAATAAAAACTGGGACTTGTATACCCCCACCCAACAAAATGATTATAAAATAAACATCAAATGTAATAAGTATGGCAATCAATGAATTGAATAGAAAATTATAAGAGATTAAATAGTTCAATTGAATAACCTTGCTTGAAATTAGAGCGACACAAATAGGGTTAAGTGGTTATTTAAAATTTTATATGGACTATCTAATTCATTTAATATATGGAAAATTTCTAGTTTAGTAACGAAGAGAGTTCGTAGATTATTTTAGCATATGAGTTTAAACCCTAGGTGTGACACCTTGTATTTTTTTTTATCTCTATACATGAATTTTTTACTCTGTCACTATCTTGTGCATGTGTTGACGAGAGGTAAAAAATATGAAGATAATTAAGGATTCATCATAACCCAATACGTCCATATCTCATGATAAATATAACAACTAGTAGATATGAACCCACAACATTCAAAATAACAAGTTAAATATTAAGAATCTTGATATTTAATACATAAAGATTAAATTTTAATATTGCCTCATGTGAGAGCTAACATCAATCGACAAACAATTTAGATATGTACATACAATCAATATTACATAGAAAAATAACTAAAATCATAAAAAATAACCACATCAAAAATCAAATTCTAACAATTTGCCTCCATCAAGGAGAATGGGAGAACCACACAAACGGAAAAAGAGCTCCTTTTTTGTGTTGTGAAACAAGACGAAACTCAAATCTATAAATTATTTCATGATAATCATAGGGCAAATATCTTCTCGAAATTTCTTCTGATTCAACAAAAAAATTGAATACTTTGGATAAAATTATTAATCTTACTACATCTGCTCGAGTTGTTTTTTAAATGATTACAAATTTTGAAACTTCAGACAAGCTGTCAAAATAATTCATTGGAGCAATGAAGTTAGGGAGAATTCATGTTAAATTCATATAATAATAACAAGTACTTTTGTTCAAAACTTTATATTTGATACATAATCAAAAGGTATATATATATATATATATATATTAGCAAACCTTAGGTCCGCCTACGTGGCGCCAACAGAAACCTGAGTTCCCTTATAAATTTAGTTATTTCGAAGACTAGCATTTCCCTTTCATGAATTGTTGTGACTTTTCTGAAGAATTGTGACTTTAATGAAGAGTTGTGACTTTTATGAAAAGTTATGACTTTTATGAAGACCTACGACTTTTACGAAGAGTTTTGACTTTTATGAAAAGTTCTAACTTTTATAAAAAGTTGAGACTTTAATGAACAGTTGTAACTTTTATTTGAAGTTGTAAATTTTATGAAAGATTGTGATCTTTAATAAGGATTGCAACTTTTCAAAATAATTGTGACCTTTCCGAAGGGTTGCAACTTTTCTAAATAGGTGTAACATTTCCGATAAGGCACAATAAACACTTGTTTACGCTATCTTTTGTTGTCTATAAATAGAGGAATTTCTTCTCATTTTAAAACAATGAAAATTCTAAACCTCCTCTTCTTCTTCACAACTAAATATTTGTTCCTGTTCAGAGGCTCGCTGACATCATTGTTTATGTTAGAGATGTATGTATTTTTCTGTGCAACTTTTATGAAAAGTTGTAAATTTTATGAAAGGTTGTCATATTTCCTAAGGATTGCAACTTTTCCAAATAAATGTGACCTTTCCGAAGGGTTGCAACTTTTCCAAATTGGTGTAACCTTTTCGATATGGCACAATAAACATTTATTTACGCTATCTTTTGTTGTCTATTAATAGAGGAATTTCTTCTCATTGTAAAATAATAAAATTCTAAAGCTCCTCTTCATCTTCACAACTAAATATTTGTTCCTGTTCAGTGGCTCGCTGATATCATTGTTTATGTTAGATATGTATGTATTTTTATCATCATTAATTCATGATTATGTTATTAAAGATAAATAATAAGATGTAATAAATTTCCTTTTCCTTTACATTATTAATTTTTGTTACCACGTAATCTTCTATATAAGATAATATAGTGTTTTAGTTTTAATGACTGATTGGTTTAAAATATTATTTTATAAAAGTTGTGAAGATTATGAAGGTTGTAAACTTTTCAAAGACTTGTGGCCTTTCTGATAAGACATGATAAGTATTTATTCACACTACGCGTTATTGTCCATAAATAATAATTTATTCTACTGTTACAGATCCTGATATGTTTTTTTGCAGTCATTAATTTATGCTTATGCTATTAATTTCTATTTTTGAGTACATCTTTTAAACGTTAATGTTTATATATATGTTTTTGTTGATTATGTTAAAGTAGGTTAATCAAGAGTTTGATGTAATGATTTGGCTATTGGTGTCATGTAGATTAGAATTCTTAAATTTTTAAAATAAATGACATTAATGCTTTCAATGGATAAAAGACAATGGGGTGTCCAAGAATGGAATTATGAATGTTCAAAGTTATGGTGGTTTCAAACTACCTTAGTGTTTTAGTTATTCAAATTTCTATCTTATCGAGGTATTCAATCGATTATTGACCTTAAAAAAAAAGAATGTAATGGGATGGTAAGTATTGTACTCAACCTTGAGAAAAAGTTTGCGTTTAAACGGTTGATTAGAGCCAATGAACTACCCCTCAAAGTAGGATGAATCCATAATAATCAATATCACAGAAATAATCAAATCCTTACAGATATTTGATTAGAAGTCGGAAAAAATAAAGTTTTAACCATATTGATCGAAACATAAACAATAAAATATTTCATTTGGATTTCAAAGTAGTATCGTCGACTGTGAATAATTTTGAATAAGGGGCTTGACAAGACATTATTTCATCCAAATTGTTTGAGTGACATATGTTATTTCATTGAACTCCAAGAGATGTCTTTTTAAATTTTAATTAATTTATCAAGTACACAACTAATTATATAAGATGTAAAATATTTATATTCTGTATGTAGAGGTCCTTTAATAAGAGAAAAACTCTCGCAATTGATTAATAAAAATGTTTGTATCAATTTTTTAAAATACAAATATAGACAATGAAAAATTACATATATTTTCTAAAGACTTTTGTAAGATCCCAAAAATGACTTAGGTGAAGCTAGAGCCTAACATGGTTTTCATGATGGTCTAAGGTCCTAAATTGGTCTATAATGTGGTATTGAGGCAGTTTCTAATAGTTTAGGTGCATTGGAAGTCAAAGGTCACGGGACGACCAAGACGTTCGACGACTAAGTCACCTATGTGCCTCATATGTGGTTTTATGTGTGATTTATGTTATAAGGTCCTTAAAAGAGTTATTATGGTGTATATTGTCAGTGTATTAAGTATCGTGAATTTTGGAGGCAAACGTTCAAGAATGTCCATGAAGTTCGAAAGGTTTTCCTTGAAACGACCTTGTGTGTCTATGTATGTTTCGTCGTGTTTTACGTGTTTGTTTTGGATGAAATTCAAGTGAGAGGTCCTAAAATTGTATACGAACATGTTTGGGTTGGAAACGTTTGGGAAGACATCCCCAAGGAACATCCAAGGGTCCTTGAGGAAGGACGCATGTTTGTGGCCAAGACTGCCCAAGACATCCCAACCTACGGAGGCAATCGACGCCCAGTGGGTCAGTCGACGCCCCGTATGTGGGGAGTCGTTCTTGCATACTTAGGAGTTATGAATGAGGGCCATACCACCCTCATTCCCCAACCACGGACCAATAGGACGGTCCGTTGATCAAGGGACGGGCCGTCGATGGGTCTGTTCGTGCATGCAGTCACCGTAAGTTTAAGGGGTGAAGCTGTAAATTTACCCCACTTCTAAATAAGAGAAAGGGTGGTTTATAAAGGGTCTTTTGGGTATTTTAAATATGTTTATAAGGCTAAAACACTTATAAGATTTCATTCTTCAAAATCAAAATCCAAAATCCCTTAGAAATTCTCTAGAAGTCCATTGGAGCCAAAACTCAAGGAAGGGCTTGGATTGGAGAATTTAGTGGAGATTCTTCATCAAATTTAAGAATTACATTCATTGAGTTATGGTTTGTCATCCTTGAAACTCTATTCATCAAGGAGCCCAACTTTAAAACAAGTTTTCTAAAGTTTTCAAAGATGAATTGTCCAATTTCATGATCTATCCTTGGGTTCTTGCATTAAAGGTTTTTAAGCATTGAATATTGATTGAATTGTTAGTAATTTGATGGTTTTAACTCAATTAACATATGAACCGTAGTTTTTGATTTCTTTATAGGTTAAGTAATATTGATCTATTCTTTATCAATTCTAGTGTAGTTTTTTTATAGGCTATTGATTGATGTAACAATTGTATTGAATTGATATCTAGGTTGTCTTATATTGATGAATCTATATTTAATTGACCTAGTTTCATTGAATATGATAGTTTATCTATTGAATTGTTTGTTATGGCCATGGGTAAGGACCTTATGGTATTGAATTGGATGGTTTAACATTGGATTGAAGTGTTGAGGATGGAGTAGTACTCTGCCCTATTTCCCTTTATTTTATGTTAAATAGACTTCAATTTTGTTGTGATTAGTATGGTCCACTTATGGTGGCGGTATTATGTGCTTTTCTTGTAATTGATGTGACCTTGTCGGTGTTACATTATGTACTATTATGATCATGGCCTTGTCAGCACTACTTGAAGTATTTTGATGATTTGTGTAGTTGATTATATGATGTTGGATAATATCTATCTATATGATAAGTAATGTGAAAGTATATGTGTTCTTTTATTGATATTATTTAGGTGATCATGTTAGACTATGAGTATGTCTTTATGTGTATAATCTTAGGGTTGATGCATGGTTATTCCTACTTAACTATATGAATCTATGATAGTCATATTGATGATGATATGGTAGTGTATAGGATGATTTGAGGATGATAAGGGTTATTTCTATGTGCTTCAGAATGACATGTAATAAGTGTTAAAGTGAAGTATGTTGTGTCTTTGTCTTGGCTGACTTGTGTCCCTTGCTTGATGCATGTATGAATGTGAATATGAGATGTCTTGACTTAGGATGCTAAAGCCTCTTAGTATTGTATGTATGAATGAAATGATACCTTCACTGATGTTAAGAGAGTCCTTTATGTACTTGAACCTAATGAGAAGGTTATGAATGTTGAAGTCGAAAGCCATAATGGTATCCTTCATGTAAAAGAATGATAGACTTAAGGTTGATTGGCTGGAACGACATCATATCAAACCTTAGGAAAGTCATTATGAGATTCTTGTCACCATTGTAAGGTAGCCCTAGAGGACCTCTTTGGTAGGGTAAATGTGATTGGGTTATGAACTAGATATGGAACCCCTTTATATGAACCTTTAATGTAAATTACTCCATGAGAACAAAGGATAGCACCGAGTGAGCATGGTAGGGGAAGTAGTTCTAGATAAAGAATAAGACTAGAGTACAAAGCACACCCTTCATATTCCTTAACCATGTGCCTACATGGGATACGTCCAAGTTCTACCATTGGCAAGTGGAACACCCTCATCAGAGTAGGATAGAACTCTAGATTCCATGCTTTGCTACCATGGTCTATGTCGGTTATTGTCTATTCTTATCATATGGGATACCTACTAGCATTTGAGAATTTCTATGGAGTTTAGGTGGTGGTATGTGACGCTATCAAGACATTGCACAATAGGCTTTGAAGGTGTTAGTTAGAGTCTCTAGGTCTTGTCCAAGACCATTACTTGAATGTCTTTATGTGATGAATGACTCTTAAATGAATTAATGAACGCAATGACTTAAGTTAAGAATGTATGTTAAATGAATAAGTACTTACCTAGAGTAGTTAAGGGTTGTCTAGATAAGGTGTGAATGGGGCATAGGAATGGTGACTTCGTATCTTACCTAGATAAGTCTTAAGAATGACTCTAGTTAGGGAAGATGTTGATTATGTGGGCATGATCTAAGCCTTAGGTAGTATTAAGGATTATTTAGGTAGTCTTGAAGAGGTCAATCTTGGACGTTATCTTCTTGATTTACTCAAGTAAGTCTTTTGATAGCCTTGGTTAGGAAAATGCCATAGTATACAAGTTATGATTTTTGGTGTCTTGTAAGTGTGTTTGTGTCTCATTATAAGTAGTCTTGGGGATCATTTAGGCATTCTTAGAGAGGATGTATGGGTGGTCTCTCTTTGTGTTGCTTAAGTGAGTCTTACGGTTGTGTTAAGTGGGATAATTACATGCTAGAAAGTATCAAAAGAGAAAGGAAGGCATTTCACTGTTACATTGAAGCAATTCACTGTACACTGAATATAGGTTACTCTAAAGTTGGTTGAAAAATGTCCTAAATTTCTTAAATGTTATGTTATGTGATTCTAAGGTGTTAAATGTTATTCTCATAAGTATAATATGTTGTTTTAAATGCAAAGGTTCATATTTCTAATAAAATATCCGTTCTCATTATTTTATGCATAACGTCATACTTAGTACAATTGTTTGTACTAATTCCATACATTTTGTTAGCTCTAAAGATGTAGGTGAAAGGTGTGAAGGATCGTGAAGGAGAGCTTGGATTCTAGAGTCATTCAAGCACAGTTGAAGTATGTCCTGAATTGACTCGAGGGCAAATATAGATGTTTTTATTTCAAAGTATATAATAAACTAAGTATTTCTATATTAGTATTGTATAGGTCGTGTCCCAAAGTTTTCTCGTGTCTAAGTTTGATGAGATTGAGACTTAGTATTTCCTATGATTTCTAATGAAAGATGTTATTAAAGATATTCTAGTGTCTTGTGAATTTTTTTAATTTTGCACTACTTTTCAATGTTATATGCGATGAACTATACGGAAAAGGTTTGTACAAGACCTCCGAGAGGTCAAGTACATCGGCTGCAATCCGAGATTGTCCCTAACTTCTAGTGTGTGGTTTCGGGATGTGACAAATTTGGTGATGAGTAACTATAGTAAAATGATGAATTAATAACAAAATGTATGCACATTTATAATCAAATCCTTTTGGTTTTAATATTTAAAAAAAATCATTTCATCTTTGGACAAAATATTCTTGACAATTTATCGTAGGGTTGTACCCACTCAAAAACACTTATATTATCAAATGTTCATAACTACATTATTGAAGTAGCTCACCACTGTGCGAAGCGCAAACAATTTACCTAGTATTTATGTAAAAGAGAACTCTAGGCCTGACTATGTTGCGCAATGACAAGCAAGAATTTCCTTTTAATTTATTTATTTCCAAAACTAGTCTTCCCTTTCCTGAAAAGATGTGACTTTTATGAAAAATTGTGACTTTTATAAAGAGTTACGGCTTCTATGAAGACTTACCCAAAAATATTCATCCTCTTTCATGAAATGATGTGACTTTTATCAAATGTTGTAACTTTTATAAATAGTTGCGACTTTAATGAAGAGTTGTAACTTTTATCAAATAATGTGACTTTTATGAAAAGTTGTGACTTTTATAAAGAGTTACGACTTTTATGAAGACTTTACCAAAAATAGTCATCCTTTTTATGAAATGTTGTGACTTATATGAATAGTTGTAACTTTCATGAAAAGATGTGACTTTAATGAAGAGTTGTGACTTTTATGAAAAGTTGTGACTTTTATGAAAGGTTATGACCTTTCTAAAGGGTTGCAACTTTTCCAAATAGCCGTAATCTTTCCAATAAGTCACAATAATTATTTGTTCACACTACCATTTGTTTTCTATAAATAGAGGTGTTTCCTCACATTTTAAAACAACGAAAATACTGAATCACTTTTCTTCTTCTTCTTCTTCCCAATTAAATATTTATGTGCTTTGCTTATTTTGAGTGGCTTAGTGACACCATTGCTTATGTTACAAATCTTTGTATGTATTTTATGGTCATTAAATTTATGCTTAGGTTATTTAGGTTAATTAAGAAGATGCAATAATTTTCATTTCCTTTTCATTATTAATCTTTATGGAAAAATGCACAAGTACCCCCTTAGATTATGACCATTATTACAAAGACACATCTTAACTAAACTAAGGTCCTATTACCCCTCTAAACTCATTTTATTGTAGTTTTGTGCACCTTTTGTCTTACGTGGCACAATCCGTAACTCCATGCAATTGAGGCGCGTGAGAGATATTTGAATACCACGTAAGGCCAAAAAGGTGCACAAAATTACAAGATAAATATGTTCAAGGGGTAATAGGACCTTAGTCTAGTTATGTTGTGTATCTGGAATTTTAGTCATAGTCTAAGGGGGTACTTGTGCATTTTCCCATCTTTTATTAAGATAATATAGTGTTTAGGTTTTAGTGACCAGTATATTTTAATTCTTATTAATTTTTCCCGCAAAGCTCTGATAATTTTACTAGTTAAAGTTATAAGAACAAATAAGCATGATATTATGTTTTTCTACCGTTGTTTGACTATATAGTACATTAATATTTACATTTATATTAACTCCTTCCTTAATAAATTAGTACTCCGTCATTATTTACCCTAATAAGATACAAAATACTGAAAAATACCTTAACAGAAAAAATTTTATTCTTTAAATTATTTAATATAAAAATAACAGAAAAGACAATGAATTCATCACCATGAATTTACAATAAAATTATAAATTTAAACCTTTTGCTTCTTGGAATAAATTTAAAATAAGTAATCTCTTATTTGGCCATACATTTTAAAATTTAAATTTGAAATTTATTTTTTGAAAAAAAAAATGATTTGGAGCCATTTTTTGGGAAATGGAAAATATTTAAAAATATTATCAAATTTCATGGTCAAATACCATCCAAAAAAGGTACGAAAATAAAAAATATACTTTAAATATTTGGTGCACTAAATCCTTAAATTATAAATAATATGATATTTGTATAAAGTAAACAAACGCATCATTAATTCGTTTTAGGAGTCAAACGTCGATCAGTTTTTATTTATTCAACATGTAGTACTCTTTTTTATTCTGTACAAATAATAACACATCAATATCATATATTTTTTTGAATTTCACTCTTCTGAATAATTATAAAATAGAAGATTAGGAATATATATTGTTAACCTTTTCATTTACAACTATTTTAATATCTAAAATTTTAAAATTGAATAAATTTGGGAAACGACGTAAAAGCGCTTCAACCATCAATCAAAATTCTTGTTATACACTCTAATTTTGGGAGGATCTTATCAACCCCTTATATTATTTTAAAGTTGAATAGATGCTTATATATGTGTAAATGTGGGACGAAGAGTGAAATACACCTTCCTTAAGAGAGTGAGAAGTTATATTCTTACTTTGTTTTATTTGTATCTCCCTCTCTCTCATCACCTTAATTAGAGTTATTTACATTAACACAACATACTAAAATGGATCCTCCCTAAATAACATATCAAAACGAACAATTTGCCCTCAAATAGACAAACTATACCAAACGAATATTATATCCATATGTTCACCCCAAAACACATCACAAATAATTTAAGACATTTCTCTTATAAAGAAGTGTACTACAATTTCTTTTATTAGTTAACTTTTCATGTAAAACTACATCTTTTCTTCAACAATAACTATGAGGTCATCCACTTAACATTTTCTCATTCCTATTTAATCTTCTTCTACTTATAATATTGTATTTTGGCCTTTAACACTTGATAGTCATGCCTCAAAAATTTGTAAGGTATGCACATTCAACTAAACAAGATGTATCTCAATGCAAAGAGTATTATCAAATAAAACATCCAGGACTCTAAGGAATTCCAATCATTATAAGCTTTGTTGTTGTGCGAATTCAAAGGTAGAAATATTTAGTTTTACGCTATAAAATATCTGGATATCACAAAAAAAAAGGGCCAAACTATAGAGGTTAAAGTTCCAAATTGTTGGGGTTTAAAACCCTGCTAATTACTATTACAGGGATTTTAAGGACTCCTGTAGTTACGCATGCCACAATTAATGTGTGGCAGTTTTTAAGCTACTCTGGCAACAATTTACGGCAGTAAAATAGCGACAATTTTAACCCCCATTATCTATTTTAGGATATAATTTCATGGAGTTTATAGCCTTTGCCAATTATTTTTATATAAGTTTAGTACCTCTTTTTCAAGACGCGAGCCTTCACCTTGGACGTGGCCAACACCCGAGAACCATCGCATGTCCCAAAGCGAACCCTTGGCAAGACTTAATAGTAAGTGGAAGACTTACTCAAGAATATTGGAACTCAAAGCAAAATTCAACTCATAATGTCTCATCAATGAAATTGTTTAACTCAAAACTATCCCAAATACTCAGATATACATAAGTTTGAAAGTCACAAGGGAAATGGGAAAATATTCCTTACTAATATTGGCTGTGAAGCCTCTAAATATTATGTTGGAAGTCTAACAAGACCCACGACAATCTATTAAAACTGAAATATAATTGTGGAGCCCTCAGGAAGCAAGGAAGCTCACCAAGCTTGTTGGAATGCGATGGGATCAACGAATTGCCACTTGATGATCCTGAACACTTGATTCTATATATCATGAAACGATGCAGGCCAAAAGACTTCAGTTCATTGAATGTACGAGCATGTAAGGGGAAAAATTAACTGAGGGATATATAGTTGAACTGGTTGAAAGGGGAAGTATACTCACCTCAACTCAATATGAGAGAAACAATAAAATATGCAATCTATAAAGTTTTTAAAACACTAGATAATAACTCAAATGTATATAAAAATATTATAATATACTTTTTACTCTTATTGGGAAATTCTCGAAATGACAACCATCACTATGATCTATTGATGATATAACATCTCCTCCACACTGCCAGAATTCTTCAATACCTTGTCAGGGTATATAACATCCTTAACTAAGTGGATCCACTAAGCTATACTTGAGATAAATAAGTAATCATTTGAAAAGTAATATCTTTTACCCATGTTGGCTTATATGGTTTATGAGAATTTTTAGTTGTCTGAACTCATCTCCATATTGGTGCTCAATATTACTCCCAATAATATGTAAAAATCATACTCAAATGTATAAAAATGTAACTCATTCTGGACTTGAGATAATAATTCAAAAGATTCTCTTAAAAGAGATACTACTCAAAAACTCCTCATGAACTCTTTGGAGCATCAGAAGTCACTTAAGAAAGTAGTTAATAATTAAGTCAGTATTAGTATTTTGTAGTCCTTTCTTCTTTAGGAATCTGAATTATCTATGTAACGTCTCTTAAGTAGAATTTACTAAGAATAAGCCAAGAATCCAAGAGTAATTATTTTTGGAAATAAGTAAGGAAATCTGCAAAATTCCACTATTCAAAAGTGAGTTTTGGTCATTTTCAAACAGCCATAAGTTCAAACTCATGAGGAGTTTGGGTGATCTATTTATATGTTTGGAAATCCCTTGAGAAGATCTTTCCAACGCCGCTGAGTTTGCACAAATCTGATGTCTTATGAGGGAGAAATGTCTTTCGAAAATTAGGTTATTGGACTGAAGAAAGTCCAATCCGGATTTTAGTAAGGGCGAAATTGTCTTTTCACCATAGAATTTCCCAATTCATTTTAAGGTTATATTAGGGGTAAAAAGAAGTCCCAAATCAGTTTTTCGACAATGCTAGGGCTTTGGGAGAAAAGGAGAAAAGAAGTGGAAGACCAAGAATCGTCCAAGACCGCCAAGATCGTTGCGTGGATTTCGTCGGTGGTGATCCCTATCAAGGTGGTGTTAGGTCCTTTCACCAACCCTCCAACTTGATTCAATACATCAATTTAGAGTTATTTGAATAAAAATCTTGATGTTCTTGATGAAAAGTTGTGATGTTCTTGTTGATTGAATTGTAGTTGATCTCTAATAGTTCTAATTCATGTTTCGAGACTTTTTTTGGGTCTAAACTATTGGGTAATGAGTTATTTTGTGATACGAAGTGTTTGGGGTGGGATCCATGGGAGTTTGGGAGGTTTAGAGATTAAAAACGAAGAAGAAAAGTCGGAGCTCCCGTCACACACCCCTTGGGGTACCACACCTGCTAGAGCACCTCAAGGCATTGTCTGACAAGCCCTAGCGCGGTGCACCAGCCAGAGCTTCCCAGACCAGGCTCTGTCCGGCAGGCCGTGGCGTTCCACGCCTTTCAAATCACCAATAACACCTGAAGACCCCGTTCTTTCCCTATATTTTCGTACTAAGTCCTATTGATGTACTCTTCATTCGTAGTTTATTCTAACACTCTAGAGTACATATAAACATCATGAAATAATCCATAAATATGAGAGCATGATCCTTGAATCCAAAATCCAAATTTAAGGGAAGTTAGGACTAAAGTCAAGAAAGTATGAAGTCAAGTCTAATGCTATGAATTTAGTAAGAGTAAAGTTTTCAAAGTTCTTAGAGTCATACTTAAACGTTTTCAATTAATTTTATGGTTTAAGTTCGATTTAAGGAAAAGAGTAGAGGTTGAATTCATTTCTCAAGGGAACTAAGTATTCCCTAAGAGTTAAAGTTTCAAGTTATGTAAGAGCAAGAGTTGAGTTCATTGTTCTAAAGTTATAAAGGGGACTAAGTATTCCCTAAAGGTTGATAAATGTTTTTACATTTAAGTTAAAAGGAAACTACGAAGCTAAAAAGAGTTTTGAACTAAAGAAGAGAAATTGTTTCCAAAAGGAGATTTTTAAGCTAAAGGGTTGAGTAAATTATCTCAACCCAATGGAAGGAAGTTTTATTAAAAATATGAGCTAAAGTACGTTTGGGAGTAGTATTGAGAATCGATGTGGGAAGGAGAGTTCAGATAACTTAAGTCCCCATGTAAACCATGTAGCCATCATAGGTATCAACATGTCATACTTTTTGGATGATCAAGTAAGGTTAGCCACTGGATCCACTAGGTAGAGGATTTTCTATGTGACAATAAAGTATAGAACAGTTTTGGCATCGTGGGCAAGACGATATATCAACACTTAGGCTCATAGTGGTGGTTGTCGGTTAATGAATCTCCCACAAAAAAATAGATTACTTTCATATATAAGTAAAGTTGGGTTTATTATTGTTGTATCTTTAATGAACTAAGAGTTACACTGTTTAAATCAGTTTTACACACACACACAGATATATATATATATATGTGTGTGTTTGTGTGTGTTGCATATGTCCTTAATGCTTTATATTGGGTAGCTATGTTATGAGTTAAGCAGAGCCAAGGTAAGTTCACCCTTACTCCATTTCAAGCTTTATAGTTGTACTTAGCATTCTAACTCACATGCTCGTACATTCAATGTACTGATGTCAGTTGGCCTGCATCATTTTGTGATGCAGCCACAGGTCAGAAGGATCAGCACGCACCGCTTCGTTGATCCATATTGAATTTCAGAGTCAGTGGTGAGCCTCCATGTATTCCGAAGGACATCTTTTTCATTGCTTTACTTGTTTAGCTTTTAGGATGTTGTGGGGTCTGTTCCAACATCTAATTTAGTTAGCTTAGAGGCTTCGTAGACATTTAATAGTTTAGTTGGAGTCCATTTTATTTATTTAGACTTAAGTGTCATTTTGGCTAGATTATTATATGAAGTACATCCTTTAAATATGCTTTATTCTTATTTAAGTTAAGCCAGATCGAGTGTTCGCTTGGGGGACAGAAATGGTCTTCGAGTGCCGGCCACGTCTAGGGTGTAGACTCGGGGCATGACAATCTATATCAACAAATACTTTTTGTGTAGTTCATTTAGGTTAGAAGTCATATTATTTCTTTGTAACTCTATTGCATTCCATTCGACATTCATTAATAATGTATCTTTTTTCAGAGCGTATTGAGTTTTTACATGGTATCAGAAATCTTCACTCTCTCACGAGAATGATCCAATTTTTTTCCTTCGTTATCCTCACGCAGATCAGCAGCATGACCCATCACAATGGATACAATCATAAAGTTTTCAATGTTGATAACACTATAGGTACAAATAATATCATTCAGTTCAATCATGCATACCAATTACCTCTCAAACTAAGCGGTGGTCACAACTCTGCCACCTGGAAAGCCTAATTCTCTATACTTATGTATGACTACTCAATGGATCACTCCGACCCCCATTCGTATGATTACTATGGCAAATATATATCTCCTAATCCTACTTTCTTAACTTGGTTCTATTAGAACAAACTCATCAATATACCCTCTTGGCTTCTGTCGAGCCCATAACTGCACCAAGTATTGCTGCCACTGACTCGACTAAATCATCTTGGGATGCTTTATAAACCTCTTATGCAATTACATCTCAAACTCGGTTCTTTAGTTTGCATGATCACCTTGCCCATTTCACTAAAGAATCTCGCTCCATCATTGATTATATTCACAATATTTGGTCTCTTTCGGATGAGTTAGCCATTGTTGGTGCTCATTTGTCCAATCTTGAACTCATTGTCAAAATGCTCAGTGGTCTAGGTTTTGAGTTTCGTGACATTTGTACTACTATTCGTGCATGTGATTCAACTATCTCCTATGAGGAATTGTTTGAACAACTACAGCACTGTGAACTTTTCCTTTGCCAAGAGGGTGAAAGAAACTTTCTAGTTCTTTCACTGTTGTAGTCGGTACTACCACAAAATTCAACACCAATAATCGCAATAGTCGTAAGTAAAACAATAATTCTCAACAATGGCTCCAGAACTCATATCCAAATACTCCACAAATAGGGAGTCCAACTCACGTACAAATGCTCCACCGCAATGGCAATTGAACTCACATCTAAATACTCCACCAAAATCGCAGTCCAACTCAAATTCAAACGATATTGCTCAATGTCAACTGGGAAACAGGATTGGCCACATTGCCTATGTGTACCGCTCGAGGTCTCAAAATCACTTTGGAGCCAATGCCAACTAGGTAGTTGGGTACACTACCGCAACTGACCCTTGGATAGTTGATACAAGAGCCACCCCTCACATCACAACAGAGTCGCACAATCTACAATCGTACGATGGTAACGGGGAGTATCCATGGGTGATGGTAAAAGAATTCCAATCACTAACATTGGTTTTACTCAATTCAATGCCTCAAACAATATTTTCAATCGAACCCACACTTTGCGTGCCTCTTCCATAAAATGCAAACTTTTATCTGTTTCTAAATTCTTTCAAGATAATCTAAAGTCTATTGATTTTTTCCTTTTGACATTGTTGTGAAGGATTTTAAAACACGGAAACCACTGCTTCATGACCAGACCAACAATAGTTGTATGAGTGGCTTGCATCACATCCTAAAGCTCACATGACTTCACAATCCCTCTTACTACTTGGCATCAACGTCTTCGTCATCCTCATTCTACAGTTCTTATATTTATTTTAAATTAATACTCTCTACCGTTTCATGAGCTAGACAAACTTTTGCATTGTAATTCTTGTTTATCTAATAATCCCACTAGCATCCCTTTACTCAATTATCACTTTGTTGCTCTAAACCGCATCAAATTATTTTTAGAGATTTATTATTAACATCACCAATTTTATCTTTTGACAAAAAGTTGTACCATTGTATCTTTGTTGACCAATATATGAAATACACTTGGCTCTACACGTTAACTAAAAAAAGTTAAGTCAACGACATCTTTCAAAAATTTCATCCATTGATGGAAAAAAATTGACACAAAACTTTTATCATGCTAGACAGATGGCGGAGGAGAGTATAAAAGTCTTGACTCCTATCTTTCACTTCACGGCATTGAACAACTCTCCCCCCCCCCAATAATACACTTCAACGAGTTGCATTTGCACAAGGAAGACATCGTCATATCGTTGAAATTGCAAATACACTCTTAAATGAGGCATCCCTTCCGCACCAATTTTGGACTTTTGACTATCATCATAGTGTCTACCTCATCAATAATATGTCAAGCTCTCACCTCAATAATCAATCTCCATTCAAATGATTACTTGGTAAATCACTCGATTATGACTCCTTGTGGATTTTCGGTTGTTTATGTTATCCATGGTTTAAACAATACTACAAAATTAAACTTGAACAAAAATCCACCCCTTGTGTCTATCTCGCATTCTCCTTATCTCATCACCGTCACCAATGTTTTGCTCAACTTTCTAAAAAAAGTATATTTATCTTGTGATTTACGATTTGTTGAGCATATTTTTTTATTTAAAAAATGTTTCTCCAATACTACCGTTAAATTAACACACTTGGGATGGGAATATACCACAATGCCAAATTCTTCACACCCCACACTTAAAATTCCTATAGTTACAGAGTTTTCCTCTCCATTAGAAGTAAAAGCTCGTATAATAATAGATTTTTTATCATCGCCTGCTCCTTCTCCAGCCAAGTATAAAGGCATCTCATACTCCTGGTCCTCACCCGAAAATGCATTAGTGGTGGACGCAGATTCACCTTCTCCAACTTCCCCTTCTTTAGGTAAATTTCCATCTCCATTGTATCTCATGATTCCTACTTCCAAAAACCCATCTTTTGTACCTACTGCCCAATGTATCACACCACCATGCCTCCCGACAAATTCACACATGCCTTTCCCTATAAAAACACATAGCAACTCGTCTCCTCTCCCTGTCTATCAACAAAATAAACACAAACCCATCAACCCACCTGGATCCTCGGCCAACAAGTCCTATTAATGATTTGGAACTAGCTTCCTCGTACACCTGTTGTAACTTGATACCAAAACAACATCACCAAACCCAAACAAATTATTGATTACCTAGCCAAATTGAACCCCACCATCACACCCACTAGTGTCAAATAAGCACTAAGACATCCCAAGTGGCGTGATTAAATGAAACAACAACTTTGTGCTTTAATTAAAAAGTAGACATGGGAACTTGTTCCTCATGACCCAACTAAAAATGTTGTATCATGTAAGTGGCTTTTCAGGTCAAGAGAAATATTGATGGGACCATCGATAAATACAAAGCTCGTCTAGTTGCAGAAGGCTTCACTCAGAGATCGAGTATTTATTTTCACACCACATTCTACCCGGTCGTCATGCCAACCACAGTTTGTATCATCCTCCATGTGGCAATTCGTCATAATTAGCACTTTAGTCAACTTGTTGTCAATAATGTCTTCCTCTAGGGAAACCTAGATGAGGATGCGTACATGGAACAACCTCCAGGGTTTACGAGTGATGATAAACCCACACATATATGTTGTATGCACAAGGCAATCTATGGCTTGATGAAGGATATTTGCGCTTGGTACATGCTCTCACGGTAAACCGTACATCCATAGACTTTGTTAAGACAAAATCAGATGCCTCACTACTTGTTAGACAGAGTCTAGGTGACACATTGTGTGTTTTGCTTACATCCCTTACTTCTCAATTCTGTTTCGCCCCGAGCTAACTCCTGTGACGCGGACATGGGACCTAGACCACAAGTGATCCAATCTAACCCTACTAGGATGAACATGAGCATACTAAATATAGTAGATTAATAAATAATTATGTAGAATCTAAATCATAAGATATAAAATAAAGGATGGGGAATACCCTCATACTAAATCTGCATATATGAGCTTAATAAAAAGGAATTATCAAACTTAAATGTTAACGGTGAAACTATGTCTGAAATAATTCTCTATAAGTTACTAGAAATGTTTGGGACATGCCTCAACTAGATCTTTCAATACTAAAACTACAAACTAAAATAGTGAAATGATAACATGTCACTAGTCCTGAGAGAATTAGGACTCATCATAAATGTTGTTGAACTGAATATCGTGAAACGATCTAGGCGTGTTTTTAATAATGAGGTGTTGAACCTACATCATGTGAAGATGTAGGGCAATATATGCGTCAATACTTGAAAGGAACTGAGCATGAAAAATAAAGTAAAACTGAAATAACATATAATTGAACAAGGAAATGAAATAATCTAAAACATGATAAGAATACTGAAATAAGTAACATGACAATTCAGAATGCAATAACCCAGTTATAACATGCTGAGACTGAATACTGAAATATGATCAATGAAATGAAATCTAATTGAATTTTAGGAGCTACTAATAACCGGTAATAAAACCATATGAGATAAGTGTGGATTATGATGTATAAGCCCCATTGAGAGGATCCAATATACATGGACAAAGTTATAGAGTCATGGTGGCTTGATCAATGAAATGATTACCACGGAGGGGACCTGCGTTGCTAGTAGTTCGGGGACTAGCTGGTTATGCTAAACCCTAGTCCAAGATGGTATCATTCTACTCCTAGTGATTTAAATTATTTACATATTTATGACTGAAGTTCTGTCATATACCGGATAACTCAAACTTACATGCAAACTGAGAATGTGCAATAATAATATGATGATGAAACTTTCATATACTAAGGCATGTGTATCTAAAATAGTTTAATTAATTGAAATATCTAACCTAGCATGTCTAATTCAAGAACTAAATAAACGCATAGGTAGGGTCCTAAAATTCATGCAACAAACTAGGTAATTACATGGTACTTTGATTTCGATCATTTAAATAGCTAATCTATAAAAGTCTACTGAAGTTTAGGCATCGATGAGCATATTGAACTATCCATGTGGCTGAGAGATCTCACAACCCAGTCACAACGATGCAATTATCAGGGGTGCGCTCTACCATTAAGCTAATAGCCCGTCGTATGAGCCTCTCACTGGGATTCCCTATGCCAAAAGCGAGAGAAAAACCATCCCTCTCTTTCCTTTTTTCCAACCCCATGTCGCCATTCGGTGGGAACATAGGAACGTAAAAATGGGGGTCCTATCAACATTCTCCAACCTAGGATAATTATCTCATGAGCTTCGTCTTAATAACCGTCGAGAAAGGAAAGAAGTCTTCCATCTCAAAGTTTAACTCAGGCGTAGCTCCGTTCTTTTTTATGAGTGTAAAGCAGTGTCAAACCTAAAATACCCAACAAAGAAGGCCTAGATCTAATCATGTTAAAGGAATCAAGAATCTGACTAAAATATAGGGACACAATGGGTGAAAGGAACTCACTAGTGAAATCCCACATACCTGGTAATGATTCCACGGAGATATCTTTTGATTTTGGGGCTAAAACTGATGAAAAATTGTTGCGTTCTTGGAGCTTGAGTTGGTCGTCTCTTTTTCCTTCTTGCTTCTAATTTTCTGTCTTTTTATTAGTTATTTGTCTTAGGTAAATTCTAATTATGTTTCTAGTCTAAAACATAGAAAACCCATGAAATTTAGGGTTGAAATGCTGAAGTTTAAAAGTCTAATGAAGAATGAAAGACCAAAATATCCATGACTTAAAACTGCAAATGGATTGTTCACGACCACCTTCAAAAACCGTGAAAGGGACCCCAGACCCTGAAGTCGATCATGGTATGGACATGGTACTGAAATATTTGACGTCTAAACTATGGCCAATATCACAAACCGTGTAATGGACCATCGACCATGAAAGTGTCTGTGGTCTTCACTTGGTTTGGGATTTTGAGGGGTTGGCCAAAAAAATCCACTGTCTAAATCCAACAGGCACACTCACGGTCTATGCGAAGGACCACAAATCGTGAAAGTATCTGTGGTCTTCACTTACACCTGAGTACCTAAGGACCGGGCAGGGGGTCTACTTCTTTGATACCACGAATGCCACCACGGATCGTTGTTGTGTCCACGGCTCGTGAAGGGTTTCGTGGTCTGACAACTGGGTCTGGTGAAGTACAAGTATGGGTCACAGGAAAGTCTACGAATCGTGAATCCTATCACGCTCCGTGAACACAGCCGTAATTCCGTACTTCACGTTAGTTTCTATAAAAAGATTGAGTCTGATTTTCGTGGTGTTACAATATCTCCCCCTTTGGAAAATTCATTCTCGAATGAAGACTAAACTAGTTGAGTTGGAGAGAAGGGGCTGCAAACTCTACCACTAAACACTGAAGGTTGAATTCCTGACTTAACTTTATTCCAAAACATGCAATTATGCTGAAAATGCAAGTACAGACTGAAGCAACATGATATTAAGACTGAATTTACACATGAATGTCTAAAAGTTTGAGGAGGGACTATTACCTCAAGATTAAGTGGAATCAGAAGGAAAGAGGTGAGAATACTTGTCTTTCATGGTTGCTTTTGCTTCCTAAGTAGCTCCCTCCACAGACTGACTCTTCGACCAAACCTTGACTAAAGTGACATCTTTGTTTCTCAACCTTATAAACTAACGATCATTAAATCTCAACTTGTACATCCTCATAAGAAAGACAATCTTTTACAACCACAATCTCTAATGGAACTACAGATGCTAGATAACCCACACATTTCTTCATAACCGAAATGTGGAAAATTTGATGCACTGCTGCTAAATCTTCTAGCAACTCTAACTCATAATTCACTCTGTGAATCCTTTTTAAGATCTTGTAACGTCATACAAATCTAGGACTTACCTTCCCTTTCTTACCAAATCTCGTCACCTCTTTCATAGGTCACACTTTTAGAAAAACCCAATCATTACCTTGGAACTCTAGTTCCCTTCTTCATACATCCGCATAAGATTTCTAGTGACTATGAGTTGTCTTAAGTCTATCTCTAAGGATTTGCACTTTCTTCATATCTTCATGAACCGAATCTAATAATATCAAGGTTACTTCCCGCACTTCAAAACTACCAACATGAGATCTACAACTACGTCCATATAGTGCTTCATAAGGGGCCATCTAAATGGTGGAATGATAACTAATATTGTGGGAGGACTCTATAAGAGGAAGGTGATCATCCCAACTACCCTTGAAGTTAGAAGCTCTCAATATGTCTTCTAATTTATGAACGGTACGCTCTGTCTGCCCATCCGTTTGTGGAAGAAATGTTGTGCTAAGATTAAGTTAAGTTCCAAGAACTTTTTGAAATGACCTCCACAAATGAAAGGTAAACTAAGGATCTCTATCTGAAATGATAAATAACGGAACCCCATGTAACAAGACAATTTTAGTAATGTAAAGTCAGGTGTAATCCTTTACGGTAGCTGTAGTCTTGACCGTCAAAGAGTTTGAAGACTTAGTAACTCTATCAACTATCACCCAAATTGAGTCATGTTGCCTGCGAGTACGAGGTAAACCTGTAACGAAGTCCATGTTGATCAATTGCCACTTCAAAGTAGGAATGTTAATCTCTTGAGTTATAACTCTGGATTTCTGATGTTCCACCATGACTTTCTGGCAATTTGGGAACTTAACCCTAAAGTCTGCTATATCTCTTTCTATACCATTACACCAATAGACTTCCCGCATATCCAGATACATCTTAGTGGAACTTAGATAAATAGAATATCTGGACTTATGGTCTTCAACCAGAATCGGTTGTCTCTACTCACCCACCTTAGGAACACATATTTTACCTTAATAGCGAAGCACATCATATCCCCCTTAAGAGAAAACATACACCCTCTGATGGTGGATTGCTCCGTTAACCTCAAGCAATATTGGATCATTGTCTTGCTTTTCTTGAACATCCACTACCAATGAAGATTATGCCCCATTCTGAACTATTACCCCACCATCTTATATGTGCATAACATGAAATCCTAGGAGAGAAAGTTTGTGGACATCCTTCACTAGTTCTTTTCATTCTTCCTAAACATGTTCTACAATACCCATAGATAGTCTGCTAAGAACCTTTGCTACTACATTGGCCTTACCAGGATGGTAATGCACACTCATATCATAATCTATAAGGAACTCTGGCCATCCCCTATGACGAAGATTCAACTCATTCTAGGTGAACACATACTAAAGACTTTTATGGTCTGTGAACACATCTAAATGAACACCATACAAGTAATGTCTCGAAATTTTAAGTGGAAACACCACTGCTGCAAGCTCGAGGTAATGAGTTGGATAGGTTTTCTCATGAACCTAATGGTGTCTAGAATCATAAGCTATAACCTTGCTTCGCTGCATCATCACACAATCTAGGATGACTCAAGATACATCATAATAGATCACATAACCATTTGAACCCTGTGGTAGAGTCAATACAGTAATTGTAGTCTACCTAGTTTTTAACTAAACGAAGCATTTCTCACTATCATCTGACCACTGATACTTGACTTTTTCTTAGTCAACTTAGTGAATGGAGAGTCTATGGATGAGAATTCTCCCACGAACCTTCTATAATGACCTGCTAGACCAAGAAAACTTTTGATATCTATAGGAGAGGTAGGTCTAGGCCATTGTATCACAACTTCTATTTTATGAAAATTCGCTTGGATCCTTTCACTAGAAATTATATGCCCATGAAAAGCAACTGACTGCAACAAAAATCCACACTTACTGAACTTACAAATAATTGGTGATCTTTGAGGGTTTGCAGAGCAACTCTTAAATGACTCATATGTTCTTCCTCAGTTCTCGAGTAAATGAAGATATCATCAATTAAGACAATAATGAATAAGTCTAAATCTACTCCATTAAAGTTGCAGGAGAATTAGATAGTGCAAATGACATATATACAAATTTGTAATGACCATATCAAAGTTCTGAACGCTGTCTTTGGAATGTCACTATCTATTAATCTAAGGTGATGATAACCTGATTTGAGATCTATCTTTGAGAAATGACTAGCAGCATGAAGTAGGTCAAACAATCCATCAATCCTACGGATGAGATACTTATTATTGATTGTGAACTTGTTCAACTCTCTATAATTCATCCACAATTTGAGAGATCCATCTTTCTTATTTAAGAATAATATTTGTTCACCCCATGGGGAAATGCTAGGTCTGATGAAGCCCTTAGGTAAAAGGTTTTTCAATTGCACTTTCAATGTTTTAAGCTCTAGTGGAGCCATTCTGTAAGGAGGAATAGATATAGACTGGGTATTTAGAAGGAGATCAATTCCCAAGTTGATTTCCCTTTTGGAAAGGACTCAGGCAATATCTTGTGGAAACAATTCTGGAAACTCATTGGCTACAGGAACGAGCTCCTACAATCCTTAACACGAACTAGATGGTAGAGATAACCCTTAGAGATCATCTTTTTGGCTTAAGGTAAGATACGAATCGACCCATAGGTGCTAAGCTACTACCCTTTCATTCTAAGATTGGTTCATCTAAAACTGAAAACGAACAATCCCATTTCTACAATTGATTGAGGCCTAATAGAAATGTAACATGTCTATGCCTAGAATGACATTGAAGTCTACCATTTTTAACTTTACAAGATTTGTTGAGGTAACTTTCTAAGAGATTTTGACAAGGCAATTTATGTATACACGTCTAGCTATAACTGGTAACCGACTGTACTAGACACTTATAAAGGTTTTGAGAGAATTTCTGGACTAACACTAGAGTGAACTGCTATGTAAGGAGTTACAAAGGACAAAGTAGCACGCAATAAACATAAGTATCAAAGACTCGTAACATACCTGTGACTACCTCAGGAGAATCTTCCTGATCTTGACAAGCTTGAAAATAATATAGCCTGTTCTAGCGTTGTCTTCCACCTTCACTAGATGAGTTACTCTGCTGAGTTGGGCTAATTGCTGGTGTCGCTAAAGTTGTGGACTAAGCTCTAGAATTATTACCTTTTTAAACCTACCTCGATAGACAATACTTCAATCTATGACCTGACTGACTACACCCAAAGAATCCTTCCTTATTTGCAAGACATTCACCCCGATAATTCTTACTACATTTCGGGAAAGTTAAGTATGTTTTGGTGCTTGAAACACTACCATGAGTCTAGCATGAACATGAGCATACTAAAGATAATAGACAGATAGTAGAAGCAAAATCATAATATATACTAGAAAGTATATGGATACCCATACACTAAATCTGCATAAATGAAATCAAAGAGTTTAATAAAGAGTATTAATCAAACTCAAATGCTAAAGTATCAAATAACAATATCTGAAATAAGCCTCTATAATTGACTAAAAACGTTTGCTACATGCCCCAATAAGATCTAGCAAAACTAAAACTAAAAGCTAAAATACTAAAATGATAACCTATCACTAGTCCTCGAAAAATTATGACTCACCACTAATGTTGTTGAACTGAATATCGGGAGTTGATCGAAGCGTGATCTCAATGTTGAGGTCCTAAAATTACATCACGAAAAGATGTAGTGCAATATGTGCGTTAGTACATGAAAGGTACAAATCATGAGGGATAGAGTAAAATTTAAATAACATATAACTAAAAAAGGCAATGAAATACTCTAAAACATGATAAGTATACTAAAATACTAAACATGACTAATCTGAATGCACTGACCAAGTTATAACATAGTGAGACTGAATACGAAAACATTGTCAATGAAATGGAATTTAACATAACTGGCCGATGTATACGCCCCATCAAGAAGACCTAATATATCTTGGCAAAGCTATAGAAGCATTCTAGCGTGATCACAGAAATGATGCCTATAGAGGAGACATACAATGTACGTGGCTAGTATTTCTGGGAATAGTTGGGTACGTTGTACCGTGGTCCAACTCGGTATTATGATACTCCCAATGAATTAAGTGATTTTACATGTTTTTTATTGAAGTTTTGTTATATACTGGATAGCTCAAACTAACATACAGGTTGAGAATGTGCAATAATAAAATGACGATGACACATTTATATTCTAAGGCATGCATATTTAAAATAACTAGATTAACTGAAATATCTGACCAAACATGTGTAATTTAAGAACTAAAGAAATACAGAACTAGGGTTCTGAAATTCATCCAACAAACTGATAATAGCATGGTAGTCAGATTTGGATCATTTAAATAGCTAATTCATGACAATATGTTGAAGTTCTATAAAACCTAGGTCTAATAATGTTAAGGGAATCAAGAATCTAAGTGAAATCTAGGGACCCAATGGGTGAAAAGAACAAACTAGTGAAATCTCACATACCTGGTAATGAATTCCACAGAGAAATCTTTCTATTTTGGGCTAAAATTGATGAAAACTTGTTGCGTTCTTAGTGATAGAGTTGGTCGACTCTTTTCTCTTTATTGCTTCTAATTTTCTATGTTTTGATTAATTATTTGACTTAGGTAAGTTCTAGTTATGTTTCTAGGTTAAAAGTGACCATGAAATTTAGGGTTGAAACAATGAGGGTTAAAAGTCTAACAAAGAAAGAAATGATCAAAATACCCTGACTTAAAACTGCAGACTGATAGTTCACAGCCACCTTCACAAACCATGAAAGAGATCACGAACAGTGAAAGGGACCACGGACCATGAATTCAGTCGTGGTCTGGACTTGGCTATGAAAATTAGGGGTCTGGACTACGACTACTACCACAGACCATGTGATGGACCACATAATTTGAATGCGTCTGTGGTCTTCACTTGTGTGGGAATATGAGGGGTTGTCACAGGGAGGCCACTGTCTAAATCCCACAGGACCTCCCATGGTTCGTACTAAGGACCACAGACCGTGGGGGTCAACTAATTTGACACCATGGATTCCATCACGGCTCGTCGATGTTACATTGCCCGTGAAGGGTCCCGTAGTCTAACTCTTGGGTCTAGTGAAGTCCAAATCTGGGTCGCGGGCAAGTCTACGAACTATGGAACCTATCACGGTCTGCGAACCCTGCATAGTTCCCTACATCAAGTAAGATTCTACAGTTTTTTGTTGGGCTTGATAATCGATGTGTTACACGTTCTCTATTAAAGATTTAGGTAAGGTTCATTAATTTCTTGGTGTTGAAGTGATACACAACTCTTCATGTTTAATTCTTACTCAAGCAAACTATGTAAATGAGATTTTAAATGATGAGCTAATGATCTACTGTAATAGTGTCCATAGACAAATAAGTGCCTCTGAGTTACTCACCTTCTCTAATGGAACTCACCTGATTGATGCTACAGCTTATCCCGGAGTCTTGGATAGGCTTCAATACCTATCTTGCACCAGAGCGGACATCTCCTATACGGTAAAAAAGTTGTCTCAATTCATTCAAGCACCATCAGACCTTCACTTGAAAGTTTTAAAGCGTGTTCTCTTATACCTTTGTTGTCGCGCCCCGAGCCTACACCAAGGACATGTTTGTCAATCGATGACCATTGCTGGCCTCAAGAGAACCCTTGCCCTGGCTTACTTAACTCAATGGAAGACTATATGCATATTTATAAACATCACATGAACTTACTCAAATAGCTTAATAATATGACTTAGAATGTTTAAAAGTCAAACACTCTACTTAGCCAAAATGGCAACCTATTTATTTAACATATGAAAGATAATGTAAACACTAATAAACTACTAACTGTCTATGAAGCCTTTACAACAAAGAGGGATACTGAGATAGGACCCTCAATCAGCCTAACATCTCAAAGACTAGAAAGAAAATAAAGGAGTCCTCTTGAATGAAAGGACACTTACCAATATACTCTGAATTCTCAAGCTGGATCAACGAAGCGCTCGATATTGATCATGGTTACTTTTGTCTATATCATAAGATGATGCAGGGCAACTTGCTTCAGTACATTGAATGTACGAGTATGCAAGTTCAAATGCTAATAATGATATAGTATTGAAAAGGATCATGAAGAAATACTTACCATGGCTCTTATCAACTTCTTAATAACTTAATTCAAATGTAAAGCAATAAAGCACATGCAATGTCTATAAAACTTATAAAACAACTGAAAGAAAACATAGTATGTTTAACATAAAGCAGTAATAAACTTAATTTTTACTCATATATGAATGTAATATAGTTTCTAACGGAGTTTCTCTAACTGACAGGCACCACTAAGAGTCTAAGTGGTAATACAACATCTTGCCCACGCTTCCAGAACTATCCTATACTTTGTTGTCATATAAAACCTACTTAACTTAGTTGATCCACTAATTTATCTTAAAGATTCATCTAAAAAGTATGATACTTTACTACCCGTGATGGGTACATGGTTTATCAAGACATGAGTTAATATGAATTCATCCCCATATCGTTGCTAAACACTACTCCCAAAATATACTTTAGATCATATGTTTGTAAAACCAAAACATTTTTCTTTAGTTTGAGATAATTAGTCAAAACTTTGCTTAAAATCTCTCTTGGGATCGATGTTCCCTTTTTTTGCTCAAATGTGAAAACATTTAATAATTCTTCGGGAATACTTAGTTCACTCATGGCTTTATGAGAAATGGAGTGAACTCTTTACTCTTTAATTAACATGAAACTTTTTATCTTAAAACAAAGTTAATACTTTGTGAAGGACTTTGAAAACTTTAAGGACTTATCTTGACTTGACTCGTGACTTCTCTTGACTTTTCTTTACTTTGATCTTAACTTCTCCTGACTTGACTCTTAGCTGATCCTTGAGTTTAATTATGGATTCAAGTATTATGATTTGTGATTGAAAAGGTCTCATGATGTTTAGGAATTATTCTAGATAGCTAAACATGAGAAAGTCTGAACTATCAAAATTGAGGGTGGATCCGCGGCGTGGAGAAGCTTTTAAATTTTACTTTTGAAAACAACTTTTTACGCAGAACACTCCATGATGGCTCCGCAATGCGAAACAAAATTCCCAAATCTGGGAACTGAGCTCGCGACATGCCACCACTCCATAATTTCTTCCGAACAAATTTCTTCTTCGTTTCAAACCCCAATTGGACCAAACTCGATTATTTTTCTCAAATACCATTAAGATACATATACCCAACAATTTACCTAAGAACCTAAATCAAAAGTCTCTATAATATGACGTAACAATCTCAAAAACTTTCCAGAATCAGTCAATTTCAATAACAACATAAAAAATCAAAAATAGGTATCAAGATCATCAACTTTCTAACTCATTTGGGACGGAATCATGCTGAAATAAATATGTTTGAAACGTGGGAGAACAATCCCAAAGTTATGAAAGTCTCACATACCTGGTAGGAATATATCCTTAGCGAAAACCACAACTAAATTGATTGATCTTGATGAATCTTTCCAATTCTTCTTATTTCTTCAATTTTCTTCTTTCTCCAAGCCCTAGTGCAAATTTTAAATATTAAAACTGACAAAAATGTGATTTGACCCATATTAAATCCCTAAAAACGTATTATAATAATAGGGAAAGGAAAAGACTAAAATACTCCTTAAAAGTCTGGATCGAACATTTCCTTATTTGAATAACCCAACTTCCAAAGGGCATATCTCACTCATAAAAACTCGGAATTGCGCAAACTCCACGGCGTTGGAAAAATCATTGAAATGGCTTTCCAACCATAACTAGAACTTCACACTTACTCATCCTGAGCTAGGAGATATGACCATTTTAAGTTGACCAAAAAAAATCATCTTTCCTAACATAAACAAATTTGTAGATCTGTCATTATTTGCGAAAATGATTATTTCAAGTTCTTAGCTTCTTACTAGCTATTTCAATTTGCGAGATGTTACATTGTATCTCCCTTAGGAACATTCGTCCTCTAATGAGATTAATCTTACTAGGATAACGGTGGTAACATCAAGTTCAAACCCCCAACAAGCAAATGCAATTAAAACATGCTCACTTATAATTTAAAGAGTGCTAAGAAGAGAATTAGTACCTTGGTCTGCATTTTCTCTGGATTCAGGAGATGTTTATATCTCCTCTTCATATCCTTTTGAGATTCACAATTAGCTTCTTCAATAAATTGGTTCCTCCAAAGGACTTTGACTAATGAACATTTTTTTGTCCTCAACTTGCCAACTTGGATATCTAAAATTTTAATCATAATCTCTTTATAAGATAAGCTATCCTTGATCCCAATATTTTCAGTTGGTATAATCAATGAAGGAAGCTCATGCACTTCTTCAACAGGGAGACGTGAAATACCAGATGAACCATTTCTAACTCTTGTGGTAGTTCCAACTCATAAGCTACTTTTCCTATCCTATTGGAAGTTCTATAAGGACTAACATGCTGGAGACTAAGCTTTCCCTTCTTACCAAACCTTATAACACCCTTCATGGGTGAAACTTTCAAGCATACCCAGTCATCTACTTCAAACTCTATCTTTCTCCTAACATTAATATATAATTTCTGCCAACTCTATGTTGTTTTCAACCTCTCTTGAATAATTTTAACCTTCTCCATAGGTTTATGAACAAAATCTTATCCTATCAACCCTGCTTCACCAACTTCAAACCATCCAATAGGAAATCTGAATCTTCTTCCATAAAGAGCTTCATATGGAGCCCTTTGGATACTAGAGTGCTAACTATTGTTGGACGCAAACTCAATGAGAGTTAGGTGATCATTCCAATTACATTTGAAATAAATCACACATTCCCTCAACATATCCTCTAAGGTCTGAATAGTGCGCTCTGCATGCCCATCTATTTTAGGATGAAAGACAGTACATAAGTTACCTTTGAACCCAAACCTTTCTAAAAAGATTTCTAGAACTATGTATTAAATTGTGCACCTCTATCTGAAATAATGGAGACTGGAACTCCATTAAGTCTTACAACCTCTTGAATATATAACCTGACATAATATTCTGCTATATGGGTAGTCTTACCGGAAGAAAAGGGGTTGAATTTGTCATTCCATCGACAATCACCCAAATAGAATCATTTGCCTTCTAGACATTGGCATGTCTGTGATAAAATTCATATTAATAATCTCTCCCTTTACATTCCTGAAGATCGATATTCTTAGCAAACCACCGGGCCATTGGCGTTCTCCTTTAACTTGTTGGAAATTCTTACACTCAGCAACAAATTCTACAATTCCCTTCTTCATACTATTAAACCAATACACCTCTTTTAAATCACGATACATCTTTGTGGAACCTGGATGAATGGAATATTTGGAGCACTGAGCTTCCTCCATGATTCTCTCTTGGAGTTCATCCTACACTAGTACACACAACCTACCTTGATATCTGAATACACCATCTCCCCCTTGGAGTTCATCCTACACTGGGTCTTAGTCTTGATTGACTTTTACTTCTGACACTAATGATGACTCAGACTCATTCATCAACAATATTCCTCCTTCTGTGGAATCCATTAATTGAACTCTGAATCGTGCAATTGTATGCACATATTTTTTCTAACTCTTCCTTATCTTCCTTAAAATGGGCGGTGCTACCAATAGAAAATCTACTCAATGCATTAGCAACAACATAAGCCTTACCTGGGTAATAAATACTCATGTCATAATCTTTGAGTAATTCTTACAACCTCCTTTGTCAGAGATTAAGCTCTTTCTAAGTGAACACATACTGAAAACTCTTCAAAGCGGTGAAAACATCCAAATGAAAACCATAAAGATGATAGCACCATATTTTCAAAGAGAATACTACAGTAGCCAACTCTAAATCATGGGCTGGGTAATTCCTCTTAGGGTTTTCTGTTTGTTTCAACTTTGAATTCCATTCGAAATAATCTGTATGTTTTTTGTTCTTCATTTTATGTTGAAAAGTGGGTGTTCTAATCTTGAGATGTCTTTATTTGTTGGGTGAAAGTAATCTTTTAATAAATTAGGAAATCAGTATATCCATTTTATGGGCCTACTACCGAAATCCAATAAAAAAAAAAGTAAAAGGGCAGCCCATCCCCGAAAAGCCCTCAACTTTCTCCCTATATACACGTCCCTTTAGATTAGTGTTTCCTAATTCTCCACTCCACTTAGCTCCCTTTTCCTTTCACCAGATAACCTGAAATGCTCCCGACTTGGATGAATCAACATATTTGCTCTAGGTCATCGTTAATGTTGCTTTAGTCTTGGATCGAGCTTGTTCTTCATCTAATCTGAGATCTCAATTCAGGTGCAAGGTATATCTTTTCTCTTTAATTTTGATTTTTTTGCCAGTTAGATGTTTTAACCTAATTCCTTTTCTTGTTCTTTTTTTTTGTTTCTTTACTAGTGACTTTATTTATGATTTCTCTTGTAATGAAATGCTTTTTGTGATGTCATTTATTAATTTTGTGTTTCTCTCTCTCTTTTTTTTTTTTTTAGCTTTTTTAGTTTTATTTTATTTATAGTTTTATAATAATTATGATTAAATCTTTGATTTTATTATATATGAAGTATATCTTTTGGGTGTATCAAAATCATCAATGCCATCAAAATCATATTTTGGCTTTTCAATTGTTTTGAATGACTTTTATTTAGATCTGATATGAATATGGCAAGTGTGATTGTATCATCATGATTTTAAGTGAATTTTGGAATTTTTCTAACCTTGAGATTCTATACCTTTCCAATTCTAAGTATATTCCCTTAGAAAACCCTAAATATCTTCAAATCAATTGTTATATGTTATATGGTTGGTCCATTCAGCTTGTTCAAGAATTTATTTGATTGTAACACTTGTTGATTTAATGATGGGATGATGAAAAGAATTTATTTGACTGTCTTCATGATACTCGTGAGCAAGTTCCCTTTTTTCCCACTATACTATTCATATCTAGATAAAAATTAAAGGGGCTTATGTGAAAGGATTCAATTTGCTTTCCAATATTAGTGTGTTGATTTCTTAGTCGATCATTCATCTGCAATAATAGTTATTATTTTATCTAGTTAATTCATCAGCAACTTATTTATTTGTTTAAGATGAGTGCAGAAAAATGTAGAATATTCCGGCGTTATAGAGAATTGAAGGAAGATCTCTAGAATGAGTATTCTAGAGAGAGATGTCTTGAAATATTCTAGAAAAGGCAGTTCTAGAAAAATATAGGTAGGAATATTCTAGAAGAGAGTAGTGTGTATCTCCCTTAACATTATTCCATCACCTCCGATAAATAGAGGTGTTCAATAATTATTATTGATAACCAAGTAAGAAAGTAAGTTCCTAAAGAATGTAAGCAAGATATAAAACAACAAGTGACAGAGAAATAAGAGAGAGTTGATAGAGTGTGATTGTTAGAAATATTGTGTGTAACAATAGTGGACCGAATTGAATCCTTACATTAAAATAATAAAATATAAGTTATGAGCATTCGATTATGTCCTTAAACAAAAAATATACACAATAAGAAGAGCAGATATTATGGTGAATAAAGAAAGGTAGAAACCCAAAAGAAAGGATATCCTACAAGCTATTATTGGAGGCTACAATTATGGATTTTGCTAGAACACTTAATAGTGTTGAGAATCTGAACACACGAAATTATCTCTAGTTGTTAGAATGACAAGTTATCTATGTTAGCGATAGTTTCTCATAAATCTTCAGTTGGCTTGATACTTTTAAGCTTTATTTGATATACCTTTAAGGCATCCTATCTGAACACAATATAGTTTCCTGAAGCTATTAATTGTGACACATATAATAAGTTTTATGAGACAAAAGTAAGTTTTTTTTATACCTAGAACATGGTGGATATTTTGAAGTTCCACTTGTGTTGAGCTCTAATGTGACACAAACATCATTTTGATAATACGAGTTATTGGCCTTTTTAAATTATTTGCGGTCACCACTATTTGACCGCCTTTTACTCACTTATGCTGATGTATTTTTTCTCATCACTAGTAATTTTCATAACCGACTAGTTTCTCACTTAAAGCGGCTAGTGCAATCGAGGTAATAAGCTCCTCCTTTTCTTTGCAAGTGCAATCTATGTTCATATAGTTTCTCACAAGAAACTATCTCAAGTTGCTAGAGTTACAATTAATCTATGTAATGTAGTCCTTAACAACTTATGTAGTAGTTGATAAAGCACCAACATGGTAGTTCAAAGATGTTTCCCGCTAGATTAAAAATGTATTGGAGCAAAATCTACAATATAAACTAGAAGAATAAGGACAAGGATGTGAGGTAGAACTAGAACAAGAGGTATGTGAAATGCTCAAACACCATATATATATATTGATGCAACTATAGTAGAGGTGCTCAATATTAAAGAGACTACTACCTTTGAATAAGCTTCAAAGAGTAGGGATCTGAATAATTCAACAAAGATCAAGATTCTCAAAGGTCATGGATGTTATGTTGTTTACAGATTTTAAGGAATAGCCCACAACGAAAGCAAAGAAAACATTAAGTTGGTGTTGAGGGGGAGTATTAAGAATTCATCAAAAATTAAATATTTATTTAAGATAATTTATGAAAAATCTCAGATATTTCAGATTTGTAGAGAATTGATGAAATATCTCTAGAATGGGTATTCTAGAGAAAAAAGTCTATAAATGTTCTAGAAAAAGTAGTTTTAGAAAGCAATATCCAGTAAATTTTAGAAGTGTGCCTTTCTAGATTCTTCCATCACCTCCGATAAATAAAGGTGGTCCATTTAATATGTAACTAAGTAAGAGAGCAAGAAAGAATGTAAGCAAAATAGCAAACAAGAATCAGTGTTCTAGTAAATAATGTTATTAAAACAAGTAACAAGTGAATGATCAAGAGTCACAGACAGAAGCATGTCCTTACTTTTATATAATAAAATTCAAGTTCTGAGAAATTGACAGTGCATGTCACCAAATACATCCAACAGTCATCTTTCTTAATAATTTCATTTTTCAATAAAGCAAATGATTAATTCTTAGATAATAATTAGTAGTTGGGCAACTAGTTGAGAGATTAACTCCTCAATTGGATTAGACAAGGAAATATTACAATATATTTGTTGGTCTTTTATTTGATACAGTCGATATTTTGTTGAAATTACAAAGAAGGATATGATTATTTGTTCACCTTTTGGATAAGGCAGTAACTCCGAGGAGTAACTTCCTTGCCTACACATTCCAAAATATCAATGATGGTGGTGTTCCAATTGCATTCATAACTTGATAACTAATGAAAGAGAAAGAGATAAATTGGTGAAGCGTATGTGGACATTGGCTCTAGTAATGCAGCTACCAAGGCAAAATTATACAAGTAATGCTAAACTAAATGAATAAAAATAAGCACCCCGGGAAATTTTCGATCATTCAAGACAATCTTTTTATTTTGTGCTTGTTTATATATTGCAGGCATAATTGATATGTTGCCTTTGCTTTTAGAAATAGATGTTAGATGTTGAACATCATAATAAATACTGAGCTTATTCATTTAAATGATGGAAATGGAAAAGTTAATTTGCTAGCACATGTTTCTATGTTGAATACACGACTTAAAGTACCGACTAGCTCCTACAAAATAACTACTAAAGATGGCTAAACTGTTGTAGAAAGTAAAAAAAAAAAATTTGACAAGTTACAACACTACCTGAAGCAATCAATTAACATTATTTTTTTCCTATTTCGAGCCACTCTTCTTATGTTTTCTGCTCTCACGTGGTGGATCAGCATCACGGTGAAAGTTAAATTTTTCCCTCTTGCGCTTGAGACCTGTTTTCATGAAATGACCATGTCATCCTTTGACCTGAATTTACTCTCGAACACTGGTTCAAAATAGTATTTATCTTTTTTCTTGCATTGGCTCCAGAGGTACAGACTTTGGTTTCAAACCTCCAATCCTATAGAAACCACTTCGTCCTATCAAGATTCACCCAACACATAGGCGTAATCTTCCTCTTAATCTGCAACTTTCTCCGAGTTACTTCAGATACTTTCCCTTCATTAGGTACATCACTGTTGTTGGTTGTGGTGGTGTCTACCATAAAAGCTAACTCAACATCAATATAGGTTCCTAGCGGCAATAACAGGCACGAAGGTGTACCATCATTATAGAGGTCGTCACTAATAATAATTGTCGGTGGGATGGAAGAGACAACGACATCGGCTTAGTTATCGGAGGAAACTTTGAAAGATTCAATGTGGAGAAAAAGTTCATTAAATAATGGAGAAGAAGTCCATTATTAACTTTTCAAAATAATTAATTTTTTCTCCATATTGACTCCTTCAATGCTTTCTCTGATGACTAAGGCCAACTGTGATATCTCTTCCATCCCATTCATAATTGTTACCAATGACGACATATGCAATGATAGTATACCTTCGGACCAGTTGTTTTCGTCAAGAACCTAGATTGATGTTGAGTTGGATTTTAGGGTATAAACCACAACACCTAACAAAGGTTATATATATATTGAAGGAAAGGTGTCAGATGTTATTCCGAGTAAGTTGCAGATTCAGATGAAGATGACGCCTATGTGTCGAGTCAATCTAGATAGGCCGAAGTTTTTGCTAGAGAATTGGAGGTTTGAAACAAAAGTATGTACCACTGGAACCACTACAGCAATTTTTGATATATACTATTGAACCGGTTTTCGGAGATAAATTTAAGTCAAAGACTGAGGTGGATTATTTCATTATTATAGGTGGCAAGCACAAGAATGCAAAAACTAAAATTAACTGTGATGTTGCTATACCATATGACAAAAAAAAAGAGGCTTTTAAAGGAAAAAATAAAAAGTAGTTTTTTTAACATAGATTTTGTGACTCCTCCATAGAGCATGTGTTGGGTTTTAATGGATAGTTGTGCAAATACTCCTATACCTTCTTGTAATGGTATCATGATTTTGGAGACCAAAACAGGAATGGGATGTTATCTTCTCATAGTACATCACATATTGGAAGAGGAACACAAATAGCTAGACAATATAGTGTGATGCTTTTGGTACTTGTGTTTTTGTCTTTTTTTTTGTTTTGGTTATGTAATAAGTTTGTGTAATTAAAAGGAGATATGCTAAGTAGATATGTAGCAAAGAGGCTATTTATGGACTCCAGTTTTAATCTGTTAGAGTTGAGAGGATAATTTTATAGAGTCTCCTCTATTTTAGGGAATAATAACAAAATGTTTTACTGGAACCTGAGTTTAACTAGGATCACAGTTCCAATTTTTATTATCACCACATTTCGTGACCATTCAAGACAATCTTTCTATTTTGCTAGCAAATAAAATAATGTTAATGTGAGCAATGTGAAGGTTCATAGATTACATCCTCTTTGATTGAGTAAAATCAGTTACCAAACATCTAAGGGAGATTACGTAAATTAGGCAAAAAATAGTAGAAATGATTTGCATGAGGATGTTGTAAGAAATCTAAAGCATCAGAGAACTCCAAAGTTACTCTTTATGAGTAACTTTCTAAGTTGAAAAGTTAATTTGAAGAGGAGTAGCGTGAATGTAGGAACACATTGTTTAGTGGACACCATTCTTGTTGCGTCAGATATAGTTGGTGTTGCACTTAAGTATGAGGGTATCGAGATTCTTCAAAAGAAAATATATCTCTAGAAGATGATTGTAGGTTAGATATGAATTAAATAGATATTAAGAAGACTAAAGGATCGAAGGTGTTTAGTGGAAATCAAAAAGCTATAAGAAGTTTCTTGTAAATTAAAGTTATTGATTTGCGTCCAAGAGAGAATATATTTGATAAGAAACGACAATCATCTACAGAGTGGTTGATGAAGTGTGAAAATTAAGAAAACACGTGATAAGGACTCCGTACTAAGTAGAAATGAACATAAGCAACAAACTCAAGTTGTTGGTGATGTTCTCTTCGAACATTGGAAGGTAGACAGAGTAGTCTTGGAAACAAAGGATCTCATTCTAATATTCTCTTTCAATCATCACATGTTTTCATAAGTTACATAAATGTTGAACGTCATTTGAGGAATAATAATGGATCATCACCTGGAAAAGAACATGAGCTGAATTTGAGGAACTTGGTCGGACATAGACATTACAAAGTGAGTTTATCAAAAGGGATAGATGTTGTATAAATGTCGAATGGTATGGGAATGGTGACTTCTTAGCCAGAGAATAAGATTCCTTTTGAGGAGAAGTTAGACCAAACTTTAAGAAACTTTATGGGTTCTTAGAAACATGTAAGAAATGACACACTCCAAGCAAGAGCACACCAATTAATAAGCCATTAACTCTATCGAAGAGAAATAATAGTGGTGATCTTCTTAGTTCAAATGTAGGAGTAAAACCCATTATACATCAAACAATTATTCCTAAGTCAGTTCACTCTTTCATAGAAAGAGTGAACCATCCTAAATAGCGACCTGATTCAGGAACAATTGACTATCTTTAATAGGGTTCACTCGTTTTCTTAAAATGATTCAATTTGATATGAAGTATTTGAAGCAATGCGCTTTCCATTTTCAGAGCATTTTCCTTTCTATTTGTTCTGATGTTGAACAAAAGCATCTGTTTTTAAAACGAAAAGGAACATTGTCAAGTCTACCCGCAATATATGAACAAGTACAAAATCTGAATATTATATTGATAAATGCTATAAATTACCTAAGTTGTTAGGTTTTATTTCTCGAGTTGAGCATTACTTAGATACTATTACCTCAGTAGTTGTATTAGTAGAGGCAGTATACACAAATTCTTCACCAATATCGTCTAATGCACTTGCGTCAACTATACACTTATGGATGCAATTGTGTCACACAACCACCATTTTTGTTTGGGAATATCTAGATGAGGAAGTTTCTCCTCTGGATTACTGTGTGATCCAATAGGTGAGAAAATAATCATGTCCGTCTTTCTGACCTAACTAACATATCAACTGTATCATGAAGAATGACAAATAAATATATTGGATTATTTCCATGTCTGTATATTGGATTATTTCCTTGTCTGATTTAATGAATTAATTTCTCAAGTGGTCACTCAACTACTAGTTATTATCTCAAAATTAGTCACTTCCTTTATTAAAAAACAAACACACTGGAATTAATATATACACATCTTGGAATTAATAGTGTAAGTGAAACAATAAAAGAGAAGTAACTCATGCGCATAATTAAGTAGTCATAACAATGATTTTATATTACTTAATTAAGTGAAAAGGTGGAAAAGAAAAAAAGCACAAAATTATTCAATGTACACAAGATAACAAAAGAGATTAACCATATTGAAAATTGTTGCCAGTGGCGATTCTTTACATCAACCCATAATTAAATCAGCAAGCGTTACAATCAAACAGATTCTCAGAACACCAGCATAGACTTCTACTTATTCCAATGCACCAGACACACCAACTAAGGATCATCCGGGTAACCTGTATTCCAGCATGCACAAACATGACTTTATTACTGTCCCATCAAAGTTTCTCATTATGCTCTACCCCGAATTTTACATTCTTCCTATTGAATCGTCATGTTTGTGTTTTACAAAAGAACAGCACCCCACTAGTTTGATATGGCTTTCTTTTACTTTAATTGAAATATTAAGCTCTTCCCCATACAATGTATTTTCATCCTGAGGATTTTAAAAAAACAACACTAACTGCTGCAGTTTTCCTCTCTCCCCAAACATTTTCCACTTTATTGCTCCCGCAATACCCTTAACAATATATCCCTTCCCATTAACTCTCCAGATAATTACTTTCAACATCTCCCATTTACCTCAATTTACAGTGGAAGCCTCAATAGAGCTAGAGTCTTGGAAATTTTATTGGATAGTCTGTACAATTATAGGATTTTCATGTTATTTCAATATGGCCTCCTTTGCTTATTATCGTTCATGTCATAAATAAAAATTTTGCACAGAAACAATTAATTTCATGAGTTCTCTACAACATTAGAAGTTGTGCACAATGCCACCCCAAATCCTTGCGCACCATCTAAATATGGTACTTTATACTTTATACTTTGTAAGACTAGCATAACAACGGAGCTCTTAACTAGAAAAATAAATATTAAGGTATGTCACTGTTTTATTCTTACCCTCGTTGTGTTTAAGGTTAATGGAAACTTCATAGTTGTCACTTCACATTTTAAACTCCCTCTGTATGAATGCCTGACTACTTGGAACTCTATGGAATAATGTGCTGTCTTTCATATAATTGCATTATGACTATCTTTGTTTATTTTATTTCATCTCTTAGCTTATATTTTGGTCCGATATAGTTAATATTGTAATCACATGGAAGAAGATTATTTATTGCAATAGGTAAGCAATGTATAAATACAATAGATTGTGTCATATCTTAGGAAGATAAATGTGATTCCTACAAATCTGCAATTTCCTATAAATCTGTTATATAAATAACACTATCTGCTTTACTAGGAATAATGTCTATATACATATTCTATAATACTCCCCCTAAATTTAGAGCATAGATATTGATCATCACTTAACTATTGTTACAAATATGATCAACTCAAGATTCATGCAATGCCTTGTTGAACAAATCAGATAGTTTCTCTCTTGTCTTCACATACTAGTGGAAATGAAGTTCTCTTGAATTTTCTCACTAATATCGCACCATATTTTTGTTGGTGTATGGTGATTTAGGCCAATTACCGTTAAAATATGATGTATCCACATAATCTCAGACATAGACTACGACATGACTTTGTACTCAGATTCTGCACTAGATTGATAACACTTCACTTCTTACTACTCCATAAAACTAGGTTCCCTCCAACAAAGATTTAATAGCCTATAGTCAATATCCTATCATTTTTGTCCAACATACTCCGCATCTCCAAAACACTTACTACGAGTATGATTGTGATTGTTATACAATATGCCAAGTCCAGTGGCACCTTTCAAGTAACATAGAATATATGTCAAGGCTTGCCAATGCTTGATCAAAGGCACAGACAAGAACTAGTTAAGAACACTTGCAACAAAAATAATATCCAAATGAATCAATTAATTTTATTTCCCAACTAGCTTTAATTACACAGGATCATGAAAAGGATTACCATAATCTTTCGTAAGATGCACGTTGGGAACCATTAGAGTATTGCAAGATTTTGCTGCCAACTTTCCCGTGTGTGCAAGTAGGTCAAGAATATACTTTATCTAGGGTACAAGAATTCCCTTTTTGTTGTTACTTACTTCTACTCACATAAAGTATCTTAATTGATCTACTATTTCTTGTAAAACCTAGCATGATAGAAAGACTTAAGGGAAGAGATCAATATATCATCACTTTTTGGATGACAATGTCATCAACATATACAACGAGAAGGATAGGGCCAACTATTGATTACTGATAGAAAACTAAGTTTTCATATTTTCTCATTTTCAACTCGAACTCTTGAAATACCTCACTATGCTTGCCAAACGAAGCCCAAGGACTCTACTTTAAGACATACAAAGACTTCTTCAAATTTCAAACTTCCCCAAACTCCCCTTGAGAAAGAAAATAATCTATGGCATGCTCCATATATATATACGTCACTATGAAGGAAAACATTCTTGATATCCAACAGATATGAAGGAAAATTCTTTGAAGAAGCTAGAAAAATGAATAATAAACTGGAAAAAGTTTAGCAACCAAAGAAAAGGTGTCGGAAGAATCCACTCATATGTTTGAGCATCTTCAACCACAAGCATGCCCTTATGTCTTGCCACAAAACCATATAGATTAACTTTAATAATGAACACCCATGTTTTAGAGGAAAACTGCACATGGGATTTGGTGGATTTACCTAACAGAAAAAACTAGCTGAATGTTATTGGTGTTCATGGTTAAAGTTAATCCATCTGGTTTTATGGAAAGTCTTAAGGCTAGGATTGTGGCTAAAGGGTATCCTCAGACATGTAGTTGATTATTTAAGCCCTTTCTCTTATTGCTATACTCTTTCTAGTTTGGTTATTCAGTTCTCTAGATACTTTAAAGAGTTGGCCTTTTTATAAATTGGATATCAAGAATATTTTCCTTCATGTTGATCTTTGAAAGGAAGTATATATGGAGAAACCACCTAGTTTTGTTCATCGAAGGGAGTATGGGAAAATCAATCATTTGAAGAAGTCCTTGTATTTCTGGAAGTGGAGGCCTCCAGCTTTGGTTGGCAAGTTCAGTAGGATAGTTCAAGACGTTTTGTTTAAAATGAGCAAATTTGATCACTCAATTTTCGATCAGCAATCAAGAACAGACACTATCCGTCTTGTTGTATTTTCTTATGACATTGTCATTAGAGGAAATGATTTATCACCACCCTAGGGTACACCCTAGGCGTATTATGATATATAAATCCAAATAGACCCTACCCAATCCTACAATACATCATACGAGATAATAGAAGTAAAGACTTTTTAAAGAACTATATCAAAAGTTTGACAAAGCATAAGTCTAACATAAGCCTTCAAGCCATCCAATACATCATAAGAAAAGAGATTGATATTAAACCATACATCACTTATAAAGTTTGAAATGAAAAGACAAAGCTATGCAGTGTCTCGTTCCTCGAATCATGAGGACTCACCAATCAAATGAAGAACCCAGGTGATATCTATCCAAGAGTGTACAGAAGGAATGTCGCACCTTACATTCATAAGTTAACGTCACACCTTACATTCATGAGTATATATTAGTACATGAAATGTACTAAGTATTGGGAAATATTGATAACCATGAACGTGATAGTATTAATGGTTTGAAACATGTAGGCATTATCAATAATTGGTCATTTTAACATAAGGAAATAAAAATAGAAATTATAGGATATAGTCAATCCATTTGCAGTAAAGGACATAAGAATACTTTTAAAAACATAGTCATTTTTGTTAGAGTTTTAGATTTAACCGATAATAAGACCATGAGAGATATATCATGGAATTCGGTATATCCGTCATACTGAAAAAAGAGAAACCACTTGCCAAGGTAGGATCCGTACCAATCATGTTTTTGCTAATGTGAATCCACTAGTTAGGTAATTTAAGATAATCCTACGGAGGTACTCAGTTTGGGACTAAACATTACTTATGAAGAATGGAGGATTTAAAACTTGGATTTAACACCTAACCTAAATGCATCTAACTCAAAGCATACAATATCAAGGAGGAACATCTACTCCTACATCAAACATACTCAAAACATCATTTCATAAGGAATACATGCAAATCATACTCAAATGCACATAATCATGGAGAAATCAATCAAGTTAAGTCATTCTCTAAAAAGTATTAATCAAGTTTTCATGAGTATACATGCATGAAGAAACGTGAGAACAACTAAGACATGAGACCAACAAGGATGAACCCTAAGGAACTTAATACCTCTAGCTACAATAGGATCGGAGGAAAAGATATATGAATTACGGGACATCATTTCAACCTCGACCTCCCAAGTAACACCCTCAACCCTTTGATTCCTCCGCAACACTTTCATGAATGTGTTTCGTTATTTATCAACTTCTTAACTTGTTAGTGTAAAGTCTTAACTGGAATATTTTCATAAGAAAGAATTTCCTTTAAGCCACGACTTCGCAATGGTACAATGGATGTCGGATCACCAACAGAGTTCTTGAATAAGGAGACATCAAAAATCAGATGTGCCGATGCTAATCATTAAAAAAAATCAACTTCATAAGCGCCTTAATATTTAAGTACACCCCAAAATCTTATATGAGACAACATATTGGGGACTAAGCTTCCCTTTCTTCTGAAATCTCATTTGTAAAAACTCTCCAATTTCAAATAGCTTTTGGAAGAAGCTTAGAAGTAAAAATAGTCATTTTTTGGAAATATGAAAAATCTGGAAATTTTGTTTTAGTTAGAAAAAAGTTGAGTTTTGGCCTTTTTCAAATGGCCATAACTCCAAGCTCAGGTATAGTTACTTGTACTTCCAGATATGGTTTGAAATCTCTTGGAATGGTATTTCCAACGCCACCAAGTTTTCCCGATCTCATGTTCAAATGAGCATACCCTTTGGGAGTTAAGTTATTGAAATAACGAAGGTCCAATCCGGATTTTAAGGGTAGTTTAGTCATTTCCTTACTTGACTTAATTAATTCATTTTCGATAATACTTTTATGGACTAAACTGATAGGATTCAGTTTACGCTTTTTAAAAAAAGATCTAGGGTTTTTGGAAAAAGAAAGCAAGAGAAAAAGATTGATTTGTCATCTTCGTAAGGAGTTGATTTTGGATTTCTTCAAGGATTTGAACATGCAAGGTATGTGAACCTATATTAAGATTGTGTTCGTTTACCCACGTGCCAAGCATGTTTGATTCAGCATATTTTTATTCTAAAAAGATTGGAATTTGAATGTTCTTGAATGTTATTCTTTAATTACTTCCGTTTTTGAACATGAGTTGAGATTTACAGGTTTCTTGATGATTAAAGTGTTGTTTTTTGAGTTCTTTGAGTTAAATCCTTGTGTATATGATTTTGGTACATAAATCTAAAGTTAATTTGAGAAAAAAATTGATTTAAAATGATTTCAGATCAGAAAATGATAGGAAATATTCATCAGATGCACCTAGGGAGGGCTAGACGCATAGCGCCAGGAAAGCTGGGGAGAAGCGCCTGCAGTGCAACCAAGGTAAGACTCAGTACTTTGGGGCTGGCGCGCCGCACCTTCTCTGCACCTAGAGTGAGCCCCAGTACATTAGGGCTGGCGCGGCGCGCCCGGGATGCACCTTAATCATTGTTTTTCACCCATCTTCGTAGTTCAGTCCATTTAAGCCTTTCTAAAGTGTGATAACACTTCTTATTGATTATAACTACTCTAAATGACTTTTAGATTTATAGATATCATCCAAAAACATTACTTACAAACTTGTATCCGTAAATTCAAATTTAAGGAAAGTTAAGAGCCAAGTCTAATAAGTTCTTAGAGTCTTTCCAAGAAATCTTTTGCAAATCCTTTTAACTTTGTTTTAAGACTTAAAGTTCAAGTTAAGTAAAGAGTAAAGAGTTGAGTTCATTCCTCAAAACACAATATGGAACTAAGTATTCCCAAAGAGGCTACAAATATTTTCATATTTGAGCAAGAAAGGAACATCGATTCAAAGAGAGCTTTTAAGCTATGCTTTGAGTAATTACCTCGAACCAAAGTAGCAGTTGTTTTTAGTTGTCCACTTTATAAAAGACACACATAATAAGATAAAAATAATTAACATAGGGAAGTTACAATCTTACCCTTATTAAACATGGTTTCAAAAAGGATGAATTAAAACTATGAAATTTTCAAGAAGTTTAAATGAGGGTATAATAGGAAAAAAAATTGCCCTTTCTTGATTTGTCAAAAAGGACAAGTAAATAGGGACATCTAAAAGAGGAAATATGGACATGTAAATAGGGAGAGATGGAGTATGAGCTAAGTATATTTATTTGGGAGTAGTATTGAGCACCGATATAGGGATGTGAGTTAACATTAACTCAAGCCCCCATAAACCATGTAGTCATCATGGGCAGAAAAAGGGTCATAATTTTAGATGATTCCTTAATGTTTTTAGCATAGACTTGTGCAACTATTTAATAGTTTTGGTTCTTCAATGATTTGAAGGTTTAGGGAGGTCCTTGGCAAAATTACGTAAAATGTTGTACCATCGCTTAGGATCATAGTGATGGTTGTCCGTTAGAAAAACGCCCACAAAAGTTATTGTATTTTCATATACACCAATTATAGTATTTTTACATACATTTCAGAGTTATATTCTATCCTTGTATATACACAGAGTTGGCACCATGTTTTTAAATAATATTTCTTTATATTGCACTTGTTTTAAACTTCTTTATAATGAAATGAGTTTATTTAAATATTCATGAGTTGAGAATAGCAAGGTAAGTATTTCTTTGAGAATCTCTTTCCAGCCTATGTTGTTTTAGTATTCCAACTTAGAAAGAGCTTAATCTTAGACAAAGGAGGTGGCTAGAATTGGTCAAGGATTATGACATGAGTATCCTTTACTACCCATGTAAGGCTAATGTTATTGCTAATGCCTTAAGAAGATTTTCTATGGGTAGTACCACCCATCTTGAGGAAGAGAAGAAAGAACTACCAAAAGATATGCATAGACTTTCACTCTTAGGAGTCCTACTAATCAATTCCACAGAAGGAAGAATAGCAGTGACAAATTAGGATGAATCATCAATAGTGTCAGAAGTTAAAGAAAAGTAAGACTAGGATCCCATTTCCTTCAATTGAAGGCAAATGTTCATAACGAAAGAGTATTAGCTTTTTAACAAGGGGTATATGATGTTTGAGATATCAAGATAGGTTGTGTGTATCAATGCTGGATGGACTCTAAGAGAGAATCATGGATGAAGCTCATAGATCCAGATAGTTCATTAATTCGGTTTCCACAAAGATGTATCGTAATTCGAAAGAAAGTGTATTGATGGAATAGAATGAAGAAGGGTATTGCAAAATTTTTATTGATGTGTCCAAATTGCCACTAAGTTAGAGTAGAGCGCCAAAGGTGTTTGGCTCTGAATATAGACTTTCCAGAATGGAAGTTTGAGATGATTAATATGGATTTCATCAAAGCTTTACCAAGGTCTAAGAGGCAACATGATTCTATTTTGGTGATAGTCGGTAGAATGAAAAAATCAACTCACCTTTTGCAATTAAAAACTACCCATTCCACATATGATTATTCTACGTTTTATATTCAAGAAGTGGTAACACTTCATGTATTTCTAATCTCCATTATTTCAGATAGAGTTGCACAATTTACTGCATTGTTTTGGAAATTTTTTAAGAAAGGCTTGGGTTCAAAGGTGAACTTAAGTACTGTCTATCATCCCCATACAGATGCGAAAGGAAAGTGCACTATTCAGACTTTAGAAGATATGTTAAGGGCCTGTGTAATTGACGTCAAAGGTAATTTGGATTAGCACCTACCCCTTATTGAATTCACTTACTGTAACACCCCGTAGCCAAAATGGACCAAAAACTAGCTTCAAAGAAAAATATGCAGGTGCAACCAACGGTGGCATCGATGGACCGTAGCCTGACCCACGGTCCATCCTACACAAACGTCGATGGGATCAGAAACTCCCAAACATTTTAGCCCAGAAAAATTTGTTAGTCTTGGACGACGGACAAACTTACAGTTTGTAGGTCAGACGACGGTCCATAGTCTGTGACCGTCGATTAATACTCCCTTCATCCACTCTCTGACAAGAGCTACGGATGACCAGCACGGTCCGTATGTGGAGAATTTGCAGACAGTTAAGGGGAAATGTAGTTCGATCAACTTCAGATGGTCATATCTCTTAGCACAAAATGAATTAGGTGTCCCATGACCTTCGAAAAGATATATAATGGAAGTATCTTTCCATAGCCACCGACCTTGCTAAAATCAGATCTCCGAGTAAAACGTTACGCCCATTTTAGTAAAGGTATGTCGAACAGGCCCAGTCGACAGACCCAACGACGGGGCGTTGGTCAATGACCGGACCGTAATTCCTGGCCGTCGATTGGTCCGACAACAACTTTCCTAGGGGTCTTTTGGACCTTTCCCACTTTGTTTAAACCCTAAGTTACGTCGTTTTGACCCTAAATCATCATATTTTAGTTAGTTTAAGCGTAGAAACTTAATTAAAACATATCAAAGTCAAATCATTAAATCAAAACTTAGAAAATTAGAAGCAAGAGAGAAGAAAAAGCACAAGAACTCTAGAACGCCACAAGCTCCAGCAGTTCTAGCCCCCAAACATAAGTATTTTTCCGTGGATTTCATCACCAGGTATGTGGGATTTCACTAGTGGGTTCCTTTCCCCTATTGGGTCCCTAGTTTTCATTCGGTTCTTGATTCTCTTATCATGATTAAACTTAGGGTTTATAGAACTTTGATAGAACTTCATGAATTTATTAAACATATGTTCCAAATCAGATTATCATGTTATTACTCAGAATATCACATGAATTTCAGAACCCTAGCTTTGTATTTCTTTAGTTCTTGAATTACACATACTAGGTCAGATATTTCAAACACTTCAGATATACATGCCTCAGTTATAAATGCATAATTACCAGATTAATTTTTACATTCTCTATTTGCATGTTCAGTTTCGAGCTATCCAGTATTTACATAAACTTAGACATAATCAGTTAATTTACAGAATTCATTGGGAGTAGCATAATACCGAGTTGGACTAGGGTTTAGCGTACCCAATAGTCCCAGAACTACTAGCCAAGTAGGTTGTAAGTCCCCTCTGTGGGCAATCAGTTTAGTGATCACGCCAGCATGCCTTTATACATCTGGCAGGGTATATTGGGTCCTCTCGATGGGGCGTATACATCGGACATTTAGCTCGTGTGGTTTTATTATCGGTTATTAGTAGGTCCCACAGATCAGTCAGACTCTCTATATTGACTATTTATCAGTATATTCAGTATTCAGTTTCAGCATGTTATAAATTGGTCATTGCATCCAGTAAGATCAGAATTCAGTATATCATGTTCAGATTATTATACTTTCTTTTATGCTTGTTCAGTTATGTTTTATTTCAGTTTTACTCTATCCTACATGCTCAGTACCTTTCAAGTTCTGATGCATACATGCGCTACATCTTCTCGTGATGTAGGTTCAGGTTCTCAGCATCCAGATCACGCATAGATTGATTTCCGATCTTTAGGTCAGTAGATTCAGTGGTGATTCCTCATTCTCCGAGGACAATAGTCATGAGTTTCATTTTAGTCTTTAGTTATTTAGTTTCAGTTTTTGCTAGATTTAGCTGGGGCTTGTCCCAGTATTTCTAGTCCAGTTTAGAGGCTTATTTCAAACATCGTTAGTTTCAGCTTAGTAGTGAGTTAGTATTTCTTTGTAATAAACTCATCAGTTTTTTTATATATCCTAGTTTTATCATATGGGTATTCCCCATCTTTTCATTATAATTTATGATTTAGCTTCCGCATCAATTTATTATCTTTAGTATGCTCATGATCATGCCAGCAGGGTTAGCTTGGGATCACTTGTGGTTCTAGGTTCCGTGTCCGCGTCTCGGGGGTAGCTCGGGGCATGACAAAAATTTGTATCAGAGCACTAGGTTTAAGAGTCCTAAGATGTCTGAAAATCCGCACTAAGTAGAGTCCTTTTCATGGTTGTGAAGTGCACCACATCTAATGAGAGGGAGGCTATGAAGTGTTTTAGGAAAACATCACTTTCTTGTTACTTTTATCGTGCGTAAGGTATGATCTTATTCCATTCTAACTTGACGTTCTACATTTCAGATCATGCCTCCTCGTAGAGCTAAATATATGAATGCAAATGCAAGGAATGCAAACGCAGCTCCTCTAGTACCAGATCAAGAAGTCTCCAATGTTGAGTTTAGGAATGCTATAAAGATGTTGGCTTAGAGTATGACTAACAAGAACAATCGGGTTCATGCTCTTGTTAATGAAAATGGTGGTTCAGCAGCAGCAAGGGTCCGTGACTTTGTTAGGATGAATCCGCCTGAGTTCTTAGGATCACAGACTAATGAGGATCCTCAGAATTTCTTGGATGATATCAAGAAGATATTTGAGGTAATGCAAGTCACGGGGAATGATCAGGTTGAGTTGGCATAATACTAGTTGAAGGATGTTGCTCATATGTGGTACACTCAGTGGAAGGAGAATAGGGGTGCAAAAGCAGCTCCTATTCTTTGGGATTGCTTTAGTGAGACTTTTCTCAACAGGTTTTTTCCAATAGAGTTGAGAGAGGTAAAGGGTCAGGAATTCATAAACTTGAGGCAGGGTAACATGAAAGTCCAAGAGTATGGGCTGAAGTTTAACCAACTCTCCAGGTATGCTCCTCACATGGTTGCTGACTCCAGGGCTTAAATGAACAAGTTCTTGTATGGAGTGTCGGATTTGGTGAAAAATAAATGCATAAATGCTATGTTACTTGGAGATATGAACATCTCTAGGCTTATGACTCATGCTCAGCAGGTTGAGGGTGATAAGCTTATGGAACAGGCTTAGGAGAATAAGAAGGCTAGGAGTGGGAACTATGACTATTCTCAGCAGAAATTGGGTGGTGGAAATCGCTCGCCAAGTTAGCAAAAGTTTTCAGCCCCAGTCACTTCATCGGCTAGTGTTCCATTCTCTAAGAACAGGTATGACCAGAAGGGTAGAGCACCAGGCTCTAAGTCTCAGGGAAGTTTTTCGGGCACCAAGACTTACCCCGCTTGCCCTAAGTGTGGTAAGAACCATCCAGGCGAGTGCCTTGCAGGAACGGAAGGGTGTTTTGGGTGCAGTCAGTCTGGTCACAGTTTAAGGGATTGTCCTTCTAGACAGGGTCAAGGAGGTGGTAATGGTAGAGATCAGTCTACAAATTCAGCAGCACCAGCAAGTCACCCAACTCAGCAGGGTAACTCATCTGGTATAGGTGGCGGTCAGCGTCAGAATAGGTTGTATGCTCTTCAGGCTGACCAGGATCAGGAAGGTTCTCCTGATATATTCACTGGTACGTTACGAGTCTTTGACCTTGATGTTTATGAATTGTTAGATCCAGGGGCTACTCGTTCTTTTTTAACTCCTTACAAAGCAGTCCAATTCAGTGTTATTCCAGAAACTCTCTCAGAACCCTTCTCAGTTTCTACTCCAGTCGGTGACCCAGTTATAGCTAGACGGGTATAAAGAAATTGTGTTGTCAAAATCTCTTAGAAAGTCACCTCAGCAGATCTAGTAGAGTTAGAAATGGTAGAATTTAATGTCATTTTAGGCATGGATTGGTTACATTCATGTTATGCCTCAGTCGATTGCAGAACTAGGATTGTTCGTTTTTAGTTCCATACGAACCAATCTTAGAATGGAAAGGTAGTAGCTTAGAGCCTATGGGTCGATTTATTTCTTACCTTAAGGCAAGAAAGATGATCTCTAAGGTTTATCTCTATCATCTAGTTTGTATTAAGGATTCTAGCCTTGAAACCTCAACTATTGAGTCAATTCCAGTAGTTTGTGAGTTTCGAGAAGTGTTTCCAGAAGATCTTCCTAGAGTTTCTCCCGAAAGGGAAATCGACTTTGGAATTGATATCTTTCCAGATACCCAGCCTATTTCTATTCCTCCTTACACAATGGCTCCACCAGAGCTTAAGGAATTGAAAAGGCAGTTGAAAGACCTTTTAGATAAGTGCTTCATCAGACCTAGTATTTCACCATGGGGTGCACCAGTGTTGTTCGTAAAGAAGAAAGATGGTTCTCTCAGAATGTACATTGACTATAGAGAGTTGAACAAGGTCACAATCAATAATAAGTATCCCATCCCCAGGATTGATGACTTGTTTGACCAACTTCAGGGTTATAGCCATTTCTCAAAGATAGACCTCAGATCGGGTTAGCATTAGCTCAGAGTCACAGATAGAGACATTCCGAAAACAGCCTTCAGAACTCGGTATGGTCATTATGAATTTGTAGTTATGTCTTTTGGACTAACTAATGCTCCTACAAATTTTATGGATTTGATGAACAGAGTGTTCAAATAGTTCTTGGACTTGTTCGTTATCGTCTTCATTGATGATATACTCATTTACTCTAGGAATGAGGAAGAACACGCGAGTCATTTGAGAATTGTTCTACAGACTCTCAAGGATTGCCAGTTATTCACTAAGTTTTTCAAATGTGAGTTTTGGTTGCAATACATTGCTTTCCTTGGTCACATTGTATTTAGCGAAGGGATCCGAGTAGATTCACAGAAGATAGAACCAGTGAAACAATGGCCCAAATCTACCTCTGCTACAGATATCAGAAGTTTCTTAGGTCTAGCGGGTTATTACAGAAGGTTTGTGGAAGGATTTTCATCCATAACCTCACCATTGACTTGGTTGACTCAGAAGATGGTCAAGTTCCTTGGTCACATTGTATCTAACGAAGGGATCCGAGTAGATTCACAGAAGATAGAAGCAGTGAAACAATGGCCCAGACCTACCTCTGCTACAGATATCAAAAGTTTCTTAGGTCTAGGGGGTTATTACAGAAGGTTCGTGCAAGGATTTTCATCCATAACCTTACCATTGACTACGTTGACTCAGAAAATGGTCAAGTTCCAATGGTCAGATGATTGTGAGAAAAGCTTTGCAAAATTGAAAACTAGATTGACTACAACTCTTGTCTTGACTCTACCAGAGGGTTCAGATAATTATGTGATCTATTGTGATGCATCCAGAGTTGGCCTAGGTTGTGTGTTGATGCAACAAGATAAGGTTATAGCGTATGCCCTCTAGACAGCTTAAGGTGCATGAGAAGAACTATTCAACTCATGACCTCGAGCTTGTAGCAGTGGTGTTTGCACTCAAGATATGGAGACACTACTTGTATGGTGTTCATATAGATGTGTTCACTGACCATAAGAGCCTTCAGTATGTGTTCACCCAGAAAGAGTTAAATCTTCGCCAGAGGAGATGGCTTGAGTTCCTTAAGGATTATGATATGACTGTGCATTACCATCCTGGTAAGGTGAATGTAGTAGCAGATGCTCTTAGTGGATTATCTATGGGTAGTGTAGCCTATGTTGAGGAAGAAAGGAAGGAGGTAGTGAAGGATGTTCACAGGCTTTCTCGCTTGGGAGTTCGCCTTATGAGCATATCAGACAGTGGTGTAACAGTTCAGAATGGGGCAGAATAGTCTTTGGTAGTGGAGGTTAAGGAAAAGAAAGACAGTGATCCAATCTTGCTTGAACTTAAGGGTGCAGTCCATAATCAGAGAGTGGAGGTTTCCTCCCAAGGAGGAGATGGTGTACTTCGCTACCATGGTAGATTGTGTGTTCCTGATGTGGTTGAGCTGAGACATCACATTCTTGCAGAAGACCATAACTCTAGGTATTCTATCCATCCAGGTGCCACTAAGATATACCGCAATCTGCGAGAAGTCTATTGGTGGAATGGCATGAAGAGGGATATAGCAGACTTTGTGAGTAAGTGCCCCATATGCCAGCAAGTGAAGGTAGAACATCAGAATCAAGGTGTATGACTCAAAAGATCGATATTCCTACTTGGAAGTGGGATGTGATCAATATGGACTTCATCACAGGATTACAGCGTACTCGCAGACAGCATGACTCCATTTGGGTGATAGTTGATAGCATGACTAAGTCTTCTCATTTTTTGGTGGTCAAGACTACATATTCGGCAGAGGACTATGCCAAGCTTTACATTAATTAGATTTTGAGGTTACATGGGGTTCATTTATCTATCATCTCAGATAGAGGACCTCAGTTTACCTCTTATTTTTGGAAGTCATTTCAGAAGGGTCTTGGTAATCAAGTTAACCTTAGCACAACATTTCACGCGCAGACGGATGGACAGGCAGAGTGTACCATTCAGACCCTAGAGATATGTTGAGATCTTGTGTGATCGATATCAAAGGTAGTTGGGTTGATCACCTTCCTCTTATTGAGTTCGCTTACAATAATAACTATCATTCCAGCATTCAGATAACCCCTTATGAGGCTTTATATGGGCGTAGATGTAGATCTCCTGTTGGTTGGTTTGAAATAGGTGAAGCAGCTTTGATAGGGCTAGATTCAGTCCTTTATACTATGGAGAAAGTGCAACTCATTAGAGATAGACTTAAGACAACACAGAGTCGTCAAAAATCTTATGTAGATGTAAGGAGAAGGGAAATAGAGTTCAAAGTTGATGATTGGGTTTTTCTGAAAGTCTCACCTATGAAAGGGGTGATGAGGTTTTGAAAGGAAGGGAAGCTCAGTCCTAGATATGTAGTCCCTTACAAGATCTTCAAAAAGGTTGGCAAGGTGGCATATGAGTTAGAGTTGCCAGCAGAATTAGCAGCAGTGCATCCGGTCTTCCACACCTCACTCTTGAAGAAATGTGTGGGTGATCCAGCCTTTGTAGTGCCAGGAGAGAGTGTGGCGGTGAAAGATAGTCTTTCTTAGAAGGATGTACCAGTTGAGATTCTTGACCGTCAGGTTAGAAGGTTGAGAAACAAAGAAGTCGCTTCAGTCAAGGTTTTGTGTAGGAGTCAGTCCATAGAGGGAGCTACTTGGGAAGCAGAAGCATCAATGAAAGCCAAGTATCCTCACCTCTTTCCTTCGGATTCCACTCCAGCTTGAGGGAATAGTTCCTCCTCAGTTTTCCAGTTATTCATGCGTAAATTCTGTTTTGGAATCATGTTCCCTTAGTTTGTACTTGCATTTTCAGCATAATTGCATGTACTCGGAACTCAATTAAGTCAAAAACTCAGTTCTTATTGTTTAGTAGTAGGATTTGCAGCTCTCTCCCTCTATTTCAGCTAGTTTAGTCTCCATTCAAGGACGAATGTTCCCAAGGGGGAGATAATGTAACACCCCGTAGCAAAACAGACCAAAAACCAGCTTTACAGAAAAATCTGCAGGTGCAACCAACGGTGGCATCGACGGACCGTAGACTGACCCACGGTCCGTCCTGCAAAACCGTCGATGGGATCAGAAACTACCAAAAATTTCAGCCCAGAAAAATTGATTAAGTCTTGGACGACGGACGGACTTACGGTCTGTAGGTCAGACGACGGTCAGTAGTCCCTGACCATCGATCAATACACCCTTCACCCACTCTCTGACAAGAGCAACGGATGACCAGCACGGTCCGTAGGTGGACCTACGGTCCGTAGGTCTGACCATAGGTGGAAAATTTGCAGACAGTTAAGGGGAAATGCAACTGGGTCAACGTCATATGGTCATAACTCTTAGCACAAAATGAATTAGGTGTCCCATGACCTACCCACAGATAGATAATTGAATTATCTTATTATAGCCACTGACCTTTCTAAAATAAGACCTCTGAGTAAAAGGTTATGCCCATTTTAGTAAAGGCCTGTCAAACAGGCCCAGTCGACGGACCCAACGATGGGGCGTCTGTCAATCGATGGACCATCAGTCCTTGCCCTCGATTGGTCCAACAACTTTCCCAAGGGTCTTTTGGACGTTTCCCACTTTGTCTAAGACGTAAGTTATGTCGTTTTGACCCTAAATCATCATATTTTAGTCAGTTTAAGCCTACAACCTTAATTAAAACATATTTAAGTCAAATCATTAAATCAAAACTTAGAAAATTAGAAGCAAGAGAGGAGAAAAAGCTCAAGAACCCTAGTTCAAGAACGCCACAAGTTCCAGCAGTTCCAGCCCCAAAACATAAGTATTTTTCCATGGATTTCATCACCAGGTATGTGCGATTTCACTAGTGGGTTCCTTTCACCCATTGGGTCCCTAGTTTTCAGTCAGTTCTTGATTCTCTTATCATGATTAAACCTAGGGTTTCTAGAACTTTGATAGAACATCAAGAATTTATTAAATATATGTTCCAAATCAGATTATCATGTTATTACTCAGATTATTGCATGAATTTCAGAACCCTAGCCTTGTATTTCTTTAGTTCTTGAATTGCACATACTAGGTCAGATATTTCAGACACTTCAGATATACATGCCTCATTTATGAATGAATAATTACCAGATTAATTGTAGCATTCTCAGTTTGCATGTTCAGTTTCGAGCTATCCAGTATTTATAGAAGCTCAAACATAATCAGTTAATTTACAGAATTCATTGGGAGTAGCATAATATCGAGTTGGACTAGGGTTTAGCGTACCCCATAGTCCCACAACTACTATCCAAGTAGGTTGTAAGTCCCCTCTATGGGCAATCAATTTAGTGATCATGCCAGCATGCCTTTATACCTTTGGCAGGGTATTTTGGATCCTTTCGATGGGGCATATACATCGGACTCCACATTTAGCTCATGTGGTTTTATTATTGGTTATTAGTAGCTTCTACACATCAGTTAGACTCTCTGCATTGACCATTTATCAGTATATTCAGTATTCAGTTCAGCATATTATAAATTGGTCAATGCATCCAGGTATCTCAGAATTCAGTATATCTTGTTCAAATTATTATACTTGCTTTTATGCTTGTTTAGTTATGTTTTATTTCAGCTTTACTCTATCCTACATGCTCAGTACCTTTCAAGTACTAACGCATACGTGCGCTACATCTTCTCATGATGTAGGTTCAGGTTCTCAGCATCCAGATCACGCATTGATCGATTTTCGATCTTCAGTTCAGCAGATTCCGTGGTGTGTCCTCATTCTCTAAGAACAATAGTCATGAGTTTTATTTCAGTCTTTAGTCATTTAGTTTCAGTTTTTGCTAGATTTAGCTGGGGCTTGTCACAGTATTTCTAGTCCAGTTTAGAGGCTTATTTCAGACATAGTTAGTTTAAGCTTAGTAGTGAGTTAATATTTCTTTGTATTAAACTCATCAATTTTTTATATATCCCAGTTCTAGCATATAGGTATTCATCATCTTTTCATTATAATTTATGATTTAGCTTCCACATCAATTTATTATCTTTAGTATGCTCGTGATCATGACAGTAGGGTTAGCTTGGGATAACTTGTGGTTCTAGGTTCCCTGTCCGCGTCTCGGGGGTAGCTCGGGGCATGACACTTACAGCAATAGTTACCACTGTAGCATCAAAATGGCTTCATATGAAGCTCTTTATACAAGAAGATGCAGATCTCTATTGGATGGTTTGAAGTTGGTGAAGTTGGGTTGATATGACTATATTTAGTTCATCAATCTATGGATAAGGTGAAAGTGATTGAAGAGAGGTTGAAGACGGCAGAAAATTGACAGAAATCCTACACTGATGTTAGGAGAAAAGAGTTAGAGTTTGAAGTAGATGATTGGGTTTACCTGAAAGTTTCACCCATAAAGGGTGTTATGAGGTTTGTTAAGAAGGGGAAACTTAGACGGAGGTATGTTGGTCCTTACATAATTTCGAAGAGGGTTGGAAAAGTGGCTTATGAGTTGGAGCAACCCCCAGTGTTAGAAGCGATTCATCTTGTATTTCATGTCTACATGTTGAAGAAGTGCATGTTGATCCTTCGTTGATCATACCAACTGAAAATATTGGGATCAAGGATAGCCTATTTAATGAAGAGATTTTCGTTCAGATGTTAGATTGCCAAGTTCATAAGTTGAGAACAAAAGAGGTAGTATCACTCAAGGTCCTTTGGAGGAACCAATTTTTTGAAGAACTACTTGGGAGGCTTAAGAGGATATTAAAAAAAGATATATGCACATCTTTGTAAAATCGGAGAAAATGAGGCCAAGGTACTAATTCTCTTCTTAGTACTCTTTAAATAATGAGTGAGCATGTTGTTTGTTTGCATTTGCTAATTTTACCACCCTTAGCCTTGTAAGATTAATCTCATTCAAGGATGAATGTTCCCAATGGGGATATATTGTAACATCTCCCCAATTTCAAATAGCTAGGAAGAAGATTAGAAGTTAAAATAGTAACTTTTGGGAATATGAAAAATCTTGAAAATTTGTTTTATTTAGGAAAAAGTTCAGTTTTGTTCATTTTCAAATGGACAAAACTCCTAGATCAGGAATAGTTACGTGTACTTCAAGATATGGTTGGAAATCTTTTAGAATAATCTTTCCAACACTACCAAGTTTAAGGGATTTCGAGTTTGGATGAGGGAGGCCCTTTTAAAATTGGGTTGTTGGTATAAGGAAAGTCTAATAATAGAAAATTTAAAAAGGTAGTTTGGTCTTTTTCTTAGCCACATAATTAATTCGTTTTTGGTAATATTTTCAGGGGCTAAGCTTATAGGAATCAGTTTATGCTTTTGAAAAATAAATTTAGGGTTTTTGGAGATAGAACGCAAGAGAAAAGAGAATAGAAAAAGCAAGATTCGTCGTCTTCATAAAGAGTTTATTGCAGATTTTATCAAGGATTTGATCATACAAGGTATGTGAATCTATTTTCATCACCTTCATGAGCATATATACATTACTTTAATAAGACTCACCATATCAAAATGCACAACATAGCTCAAAAACAAGCAAAAAGCAAAATTTCAAGTTTTCAAAGGCAAAATTTTCAGTACATTCACTGCAAGCTCACTGTGAAGTTTTCAAAAATTTTATTCTTGAAAAACTTAACCCAAAAATCAAGAAGCCTCAATTCCTAGTCATATTAATGCAACTAAAAAGAATGGCTAACCTTAATTATCAAAAAGATGAGGATAACGGGACTTCATATCGGCCTCGGCCTCCCATGTAGCACCCTCAACTAATTGATTTCTCCATAACACTTTTACAGATACTACTTCTTTATTCCTTAACTTCTTGACTTGCCTATTGAAAATTTGAACAGGAACTTTCTCATAAGAGAGGTTATCTTTCACACCAAGACCCTCAATAGGAAAAATGGACTCGGGACCACCAACACACTTTTTCAACATAGAAACATGGAAAACCGGATGAACCGAAGCTAACACATTTGGAAGTTTAATTTATAGGCAACTTTACCAACCCTTTGCAAAATTTCATAAGGCCCTACATAACGAGGACTCAATTTCCCTTTCTTACCAAATATAAGTACCCCTTTCATTGGTGAAATCTTCAAATACACCTTGTCACCCCTTTCAAACTCCAAATGTCTCCTTCTATGATCGACATAACACTTTTGCCGACTATAGGCCGTTTGCAACCAGTTTCTTATGATGTGAACCTTCTCCAAGGTCTTATAAATCAAATCGGGACCAAGTAGCGAAGGCTAAACCACCTCAAACCAACCTATAGGGGACATACACCTCCTACCATACAAAGCTTCATAAGGGGTCATGGATATGGATGGATGAAAGTTATTGTTATAAGCAAACTCCACCAAAGGCAAGTGCTTATCCCAATTCCTTTTAAAATAAATAATGCAAGACCTAAGCATATCCTCAAGGGTTTTAATAGTATGTTCCGCTTGACCATCCGTTTGAGGATGAAAAGCGGTGCTCAACTTCACCTTTGTACCCAAACCTTCTTGGAACGATCTCCAGAACCTACATGTAAATTGTGCACCCCGATCCGAAATAATGGATAACGGGACACCATGACGACACACAACCACATCAATGAAGATCTTCGCATAGTCCTTCGCCGAATAAGTGGATTTGACGGGAATGAAATGGGCGGACTTAGTCAACCTATCAACAATCATCCATATCGAATCATGACTTTTGAGTCCGAGCAACCCTACCACAAAGTCCATATGAATGTCCTCCCACTTCCAAGTAGGAAGTTGGATCTCTTGTAGTAAGCCACCCGGCTTTTGATGTTCGGCCTTTACTTGTTGGCAATTTGGAAACTTAGCAACAAACTCCGCTATGTCCTTCTTCAAACCTTCCCACCAATAAATCTCCCGTAGGTCATGGTACATCTTAGTCGAACCCGGATGAATGGAGTAGCGGGACCCATGAACTTCTTCAAGGATCCGATCCCTCAACCCGTCCACATTAGGAACACATAGTCTCCCCTGGTACCTCAATATACCATCCCCCCTAGGGAGAATGTCTCACTATGTTTGTCAAGGACAACTTCTTTGAACTCCATTAATGATTTGTCAAGGTTTTGCTTGGACTTTACCTCAACAACTCAGGATGATTCGGAGTTATGACGAACCGTAGCACCACCATTAGGAGAACTTTCCAATCGCACACCCAACCTAGCCAACCTATGAACGTCTTTTACTAGGTCTCTCTTGGCTTCATCTATGTGGAATATCGGGAAGGTCATTAGGAAAACCCCCTGGAAATTCACTCACTACGGGGACCGACTCAATAGGAGGATTTTCGGAATCCAAATCTTGGACTTATTATGTGATAAAGACAACCCTTTGAGATCATTTTACATGCTTTTAGACAAGATATGATGCGACCACTAGGAATAGAATTCCCACCTTTCCACTCAACAACGGTTTCATTTGGGAAATTAAACCTCACAACTCTTGTTCTACAATTATTAGTAGCAAAACTAGCATCTAACCAATCCATACCAAAAATGATATCAAAATCAAGCATGTCTAGTTCAACTAGATCCACATTAGAAACTCTATCGGGCAATGAAATAGGACAATTTAAATAGACTCTTTTAGCAACAATCGACTCTCTCACCGCAGTAGGCACTAGAAAAGGCTCATGCAAAATATCAGGTGAAGTATCAAACTTTTTAGCTACTATAGGTGTAACAAAGGACAAAGTAGCACCCGGGTCAAGTAAGTCATACACATCAATAGTAAAGATTTTTAACATACTGGTCAACACGTCGGGAGAGGTCTCTTTCTCACCCCTAGAACGAAGAGCATAGAAGTAGTTCCTCTTTAGAGCATCACCAGAACCACTTGGCTGACCACACTTCTCTTACCTCTTAGCATTGGGGCAATCCCTCACCTTGTGCCCGACCTTACCACAACCAAAGCATTTGTCCGACCCAAGGAGGCAAGCACAAAAATGCTTCTTTCCATATTCATTACAAGATGGTTTCTCAATTGGTGAATTTGCGCTCTTCCCTTTGGGAGCTCTCATACTAGGACCCTTTTCATCCCTATCCTTAGGAAATTTGGATGGAACTTGATTTGAGAATCTCTTCTTGAATCGAGGCTTGTCTTGAATCTCAAGCCTATTTCTAGTAGTTCCACCCTCAAAAGACCTTGCCCTCTGTGAATCCCTAACCTTCCTCTTAGCTCTAGCCTCCTCCACTCTCCTAGCATGCACCATATGATGGGAAATATTCATATTATCATGAAGCATCGCCGAATGACATTCTTCTTGTAGGTCATCTGATACACCCATCACAATCGACACATCTCGTCTCTCGGATCGGAGACCAAGGAAGGAGCATATATGGCCAATTGGATGAACTTCAAGGAGTAATAATGGACACTCATACCTCCTTGGCAGAGATTAATGAATTCCACCACCTTGGCCTCTCTCATCTCTCTACGGAAGAACCTGTCAAGAAATGTCTTCTTGAAAATCTCCCAGGTCACCGGCCCACCTGGAAGAGGTCTATTATCTCTCAATTATACATACCAAGTTTGGGCCACATCCTTGAGTTGGTATGTGGCCAACTCGTCCTTCTCACTTGTAGTCACCCCATTGCAAATAGTATCTTATAGACCTCATCAATAAATTCTTGGGGGTCTTCATCAACTTTAGACCCATAGAAGATAGGAGTATTCATCCGAGTGAAATCCCTAAGTCGGGAAGCCATAGTAGAAACTTGTTGATGAACCTTCGGTGCAACCTTCCGATTGGCCTGGGCCGTCATAGATTGGGCTTGAACCGATGTTGCCTGAGCTTGAGTGGTGATGGCTTGGGTCATTTAAGAAAGAATAGCCCTCATCTCAGCATCCATCATAGGTGGAGGGTTAGCCGGAGCTTGATCATCTACAACAACCTCCTCAAGGGGAGGAACTTCATCACCACGGGGAGGAGCTCCCGCATTACAAATCTCCTCCTCAAGTCTCCTAGTCGCATTCCTCCGAGTATTCATTTCCTATAACCAAAACACAAGGTTTAGGTGAAATCATATAAGGAGTACACTCTAGAGGCACAATAATGGATTTCCAAAAAGGAGAGTGATTCCTAAGCATCAAATAAGTTCCTATTCATAAGTGTGGCGCGCTTCACAATTATGAATACAAACCTACATATACGTGGTAGAGAGAGACATCAACATCAAGGATATTCAACCTCATGCTCTGATACCATGTTTGTCACATTCGGGTTTACCCCCCTAGACGTAACCGGCGTCGTCATCCTCTTTGAGGACTAAGACTAGCCTCTTAGTCTTACATCATTGCATTAATCGATTAAAAGTATGGAAGAATTTAAAACTTTTTAACTATATCTAATCGGAGGTTTACATCGACCTCTACATACACATAATAATATTAATATCGAGTATACATAGACTCGTTCGTATAAGAAGATTACTTACTCTTCTACTTTTATTTCATACATATATACAAGATAGAATTAGAGTCATGAAATCCATCTCGTCTCATAAACGATCTAAAATGACAATAACAACATGGGCATAGCCCTACAACAATAAGAATAAGTCACATATAGACTTTATACAACTTTGTCTCAAATTAAAGGTAGAATCAATATGAAAGTCATAAAAACTAAATAAATCCGTAGATAGAATATCGGCATCATCCTTGAAAAAATGAGGACCTACCACTTGGATGATAAGAATATCCAAGTCTTCTTCTCAATCGCCTCGAATCAAACCTCAATGACTGGAACTTAAAATGTTGGGGAAAAGGAAGAAAATGGGTTTAGTACTCCACATGTACTAAGTATGAGATCATATGCACACATAACACCAAAACATGTCAAAAGGGACATTTAGTTAAATCATGGTAATTTGCCTTTTTAAAGACTTATGCACAATCAATAGTTAAGGAAGTCAAATGCATATCAACATACTTGAACCCATAAACTCATATACTCTATCATCAAGTAATATCATCACAAGCATGAATATGAGTTATCACATAATTAGCAAAGTAAATCAACAAATCATAAATTTCCATAGAGTTAAGAAGTGCAATGATCAAGTAAAGCCCCATAACCCTACTCGATCAAGTAACCCAACAAGAACTACAATTAGTATCATACCTCTCACCATTATAACCTCCATGTATTCATAATCTCATATATTTAGCAATTAAGACTATTTACATAATCATAAGCATAGAAATCATCATATAAAAACATTTACATTTATCATCATCCATATACGTAATATTAACTTTCTAAAGTCCCTATCAAGGTCAACTAGTGCAAGACATAGGTAGGGTCCCATACCTCTACCTAAATCAAGTTAAACCCTTCAAGTTACTCTAGTTAGTTTATACATCATTATTTCTTTTTAGTTCATGGAACACTTGCCATAACCAACATAGACCACATGAGCTAAATGTACAATCCGGTGTCATAACACCTTACACCGATGGAAGGTGGTGTACCGGCCAAGGTAAAACCTTAACATAACATAGCTATATAGGTGGATCCACTAGCTAGTATCCTATGGTGGAAACATAATTTATGGAACTTGGGGGATTCATGGAAACATCAACTCTACACACTATGTTGGGTCATGAGGCTATCCACTCTGTGAAGACCGTAGTCAACCCTACTTTCCCTATTTGGTAAAGTGTCACTCCATCACCTACAAGATCACTCGGTCTTAAGCTAGGTCCCTTTATTAAAATGTCTTTGAGTCTTTATTTAACAATCATAACTTAATTTATGTCGTAGGGCCTAGCCCTCGTATAATCATCGTCATTGTAGCTCAATGAGAATTGCAGGAGTAATAGTCCTTTCATCAAAATTCATATAAAAGAGGTTAGCACTTTACATATCTCATAATAGTAGGGCAAATTAATACACATCATCATCCTTATAACATATACACCCTAAGCAACCTTACAACCAAAGTTAAGACATTTTAATTTAGTCATCATTCCATCCTATCAACCGTAAACAAAGCATACTCCAATCACAACATTATGATTTAACAACAATTAACCATAAATTGAAGTATGAAATAGGAATTACAAGACTTACCAAACCTCCTTCAAAGTTCATCATAAGGGCCTTACCATTCACCCACAACTCAACTCAATTAGGTTAACATATCAATATAATTCAATAACCAACATGATAATGAAGTTAGGAAGGCCACCACAACATAATTCAATACCAAAACAAAGCTTGAAAGCATTATATCTAAGTCTATCTTCTTAACCTAGATCAATGCTCAAGAACTAGTATGAAAGACTACAATTCACTACAATATTTTCATGATCGGTGTAATAACAACAATTAAAGATGATTTAATAACTAACAAAGTCAATTAAATCAAACCCAATATAATTCATGTCAAGATCAAGCCTAGGGTTAAGGGTTTAGGATCATGCTATTCAATTTAGATCAAACCACCCTCAATTACTATAATCAAGTTAATAAACATTTTAGTCTATTCATTATACCCTAAAGAAATCATAAACAACTCAATTCATAACTTCAATTTCATAAATTAAACAAAATCATAAGAAACTCAACTTTTGAAAACTATTTTTGAAGGAACCCTTTGAGGAAAGAATCTCAAAGCTGAATAGATCCCATACCTTGATGTTGTGTTGAGAATTGAAGAAGAATCCACCATTTTCCAGCCCCCAATTCACCTCCCAATCTAAGCTTGTATGGAGTCTTCCAATTAGAGAGACAAAGAAGAGAGAAGGAAGAGCGTTTATTTGAGAGTTGTATTTAAGTTAATGAGGGTTATGGGTATTTATAGTAGGACTTAACCCACTTAATTAGTCCCCCTTTAATCCCCAACTAACCCCTAAACCACCTAATTAATTAAATAATCTAAATTAAAAACATGCAGATTTAAATGACACCCACAGACAAAACCCCGTTCACGGGCCGTCTGTGAGTCGACTGACAGTCCCCCCTCCGACCTGCACTCCATCGTCTTGATCAGAGACTGTGCAGGCGAGGGCTCCTTGAAAATCGCCTAAGTGTGGGACGACAGTCGCATCGACGCCCCGTCGATCCACACACGGACTGTAGCCTTCACCTCTGTCTATGAGTTCATCGACTGTGAGGGTGAAGGAGTGTGGGACGACTGTGGCATCGACGCCCCGTCGATCAACACACGGGCCGTCTTCTGTCCCGTCGATGCACACTGCCAGGCAGTGTTGCATCAAACTCCAAGGGTCCTCTTCAAGGGCCTTTAGTTGGTCCTTGGGGAGTCTTACCCGGACATTTCGACTACCAAACACCTTTAACCCATGTCACACACATTTTAACCAAGTTTCGTATAATTCCGACTCTTAAAAGCTAGTCAAAAAGGCTCAGCATATCTTGTAGAGTTAGAAATGGTAGACTTTTATGTAATTCTTGGAGTTGATAGGTTACATTCTTGTTATGCCTCAGTCGATTGTAAAACTACGATTGTTCGTTTCTTCTAGACAAACCGATCTTAGAGTGGAAGGGTAGTACCTTAGCGCCTATAGGTCGATTCATTTCTTACCTTAAGGCCAGAAAGATGATCTCCAAGGGTTATCTCTATCATCTAGTTTGGGTTAAGGATTCTGTCTCTGAAACCCCAACTCTTGAGTCACTTCCAGTAATGTGTGAGTTTCCAGAAGTGTTTCCAGAAGATATTCTTGGAGCCCCTTTCGAAAGGGAAATTGACTTTGGAATTGATCTTCTTCCAGATATCCAACCTATTTCTATTACTCCTTACAGAATGGCTCCAGCAGAGCTTAAGGAATTGAAAGGGCAGTTGAAAGACCTTTTAGATAAGGGCTTCATCAGACCTAGTATTTCAACATGGGGTGCACCAGTGTTGTTTGTAAAGAAGAAAGATGGTTCTCTTAGAATGTTTATTGACTATAGACAGTTGAACAAGGTCACAATCAAGAATAAGTATCCCATCCCCAAGATTGATGACTTGTTCGACCAACTTCAGGGTTCTAGCCATTTCTCAAAGATAGACCTCAGATCGGGTTATCATCAGCTTAGAGTCACAGATAGAGACATTCCGAAAACATCCTTCAAAACTCTATATGGTCATTATGAATTTGTAGTTATTTCGTTTGGACTAACCAATGATCCCGCAGCTTTCATGGATTTGATGAACAGAGCATTCAAACAGTACTTGGACTTGTTCGTTATCGTCTTCATTGATGCTATCCTCATTTACTCTAAGAATGAGGAAGAACATGCGAGTCATTTGAGAATTTTTCTACAGACTCTCAAGAATTGATGTACCGTGGTTTCACGGTACTTTCAATGCTTTTTCCTTAAGATTGGTGTGTGTCTAGAGCCTTTTTATAGTAATTTTAATATGTTTTATCTTTGTTTTGCAGGAAAGTTGTCCAAAACAAAAATGCAGAAGGCTGTGAAGAATTAGTGCAGAAGTGACCCACGAATCCATCGACGACCCTTCATCCCATCGATGGACCGTAGGTGGTGACCGTTGATTAAAGGTTCAGGCATCCGGAAGCAACTCGGGGAATTCTGACCAAATGTGGGGCTACGGAAGGATCGACGGTCCATCCATTTCTGGCAAAACGTCGATGTGATTAGAGAATGTCCCAGTACCCACAGTTGAAGAAAAGCTAAGTATAGAACGATGAGAAGCATCCACAGACCGTAGATGAATCGACGGACCATGTTGTTGGTCCATCGATTGGATCAGAGAACATGCATAGTGAAGGCTGAGAAAGATGCTAAGTATGGACCGATGGAGGCAGTCGACGGTCCGTCGTTTCATCAATGGACCGTCTGTGGGGTTCGTCGATTGAAGTTGTGTTTTGGAAAAACTTTCCTTATTTGAACTCCTTTTAGTTTAGGACTCTTTTTTTTTATAAATAGGGTGAAAAACTTTGTTTTGGGGGTTGGATTGTTTTACTAATTTCACAGTTATAATTGTTGGATATTTTTTTTTTGCAATTAATTCAAATTTCCTGATTTGGTGTTCAAGATAATTGTGTAATTTCAAGTTGAATTTCTGGATTTTCTTCGAATTTGTCAAAGTAAGTTCATGATTTATTATTTATCAATTATGAATTTTGTTCTTCTAAGCATGGGTAACTTAATCCGAAACTAGGATTGTGGGAACCATGGGTTATTAACAAAATAAACCTAGCTAAATAACAATCCTCAAATAGGTTATTACATCCATCGATAATTCTTTCGTCTAAAAGTCTTTTTAACGAGTGCACGCGGTAGAACTCGCCTTATTTTTATTTGCCTGACCAAAGGGGTAGTTAATAGGAAAGGAATTATTGACAAAGGGGATATTATCTAATATGCTAGTTTTGATTGGTGCAAAGTAATAACTAAGCCAAATATCGAATATGATGCTTAATATGAAGTAAAGGTAAGGGTTAGTAACTTAGACACATGTAGCTGGACCAAGGTACGGGGTGAAATTCTCTAAATGTTGGACCAAAGATTTAGAGATACATAACTTATCATATTGCATGTAAAACACTAGGAAAGAATTGTTATAGCAAGGATTATGGCGTTATGAACCTATGGGGAACACTTACACCCTAGTTTCTCTCACAACTTTATAAACACCAATAATTCACTCTTGTTGCTTTTTTGATTTCACAACATTGCAACACTTTTGTTTCACAAAACCCCCCCTTTAATTACTAGTTTCCAGAAAGGACTTGACTAAATAGAGGTAATCGAACATTGAAGTTAAGCCTAAATCATTTTCCTCGTGCGATCGACCCCAAACTAATAGTTGGGCTCTTTACTTGATACGACCGCTTATACTTCTTTAGGGAAGTGTAATTTGAGCGTATCAAATTTTAATGCCGCTACCGGGGAAAGTGGATTTTAGATTATATTTAATATCAATTACTGAATTTTAGTCAACAATTTCATAATCTTAGTTTTTTTTCTTTTGCTTTTGTTTGTCTCGGGTTTAGCTCTAGTTTATGCAAAGTACACGAAGACGAGGAGAACCAATCGTACCATTCTATCCTGAACTTAACCGGACACTCCATAGAATGAATGATCAACAGAATCCCGCTAATCTAGGTGAGAATCAACCAAGTTATTGTGGAGAACCCTGGTGATGGTGCTTTGAGGAGGCAACCTCCCGTCCCATGCCCTCAAGATTTCTATAGGGGAAACATTAACATCACTGACTCTGATGGTCCTCTTCTCCTACCTCCTATACCACAGGGTCAGACATTCGTGGTAACTAGTAGCATGATGCATATGCTCATCACCAGAGGTTTGTTTTCGGGGATACCATCTGAGGATCCACATGCTTACATCGCTAAACTAAGGTCGGTGTGTAATAGTTGTGTAGTGATACCATACTTAGACATGGATGTTATCGTATTAAGGGTTTTCCCTCTCTCACTGACGAGAGAAGCCTCAATATGGTTCACTTAGTTTCCCTATAATTTGATCTATACTTGGTACCGGTTGATGGATGTGTTCCTAGCACAGTACTACCCAGTGTCTAAAAAGCTCAACCACAAAGATAGAGTAAACAACTTTGTGGCATTGCCTAGGGAGTCGGTGAGTAGCTTTTTGGATAGATTCACCTCATTCGTAAGAAGTGTCCCAAACCACTGCATTGATGATGAGTCGTTGAAAGAGTACTTTTATCGGGGGAAAGATGATAATAATAATGTAGTGCTTGATATTATTGCGGGTGGTTCTTATGGTGATTGCATCTATACAGAGATCGCAGAGAAGCTGGAGAAAATCTCTCGCAATAATAAGGCTTGGAGCACTAGGAAGTCTGACACTGGGAGAAACACCTTGTCAGTGCAAGCCATAACCTAGCCACAAATGAGATTCGTGAAGATATGGCTCAAATGAGAACTGAGCTCGGGTTGGTATTGAAACATGTCACTGGGGTGCAGAGAAAGTAAATGCGGTAAAGTATTTGACTAAACCACCACCGCCATAGGATGACTACTACAATAACGAGGATTCTTATGCAGTGAATGAGCAGACGGGGGGTTTCTGACCGAACGCCCAAGGCTCCAATCAGGAGAATTGGCGCCAAGGTCAAGGAAATCAAGATCAAAACTATGGGAATTACACCAGAGAGGGCCATTATGTTGAAGATGGAAACTACAACCGCGACAACAACTTCAACCGGGGTAGCTATGGTAACAGAAATGATTGAAGTGGGACCTATGTTCTGCCACAAATTCAGGAAGTTGCTCCAAGGGATGGTGGAGGTAGTATGGCGCGAGATGAAGATATGTTGAAAAGATAATGAGGAGGTTTGATGCTAGTGATGAGCACGCCAAAGAGTTGAGAGGTGATTTGCCTATATTGGGATAAAGGTGGATGCACATGCAATCTCAATCAAGCATCTTGAGTTTCAAATGGCCCAATTGTCTACTATTGTGAACCCACGTTAACCGGGTACTCTTCCTAGAAATACCGTCCAAAATCTAAAAATGACGGACATTACATGGCAGTCACTACTCGATGAGGTAAGCAAACCATTGATCCACTTATGCAATCTGGCGTGGAAGATGAGGTGAGAAAATATGATTAGGTAGTGGTAGTTAGTGATGAGTTGGGAGACAAAGCAGGGAAACAAGCAGAGATACCCCAAAAGGTGATCCCCGTTCCTAGACCACCACCGCCATTCCCACAAAGATTGGTGAAGAAGGCTGAGGATGGTAAATACAGGTGTTTTATTACTATGTTGAAACAACTTTCCATCAACGTCCCTTTGATAGACCTCTTGAACAAATGCCCGGGTATTCCAAGTTTATGAAAGACATGGTTACAAAGTAGAGATCGGTATGTTTTGAGGATGATGACCGAATGCAACATTGTTGTGATATTGCTACAAGGTGTCTTGTGCAAAAGAAAGAAGATCCAGGCGCTTTCACAATTCCATGTACCAGCGGTTAGTTACACTTCGTTAAAGCACTATATGATCTAGGTACAAGCATAAATCTCATGCTCCTCTCTATTTGGGTTTGTCACTCAAAGCCCACTGCGATGCGGTTACTGAAGGCCAATCGAACGGTGAAGAGGCCTATTGGGATACTCTACGATGTGTTAGTGAAGGTGGAGTCATTTATATTTCTTTCCAATATTGTGATTCTTGACTGTGAGATGGAGTTTGAGGTACCTATTATTCTTGGGAGGCTGTTCCTTGCTAACGGTCGCGCCTTGGTTGACATGGAAAAAGGGAAGATGAAGTTTCGGTTAAACAATGAATAAGGAACTTTCAACATTTGTAGGTACATGAAGTAGAGTAGTGAGCACCAAACGGTATCTGCTATATCATACAGGGTTGAGAGTACGTCTGAGGTACAAATCGAAGAGCGCCTTGGTGTTTAGGCACTAACGGCAGTGATCATGAATTTTGAGAGTGATGATATTGAAAAGTATGGGTCATTGGTTGCGGTACTTGATCGAGGTGAATTTCGATTCAAACCAAAGAAATTGGAGTTAGATATGAAGAATCGCGAGTCTCCTTCCACGAAACCATCTATTGAGGAGGCGCAAAATTATAGCTTAAGGCTCTACCACCTCATTTGAGGTATGTATTCTTGGGAAGAGATGACACTTTGCCAGTAATCCTTGCATCGGATTTAAATGTGGATCAAGCAGAGTGTCTAGTAGAAGTGTTAAATAGGTTCAAACGAGCCATTGGTTGGACTATTGAGGACATTATTGGGATCTCACCCGGTATTTGTTCACACAAAATCAAACTCATGCCCGATCACAAGCCAAGTGTTGAGCACTAAAGATGTTTGAATCCACCAATGCACGAGGTAGTTAAGAAGGAGATTATTAAGTGGTTGGATGCTAAAGTCATATATCCTATCGCAGATAGTAGTTGGTTATGCCTTGTTCAGTGTGTGCACAATAAGGGGGGAATGACAGTGGTCCCTAATGAGAAGAATGAGTTTGTTCCAATGAGGCCGGTGACCAGATGGAGAGTTTGTATGGATTATCAGAAGTTGAATGCATGGACTCGGAAGGACAATTTCCCTATGCCCTTCATGGATCAGATTTTAGATAGACTCGTAGGAAAAAGAATGATACTGTTTTCTTGATGGTTATTCGGGTTACAATCAAATCTCTATTGCACCGGAGGATCAAGAGAAAACCACCTTTACTTGTACTTATGGGAAATTCACATTCAACAGGATGGCTTTTGGGTTGTGTAATATACCTGCGACTTTTTAGAGATGTATGATGTCGATATTCTCCGATATGGTGGAGGACACTATTGAGGTGTTTATGGATGACTTTTTAGTTTTTGGCGACTCTTTTGATCATTGTTTGAATTACTTGGCCGAGGTTCTCAAAAGATGTGAAGATTGCAACCTTGTGCTAAATTGGGGAAAATGTCACTTCATGGTCAAAGAGGGTATTGTATTACGTCATCGCATCTCAGATAAAGGGATAGAGGTTGATCGAGCAAAAGTTGAGGTTATAGAAATACTTCCTCCACACATCTTTGTAAAAGGTGTGAGAAGTTTTCTTGGGCATGTAGGATTCTATCGGAGGTTTATTAAGGATTTCTCAAAAATTGTGCATCCTCTATGCAAGTTACTTGAGAAGGAATGTAAGTTCTATTTTGATGAATCATGTCTGAAGGCATTTGGAGAGTTGAAGGAGAAATTGGTGTCTGCACCCATAATTATTTCCCCATATTGGAGTAAGCCATTTGAGGTGATGTGTGATGCTAGTGGGGTTGCTCTTGGTGTGGTATTGGGACAAAGAAGGGATAAAATACTTCACCCCATCTATTATGCTAGTAAGGCCCTAAATGAAGCACAAAAAAACTACATTGTGACTGAACAAGAGCTCCTTGCGGTGGTATTTCCTTTCAAAAAATTTCTCTCTTATTTGGTTGGCACAAGATTTATATTGAATAATGACCACTCTGCTTTGATATATTTGATGGCAAAGAAGGATGATAAGTCAAGGTTGATTATATGGCTGCTACTATTGCAATAGTTTGATTTTGAGGTGAAAGATAGAAAAGGGACCGAAAATCAAGTTGCCGATCACTTTTCAAGATTAGAGGATGAAGCTATACGAGAGTTGGGTGAAAAGGCTGAAATAGATGATACCTTCCCTGATGAGCATGTATTGGCCGCTTTGCATGGCTTGATTCCATGGTTCTTCAATTTTGCGAATTATCTGGCTAGTGATATAGTCCCATCGAACTTGTCATTCCATCGGAGGAAAAAGTTCATGCATGATGTGAAAATATTCTTTTGAGATGAGCCTTATTTATACTCGAGTTGTGCTGATGGGCTTATTTGCCGGTGTGTGCCGGAAGTTTAGATGCTAAGTGTTTTGGAGGCATACCATTCCTCGCCTGTGGGTAGGTATCATAGTGGTATTCGGACTGCCCATAAGATTTTGCAGTGTGGGTGCTATTGGCGAACAATCCACCAAGATGCTCATGAGTTCGCCAAGGCATGTGATAGGTGCCAAAGAGATGGAGACATTTTGAAGAGGCAAGAGCTCCCTTTAAATCCAATTCTAGTGATCGAGTTGTTTGATGTATGGGGCATTGATTTTATAGGCCCATTTGTGAGTTCTCATGGGATGAATATATTCTTGTGGTGGTGGATTATGTGTCAAAATGGGTGGAAGCCATATCACTTTCCAACAATGAAGGGAAGAGTGTCACAACGTTCTTTATAAGACCATCTTCTCTAGATTTGGCACACCTAGGGCCATTATTAGTGATGGGGGATCCCACTTTTGCAACAAGTTGTTCAAAGGGCTATTGGAGAAATATGGTGTTCGCCACAATTTAGCCACTCCATACCATCCACAAACTAGTGGGAAAGTTGAGGAATCAAATAGAGAAATCAAGAAGATCCTGTCGAAAACAGTGAATGCTAATAGAACGGATTTTTCAAAGAGTCTTGATGATGCTCTTTGGTCTTATCGGACTGTATACAACAACCCCATAGGTATGTATTATTACCAACTTGTATATGGGAAGGCGTGTCACTTGCCGGCTGAGTTATAGCACAAGGTCACATGGGCGATGAAGAAACCAAAGATGGATTGCAATGAAGCAGTGGAACAGAGACGTAATGGGTTAAATGAGCTTGATGAGTTTCGCCTAAAAGCATAGGAGAGTTCAGCCCTCTACAAACAGAAGATGAAGAAGTACCATTACGAAAAGATTGAGAAGCGCAAATTTGCGGTTGGGGACTTCGTGCTTCTTTTTAAATCTAGGTTGCGCTTGTTCCGGGCAAACTCAAGTCCAAATGGACTGGTCCATTCTTGATCACTAAAGTGTTCCAACATTGAGCGGTTGAGCTTGATAAAAAGGAGGGTGCAAGGTTCACGGTAATTGGCAAAGAATCAGGATCTACCTAGGGCATGCGGATAGTACCCATGAAGTGGTTGAGGCATATCACCTTGATGAAGTCTCAGTAATCAAGGATCTTTCTTCGTGCTGCGATGTTAAATCAGATGCTTCTTGGGAGTCAACCCACTGTGTATCCTCTAGCCAACAATAGGTTTTTCTTTTCTTTTTAGGAATATTTTCATTCTTTTGCTTCGTTTTGGTTTACTCAATTTCATGTGTTAATATTCGTTGAATTTTTTTAGTATGTAGGTTAGAGAGTAGTCTAGGGTCCATATATAAAAAAGTGTCTAGAAAACACTAAAAGAATGGCTTAATGGGCGTTGAATGTGCTGGGACCAAACCATAAGAATTCTGCAGAAATTGGGCTGGTGCATAGATCTATGGACAAACCAATGGGTCGTCGTTCCATCAACGGAACGCGATGGTGTCCGTAGATCCCAGGTATGTTTGAAAATTTTGTCTAAGTTAGGGCACAATCAACAGACCAGTCGACAGACCGTCGACGGAGTACCATCAGTTCACAAAAACAAGTGACCCGACCCGACCCGACCCGACCAGCTGTATTAAAATATACCCATTCAGTTACCCTCCCACACCTTTTCAAATTCTCTCCTAACCGTTTCCTTCCCCTTATTCCCTTCTTTCTCCATTAACTCCCACACTCGCTTCACTTCATTCTCTTCCAAAACAATCAAACTCTCCCAAAACCCTAATCCCCCAATTTCTACTCAAAACTTCATCGTTTCTCCGGTCGGTGTTCGTAGGTGGCACGTAGGTTGGTTGTTGCAAGGTCACCCCACTAAAACTTACAGGTATTACATTTTTCTTTGCTTAATGAAGTCTCGTTCATTTTATTGTGGAAACGAATAGATTGTATGTGGGTCTTGACTTAGGGACAAAATTGCATGGTAAACTTGTTAAAATTGGGTTCTATGTCCCTTAGAGTGATAGAACGTGAATGGGTTGGGGGTGGAATATGTATAAATTCACTATGCTTGTTTTTTTTCTGACTTAGGGCTTGATACTCTTGTAGAAGTCATGTTCTAAATTTGCAAAATCCCTAGGGATAATGAATTGGTCTTACGCTTGTTATTACATATTGGGTGAACTTGTATTGTGCTTGAAATTGTCCATATGTGGGGTAAAACCATATCCTAAAAAAACTGTCTCTGACAATAAGACCCCATCTACTGACCATCGATAGGGTCTATGGATGGCTACCATCTAAACCTGCTTAACTTTAGAACGACGGAAGTGGACTACGGTCCTTTGATTGATTGACAGACCCTTTTGGACGTCCATCGTTTCAAACTGAAATTGTGATTCCTATGATTTCATGATTTTTTCTAAGTGGCAGACGATAGAAGTGGACTATGGATCGTCGATTGATCGACAGGCCATATTGCACGTCCGTCATTTCTAACTGAGAGTTCTGTGGAAAGTAGACTTCTACAATTTGCTAAGTGTCCACCGACGTACATTATCGATGGGCCGTCGATAGTGCTCTTCTCCCAATTCTGAAATTCTGCACTGATTCTATCTTGATTATGTTGCTTGTATGGTATGATTACAGTATGACTAACAACTTCCTTTTCAGGTACTTATGGCCCCAAAACCAGACATCGTTTATCAAACAGGGAGGTCCAAGTATGTGGCACCATCCCGTCGGCTGATCAGCATGTCGGATTATGAGCAGGATCTGTAATACGTGCCCCCTAGCACCCGGACCCCTACACCAGCTGTTAGAGCCACTCGGGGAACCCCCAAGAAGGTAGCGTCCGGCGTTGTCACTGCCTCCTAGTCTAATGAGGAGCGCACACTGACCGACACACCGTCTGTGTCTACCTCGGGTTGTGAGGAGCATCTGACTCCGAGGAGGCTTCCGATTCAGAGTCGGCCCACTCTACAGGGTCGAATGAGGCCACAACATCCTGTTCCGGATCATAGGGAGCCACTCTCCTAGCCGTACCTGCCCGCAATGCCTCGTCTGATGAGGCAAAAGTTCGGAGTCTGCTCCATCACCCCAGCATGAGGTCCCTGCACCGGTTCTAATGAGCCCAACCGGTGGTGCGTAGATGGACAGTACGAGATATACAAGGATGCAAAGTTGCTGAACGATAAGGGGGTGATGAATCGTATGTTGACAGTTAAGCGGCGTGTTCTTACAGGAAGCCTACACACAGCCCCTGCGGTGCATGACTTGTTTACCCGCCACCGGCTCGAGTGGATGACATGGAGTTTGGGGTCCTACACTGAGGATATTGTGCAAGAGTTCTACGCCTCATACGTAGAGGCTCTCTGAGGATCTTTGGACATGCGAGCAAACCCCTCCAAACACGCCCCACTCACAAATGTTCGAGTTCGAGGTTGCCGGGAGGACATTTCTTATCTTTCCATCCGCTGCTTCCTATACGGTGAGTCCACTTATGTTGAGAGGGTTCCCCTCACACCAGAGTTCGACTACAGGTGGGACGTGGACAAGAGTGGCCATTTTCAGTGTAGCAGAGAACTGAGAGAGTCCACCAAGAGGTGGATTGCACAGCGGCTCTTCATTGACGGTGAGGGAGCAGACTGGGTATTGGAACCCAGAAGCCTTATCAAGAAGGCCAACCTCACTTTTGCAGCCAAGTTCTTCTTGCTATTAGTCCTCCACCGCCTATCCCCCATGGCTGTAGATAATATACTTACTAGGGATAGGGCGGTCTTGGTAGCAGTTTTGGTAGCCGGGTTGAAGGTCGACTTTGCGAGGTTGTTGGTCTCCATCATCCATAAAAGGTCTTTTAAGTACTCTACCAGTTACCCGTTCGCATATATGATCTTCCAGTTATGCAGGGATACTGGAGTTCCCATTTGGCGTAGAAATGTCCTCCGTACTCCTACCGCGATAGTAGATATCGGTCTTATCAGGGATGAGGCCAATGAGGCGGCACCACGGCGAGGGCCCAAAGTTGATTTGCAGCCGCTGAGTGAGAACTTGGCGGATACGATAGAGCAAGCCCAAGGGGATTATCATGCCACTTCAAACCCTATGGATAACACCATGGCCGAGTCTGCCCCTGGCACTAGTAGGGTGCCTAGTTCCTCCCGGTCTACCCCACCATCAGCAACACTGGTCCTGATTGCTAGGGACTAGAAGCTAGAGGCCTAAATGGCCACCTTTTTGCACCATATCCAGCCTTGGATGTAGAAATCCATTGCCGAGGATGAGGACCGGATTGAGAAGAAGGTGGCTCAACAGACAAAGCTAAAGATTCGGACAGTCCATCAGTGCCTAGATGCATTCGAGCAATGAGTTCTAGAATGGCCAGCCCCCACCATTGATTTGACTACTTTTTAAAGATTTTGTGGCGAGTCTGCGGGCTGATATGGACAACATAGTTGACATGAGGGTACCCGAGCCTGAGACTGCTCCAGTTGAGACAGAAGAGGACACAGTTCTTGCTGCACTATTCACCGCTCCCACTGCACCACCGCTTAAGCCTTGTGAGCGTGCCAAGAGGCACAGATCCAGCCGTACCAATGAGGGTGAGGATGCTCGTGCTCGGAAGAATAAGCGGACAGATTGGAGGCTCCTAGGAGAGCCTCGTTTATTGATGAGGAGGCCCGTCAGATGAGGGCTAGAGAGTTGGCTGCTGGGGTGTCTTGCTCTAGAGTGGAAGATGTTGAGAGGAGCACCACTGAGGGTGCAGATACTGATGTGGATACTACTGAGGGTGTCCCTACTAAGGGTGTGGATTCCGGGTAACCAGACCCACCCGCTTGTTGATCTTCGGTGCTATGCGCCCCACGTTTGCTTCACCTACAACCCTATCTTTATTTTCTTATGCATTGGGGACAATTGTATATTTTTTGTTGGGGGTGGGGTAAATGAAAGTGAGTGCTAGGGTGAAGTCTGAGTATCCCAACTCAAGATCCTCTCTTGGTTGTTTTCTTGCTTGTGTTCTTTTGCCCCAAGAGACAGATTACTTTACTGTTGAACCGGCATGTGTCATAACTTTTACAAAGTATAAAAAAAAAAAAAAATGAAGCATGATGGCTAAACTTGAATGATATCCCTTTTGACGAAAGTGTTTTCATGAATATGTTTAATGAATGTTAAATGTTGGCTCTAATCATGACATAGAGATACACCCACTGCATGATCCTCACTCTGACACTCAATCTAGGTGACCGATAATCTGATAGTTAATGAGGTGTCAAGAGAGTGTGAGTAGATTTGATTGTTCCCCTGTTTGTACCTAGCTAGAACTTGCCCGGTTGGTCCTGCAAAAGGAATCTGTGTTAGACAATTAGGAAAGGATCATAGGCCCTTATTCAAATTAGCTAACATCTATCCTAAAGTGAAGTGAGCGGAATGAAATTGTTATCCCTTTTTTATCCAAATAGTATGAGCCTATAATATACCTTTGTTTTCTTCACCAACTCAACTTCCCTGGGTATAATGTGTTGCCCCTGGTCCCTACATGGACATGTGCACCTCAACATAGGCCGAAAGCATAAGTTGAGGGTGGCTAATATAGAAATTACCTCGTCTTGGCCCAGACCCAACCTTGGTTAATGTGTACCTCGACTCATGGCAAAGACATAAGTTGAGGGTGTCTATTATGAACGATGACCCAAAAAGTGGGTATGACAAAGAGTAATGTGGAAAAGAAAAGGGACACTGAACAAGAGAAGTGACTCAGTCAAAATTGTCAGTTGAATATAAACAAAAAAGAGAAAAAGAGTGTTGAACCAAAAGAAATAAGAGTCACTTCCACAAAAGAGAAAGAAAGGAGAAAATAAGGCAAAGATGACAAGAGAAGTAGGGCATAATAAATAATGAAAGAGGTAGGACACTTAGCCCTAATGTCAAGCAGGGCAACTAGACACTAAAATGTACCCACATATATCATATCTGACCCTGATCCTACATTACAAGCCAATAATGTCCTATCGTGATCCTAAGAGTCTAATATGGTGAACTTAAGCAGTTAAAATAAGGGTAAGCCTATGGCGACAAGTACCAAACAGGTGTGAATTTGTTCTGAGCGTGAGTGTTGAATAATGATCCTTATACTCAAAGTTAAAATCAATGTGTGAAAAAGGAGGATGTCTTTTGAAGTTGAGGACACTAGTTGCAATATCGCAAATTTGGTAAAGTGGTGAGAGACAAAAGAGTAGAGGTGTCAGTGCATGGTGAGTCTGTGTCATGGTCTGATCCACAAGAGTAAGCCTATAAAGCCTAAGAGAAGAAACATGCACTAAAGCAACGAAAAAAGTTGGAATTGATAGCAATATGATTGCGGAAGCTTATCAGAGGATACTTGTGTACAAAGTGTTGTGATGAGTCATAGTGCATCGTTCGAGGAAAAACAACAAAATTAAGTTGAGTGTGTTAATGTACCGTGGTTTCATGGTACTTTCAATGCTTTTTTATAAGATTGGTGTGTGTCTAGAGCTTTTTTGTAGTAATTTTAATATGTTTTGTCTTTATTTTGCATGAAAGTTGTCAAAAACGAAAATAAAGAAGGTTGTGAAGAATTAGTGCAGAAGTGACCCACGAATCCATAGACGACCTGTCGTTCCACCGACGTACCTCAGGTGGTGATCATCAATTGAAGTTTTAGGCATCTGGAAGCAACTCGTGTAATTATAACCATGTGTTGGGCTACGGAAGGATCGACGGTCTACTGATCGACGGACCATCCTGGCAAAACATCAATGTGATCAGAGAATATCCCAGTACCCAAAGTTGAAGAAAAACTAAGTATGGAACGACGAGAAGCATCGATGCACCGTAGATGAATCGACTAACCGTGTTGTTGGTTCGTCGATTGGATCAGAGAAGATGTAAAGTGAAGGTTGAGAAAAGATACTAAGTATGGACCGACAGAGGCATTCGACGGTCCGTTGTTTCATCGGCGGACCGTCGATAGGGGTCGTCGATTGGAGCCGCGTTTTGGACAAACTTTCCTTGTTTGAACTTTTTTTAATTTAGGACTCTTTTTATTATAATAGGGTGAAAAAGCTCGTTTTTCGGGTTGGATTCTTTTACTAATTTCATACTTTTGTTCTTGGAGATTTATTTTTGCAATTAATTAAAATTTCCGGATTTGGTGTTCAAGAAAATTTTGTGCTTTCAAGTTGAATTTTTGGATTTTCTTTGAATTTTTTAAAGTAAGTTCATGATTTATTATCTATCAATTATGAATTGTGTTCTTCTAATCATGGGTAACTTAATCCACAAGTAGGGTTATGAGAACCATGTGTGATTAACATAATAAACCTAGCTAAATAACAATTCTCAGATAGGTTGTTGAATGCATCGATAATTCATCGCCTAGAAGTCTTTTTAACGAGTGCACGCGGTAGAACTCGCCTTTTGCTACTTGGGCGACCAAGGGGGTAGTTAATAGGAAAATAATTAACGACATAGATTTAGTGGATACTATCTAATAGGCTCGTTTCGATTGGCGAAAAGTAATAACTAAGCCAAACATCAAATATGATGCTTAATATGAAGTAAAGGTAAGGGTTAGTTACTTAGACACATGTATCTGGACCAAGATACGGGGTGAAATTCTCTAAATGCCAGACAAAGGATTTATAGATACATAACTTATCACTTTGCATGCAAAACACTAGGAAAGAATTGTTATACCTAGGATTATGACATTATGAATCTATGGGGAACACTTACACCCTAGTTCCTCTCACAACTTGATAAACACCAATAATTCACTCTTGTTACTTGTTTGATTTAACAACATTGCAACACTTTTGTTTCACAACCCCCCCTTTAATTACTAGTTTTCGAAAAGGACTTGACTTGATAGAGGTAATCATACACTAAAGTTAAGTATAAATCAATTTCCTCGTGGGATCGACCCCAATGTAATAGTTGGGTTATTTACTTGATACGACCGCTTATAATTCTTTAGGGAAGTGTAATTTGAGCGTATCAAGGATGGCCAGTTATTCGCTAAGTTTAGCAAATGTGAGTTCTGGTTGCAATCTGTTGCTTTCCTTGGTAACATTGTATCTAGCGAAGGGATTCGAGTGGATTAACAGAAGATAGAAGAAGTGAAACAATGGCCCACACCTACCTATGCTACAGATATCAAAAGTTTCTTAGGTCTAGCAGGTTGTTACAGAAGGTTTGTGGAAGGATTCTCATCCATAACCTCGCCATTGACTAGGCTAACTCAAAGATGGTCAAGTTTCAATGGTTAGATGATTGTGAGAAAAGCTTTGCAGAATTGAACACTAGATTGACTACAACTCCTATCTTGACTCTACCAGAGGGTTCAAATGTTTATGTGATGTATTGTGATGCATCCACAGGTTGGCCTGCAGCGAGATAAAGTTATAGCTTATGCTTCTTGACAGCTTAAGGTGTATGAGAAGAATTATCCAACTCATGACCTCGAGCTTGCAGCAGTAGTGTTTGCACACAAGATATGGAGACACTACTTTTATGGTGTTCATGTATATGTGTTCAAGGATCGTAAGATCCTTCAATATGTGTTCACCTAGAAAGAGTTGAATCTACGCCAGAGGATGTGGCTTGAGTTCCTTAAGGATTATGATATGAGTGTGCATTATCATCCTGGTCAGGAGAATGTAGTAGCAGATGCTCTTAGCAGATTATCTATGGGTTGTGTATCCCATGTTGAGGAACAAAGGAAGAAGCTAGTGAAGGATGTTCATAGGCCTGCTATCTTGGGAGTTCGCCTTATGATCATATCAGACAGTGGTGTAACAGTTTAGAATGGGGAAGAATCTTCTTTGGTAGTGGAGGTTAAGTAAAAGAAAGACAGTGATCAAATATTGCTTGAACTTAAGGGTGCAATCTAGAATTAGAGAGTGGAGATTTTCTCTCAAGGGGGAGAAGGTGTACTTCGCTACCGGGGTAGATTGTGTGTTCCTGATGTGGGTGAGTTGAAAAAGCATATCCTTGCAGAGGCCCATAATTCCAGATATTCTATTCATTCAGGTGCCATTAAGATGTACCGCGATCTGCGGGAAGTCTATTGGTGGAATGACATGTAGAGGGATATAGCATATTTTGTCAGTAAGTGCCCCAATGGCCAGCAAGTCAAGGTAAAACATCAGAAACCAGGAGGTATGACTCAAGAGATCGATATTCCTACTTGGAAGTGGGAAGTGATCAATATGGATTTCAAAACAAGGTTACCTCGTACTCGCAGACAACAAGACTCAATTTGGGTTATACTTGATAGGATGACTAAGTCTTCTCGCTTTTGAGCGGTCAAGACTACAAATTCGGCAGAGGACTATGCCAACCTTTACATTAATGAAATTGTGAGGTTGCATGGGGTTCCTTTGTCTATTATCTCAGATTCAGGTCCTCAGTTTACCTCTCATTTCTGGAAGTCATTTTAGAAGCGTCTTGGTACTCAAGTTAACCTTAGCACAACATTTCACCCACAGACGGATGGGCAGGCAGAGCATACCATTCAGACCTTAGAGGATATGTTGAGAGCTTGTGTGATCGATTTAAAGGGTAGTTGGGATGATCACCTTCCTCTGATTGAGTTTCCTACAACAAAAGCTACCATTCAAGCATTCAAATGTCCCCTTATGAAGCTTTGTATGTGCGTAAATGTAGATCTCTTGTTGGATGGTTTGAAGTAGGTGAAGCAGCTTTAATAGGGCCAGATTCATCCTTTATGCTACGGAAAAAGTGCAACTCATTAGAGATAGACTTAAGACAGCCCAAACTTGTCAGAAATCTAATGCAGATGTAAGAAGAAGGGAACTAGAGTTCCAAGTTGATGATTGGGTTTTCCTGAAAGTGTCACCTATGAAAGGAGTGATGAGATTTGGCAAGAAAGGGAAACTCAGTCCTAAATATGTAGGCCCTTACAATATCTTGAAAAGAATTGGCAAGGGTGCATATGAGTTAGAGTTGCAACCAGACTTAGCAGCAGTGTATCTGATCTTCCACATCTTGCTCTTGAAGAAGTGGGTGGGTGACCCAGCCTCTATAGTGACATTAGAGTGTGGATGTGGAAGATAGTCTTTCTTATGAGGATGTACAAGTCGAGATTCTTGACCGTCAAGTTAGAAGGTTGAGAAACAAAGAAGTCGCTTCAGTCAAGGTTTTGTGAAGGATTCAGTCCGTAGAGGGAGCTACAAGGGAAGGAGAAGTAGCCATGAAAGCCAAGTTCCTCACCTCTTTCCTTCTGAGTTCACTCCAGCTTGAGGTAATAGTTCCTCTTATGTTTTCCAGTCATTCATGCATGAATTTAGTCTTAGAATCATGTTCCCTCAGTTTGTTCTTGCATTTTCAGCGTATTTGGATGTTTTTGGAACTCAATTCAGTCAGAAAGTCAGTTCTCAGTGTTTAGTAGTAGGGTTGCAGCTCTCTCCCTCTATTTCAGCTAGTTTAGTCTTCATTCGAGGACGAATGTTACCAAGGAGGAGATACTGTAACACTCGGTATCCAAAATAGACCAAAAATCAGCTTTTCAGAAAAATGTACAGGTGCAGTCCATAGTTTTCATCGACGGACCGTCGCCTGACCCACGACCCGTCCTGCACATCTGTCGATTGATTCATAAACCCCTAAAATCTCATCTAAGAAAAATTTGACGAAGTGTCGAATAACGGACGGACCCACGATCCATAGTTTGTGTCCGTCAATCAACGAACCATTTACCCATTCTCGGATATGAACGACAATTGACCAGGACGGACGTCATTCGATCTACGGTGCGTAGGTCTGACCATAGATGGGAAATAGCAGACAGGTAGGGGGGGAATGCAGTTAGTTCAACTTCAATTTATCATAAGTCTTAGTACACAATTAATTAGCTGTCCCATCACATATGAAATGATAGATAATTGAATTAGCTTTCCATAGACACCGACCTTGCTAAAGTCAGACCTCCGACTGAAAAGTTATGCCCGTTTTAGTAAAGGCTTATCAAACAGAACCAACCTACGGACCCAAACAACGGATAGTCGATTGAACTACGACCTGTCTATCCAGGTCGTCATTTAGTTCGACAGCAATTGACTCAGGGGTCTTTTGGTCTTTTCCCATTTTTGTTAAACCCTAAGATACATCGTTTTGACCCTAAATCATAAGATTTTAGTCAGTTTAAGCCTAGAAACATAACTAAAACTTAGCTAAGGCAAATCATTAAATCAAAACTTAGAAAATTAGAATCAAGAAAGGAGAAAAAGGTCAAGAACCCAAGTTCAAGAACGCAGCAAGGTTCCATCAGTTCCAACCCCAAAATTTAAATATTTCTCCGTGGATTTCATCACAATGTATATGGGATTTCACTAGTGGGTTCCATTCACCCATTGGGTCCCTAGTTTTCAGTCAGTTCTTGATTCTTTTATCATGATTAAAACATATGATTTCTAGAACATCGATAGAACTTCATGAATTAGTTAAATATATGTTTCACATCATAATGTGAAGTTATTATACAATTTATCGCATGAATTTCTAAACAATAGCTTTTTATTTCTTTAGTTCTTCAATTACACATAGTGGGTCGGATATTTCAGTTATTCAATTATACATGCCTTAGTTATTAATGCATCATTATCAAATTAAATGTTGCATTCTCAGTTTGCATATTCAGTTTTGAGTTATCTTGTATTTACAGAAAATTCTGACATAATTAGCTAACCACATAAATCAATGGGAGTAGCATACTATCGAGTTGGACAAGGGTTCAACGTACCCAATTAGTTCCATAACTACTTGCCAAGTAGGTTGTAAGTCTCCTCTGTGGGCATCAGTTTAGTGATCATGCCAGCATGCCTTTATACCTCTAGCACGATATATTGGTTCCTCTCGATGGGGCGTATACATTGGACTCCACATTCAGCTCATGTGGTTTTATTATCGGTTATTAATAGCTCCCACAGTTCATTCAGACTCTATTGCATTTACTATTTGTTATATTCATTATTCAGTTTCAGCATGTTATAAATTAGTCATTGCATTCAATTAGCTCAGAAATTTAGTATATCATGCTCAGATTATTATACTTGCTTTTGTGCTTGTTCACTTATGTTTTATTTCAACTTTATTTTATCTTGCATGCTCAGTACCTTCAAGTACTGACGAATATGTGCACTACATCTTTTCGTGATGTAGGTTCAGGTTCTCAGCATCCAGATCACGCTTAGATCGATTTTTGATCTCCACTTCAGCAAATTCAGTGGTGAGTCCTCATTCTCTGAGAACAACAGTCATGAGTTTCATTTCAGTCTTTTAGTCATTTAGTTTAAGTTTTTACTAGACTTAACTGGTGCTTGTCCCAGTATTTCTAGTCCAATTTAGAGGCTATTTTAAGACATAGTTAGTTTTATCTTAGTATTGAATTAATAACTTGTTTGTATTAAAATCACCAGTATTTCAAATATATGAGTTATAGAATATGAGTATTCCCCATCTTTTTGGTTTAAATTATGATTTAGCTTCTGCATTCAGTTTATTATCTTTAGTATGCTCATGATCATGCCAGCAGGGTTAGCTTGGGATCACTTGTGGTCCTAGGTTCCATGTTCGCGTCTCGGGGGTAGCTCAAGGCGTGACATTATACTCTTTCTGGCCAGGAGTAACATGCACCTTAGGCTTGTACCTTAAGGAGTATCTCCCTTTCCTTTAGGGATAATATCTTTTCATGAACTTTCCATTAATAGGGCCAACGTGCAATCTTTGTGAGTCAACAAATTTGTAGGCGCCACTAGAATATACTTCTTCTACAAAATATGGCCCATCCCATTGAGCGGAGAACTTGCTTCCAGATCTACAAGAGGTAGTAATGGGCCTTTTAACAACAAGAACCTGGTCATCAACTTGAAAGCATCTAAGACAAACCTTTTTATTAAAATATCGAGATAGACGAGCTTGATAGCATTCTAAACTTTGTTGAGACTCTAACCTTTTTTCATCAAGAGCTTTCGATTCTTCAAGACGTAACCGAGCATATTCTTCATCATTGAGTCCTTCTTGAATGACAATACGTAATAACAAAATTTGACGCTCAAGTGGAACGACTGTTTTAACTCTTCAAACTACAGAATAAGGAGTCGCACGTGTTTGTGTACAAGACATTGTACTATATGCCCAAAGAGATTCTTCCATTCTTTCATGCCAATCTCTCTTACATTTGGAGACAACTTTCTTCAACAAATTGTATAGTGTTTTGTTGAATGCTTCAGCGATCCCATTTGCGGAAGCATAGCACATCGAGGAATTGCATGCGTTGCTTGAAGTAAAAAAGATCACATATATTTGCCATCAACTTGTTATCCAATGGCTTTCCATTGTCTATCAATATATATCGAGGAATGACAAAACAATAAATAATATTGACTTGAATGAAGTTTGAGACATTCTATTTCTTCACTTCTTTAAGAGAAACAACTTCTGCCCATTTAGAAAAATAATGAATCGCTGCAAGGATGTACAAATGACCACCAGAGGATTTAGGCAATGTCACAACAACATCGAAACCCCAAGCTTTTAATGGCCAAGAAGCAATAGTTGGGTCTAACACTTCATTGGGTTTATGTATAAAATTAACATTAAATTAGCATGCTCGACACCTTTGGGCATAATCCAATGTAACAACCCAAAAAATGGCTATGCTAAGTAATGCTTAATATGTCTAGAATGCCTACGATTAGACCGGGTTCACACGGATTGATGCGCATAGAACCAGATCTATGAACCCTTGAAACAGCCAAGCCAACCAACTTGGTGATTTAGTTGAGCTAGGAAAGGTTGGGTCCAGCCATGTAGGGCACCCGAATATGAAGATCTACCCGAATGAGTCTTAACCGGACTTAAAAAGGGGTAATCTTAAGTTTGGAGGGTCTAGGGGTAAAATGGCCTCTTTCCAGGCTAAAGGTAGTATTGTAATTACCCTAATTAATTAATTAATTAATTAATTAATATGGTAGAGGGGCAATTTGGGTAGAAATGGCCGAAATTGGCCCTTTGAGGAAAATCTTGCTCCACCCGGGTTCGAGCCTAGGTGGGAGCAATAATTTAATTGGATTTATTTTATTTGGTGAATTAATTTAATTAATTAATATTTAATTGCTGATTTAAGAAAAAGGAGAAATCCTATTTTTATTTATTAATTATTAATTACTCCTAATTTGACTAAGTCTCTCCCTAATCTCCTACTCTTAAGCCAGTACTCCCACACGTTTCTCACTCTCTCTTTCTCTCATTCACGATCTGCCATTCACCAAAATAAACAAGAACAGATCTTGAATGCTAAAGTTCATCAAGAACTTGAAAGCTAAAAACTCAAAAGCAAAATAATCTTAAAAACGAAAAGTAAAATCAATTTCTCGACGGATTTTTCTTGTTGTTTCGGTAGTGAAACTTTGGCTTGGTTGGAAATAGGCAGCACGATTGAATCATCTTTTGAACAACTTCAGGTATGGGTTTCTTCTCTCTTGGTCCCTTTCCCAAGAGACCCTTATGGTTGAGTTTAATCGCGATTGAAAAACTAAAGTTGTCCCCGTTGCATGCCCCTGTCATTAGATCCTTTGAAAGATTCAAAGCATGCGTTGGTATGTCTTCTAGTAGATAATTTTAGGTATGGTTGTGATTATGTGTTGAATGTGTATTCGGAAATCATGTAAAGGATGAAAAATATATTGCAGAAAAGTATATTAAATTGACTATTTTGAGCATGTGTGTGCTGAAAATTTACTATGTTTGATGCCTGAAATTTGTATGTTAAAATGTTGTGTTTTGTGTGTATAAAAATGTTAAAAATGTGATGTTCATATAAGGTTAAGGTGGCTGACTAAATGTCACTCAAAATACTACAAAAATCAACATAAGAATGAGAGAAAATGGATTGGAAGAGACGAAATTTCCAGCTTGCTGGAAATTGGTGGTCTCGGCCAAGAATTGAAAAAAATAGCTATGTTTTAAAAAAAATTAGAAATTGTGAGGTCATTGGGAATTGAACCCAAGACCTCACCAAATGTAAACTACAAAAAAATTTCATGAGAAAAATGAAAGGAAAAATAAATGTGGAGAGTGGGGATTGAACCCACAACCTCTTGAATAGATGAGAGAGTTAGGAGAAAAATAAAGGAGAAAAATAAAATGAGGTGAATGGGAATTGAACCCACAACCTCTTGTATAGGTGAGAAAGTTAAGAGATAAATTAAAAAAAAAAGAGCTTGTGGGGGATTGATCCCACAACCTCCTTGCCTTAAACGAAAAAGAGAGAAGAAAAAAAGAGGAAAATATTATGGGAGTGATGGGGATCGAACTAGGGTCCCCCAAATTTGAAAAATGCAATTATCAAGTTTACTATAAGATTAAGTGTTGCTCGAGGGATTCGAAATCGTGTTCGCTTGCCCAATTCTGTATTGACACATAAGTCATACGTAAACAAATATTTAATGAATGATGCCTCTAGAGATCGAAATCAATATCTTGGCATATCTAGAAGATGCATAAGTCTTATACCACATAATCTTGGGTAAATTCAATCACTTAGACAAACTATGAATGAAGCATCATGGCTTGTATGTGTGGACTCATAAGTCTAGCATACATTTAAAAGTAAGTGAACCTAAACAAGTTATGTGATGAGATAATGAAAACCCATATGGGTTAAGAAAGATTGTGACACACACTAAACGGCCAAGTGCATTGGTATACGATGAAATGAACATTCACGTAAAGTGGTGAGTAATTATGAAGAGTAAATGTGCTAAAGTTAAAGAATGTGGTGACAACATGATAAGAGGCTAATGCGAAAGGTGAGAGAACTCTCAAATGAGTCTAAGTAAATGTTACCAAGACGTACTCACCTATGAGAGTGTAAAGTTAACGAAGAGACCAGTCTCTATGAACACTCTAATAAAAGTATTGAAGTTAATGCATACTTAATACTAACGATGAGATGAGAAATCATCTAATGAGCTATGATTCCCTCATTCTAGAAGCCAGCTTCTATGATGTATGAGATGAATGTAATGGAATTTTATACTGAGCACCGATAGGCTAGCTATGGTTGCGATTCCTTCTTTTGGGAAGGCAGAGGTTCGTATTAATTCTCATGAGATGAGATTGTCCGTCCAGACGGGTATGGGTCTCCTTATATCTCCTAGTCTTTGAACCTATACTTCCAATATAGGGTTCTAGCCGGGTTCGATTCCCTCTATATGCTAGCATATTTTGGTTCACTTTAGGCGGTGATTCCACCTCTTTTTGGTGTGGGGTTAAACACAGGATTTCATGATGCTCACATGATCAATGTCGGTTAAGGTTAAAGTTCCCAAAGAAAGAATGAGGCCAGCCTCAAGTAATGCACATAATGAAATGAATGATACCAAAGGTGTTAGGATAGGATAATCAAGAGGTGAGCTAGACTTAAGTAATGACACTAGGTCATTCTTGGTCATTGCACAGCGAACCCGATGAAAGTCTTAAACTATATCCTAGGTATGCCTGGTGTTTACACTAGCTTACGAACGAATGAAAATAAAGTACGTATGAATGAATGAAGCAGACTCTGTTTTTGCTAAAGAAGGATCCCTAGTTGAGGTCCCATATGTTGATCCCTCATTTTGGGAAGTCCTAATGTCAAGTCCATGATTCCAAGGTCTCATGGCATATGGACGAATGATATAAAATATGTTATGTGGTAATAAGCAATATGTTATGTGCTGTGTGCAATATGTTACGTATGATGATGCATGTTACTCTCATAGCATGACTTTCCTAATCCGATTTTGGCAAGTCCACCGACATGACTTTTCATAATTCATATCGTTAGGAGAGAGCTCTTCTTAATCATACATGTCCTTGGTGTGTGCTTGCATATACCCATACTTAGTACAAGTGTGTACTAATCCCATACAACTCTCTACTTTTAGGTGCAGGTGCATCTGGACGCTAGAGCTTACGAATCGAAGCTGAAGTTATCCGGACGTGGAGCTTTATTCCGGATTTAGTAGGCCCTCATGCTTTCGAGGATGCTTATATTTTATATTAGCATTAGACGTAGGCATTATCTAGTGGAGTATGTTCCACTAGTATTTCTTTCCCAGTTATTTTCATATATTGTATTGGTGCCATTTTGGCAACTCTATATTTTATATAGATATTGACTATGTCTTTCATTTGATTATCTTGATATTAGATGGTTGTTGTGAATGCTTATGAGTTTATGTAGATAGTGTTATGCGAGTTCAATGTTTCTCACTATGAAGTCTAAGTAAACAAAAAGTTCAAATTTTCTGCTAAAATTAACCTAGATGATGTAAGGATGGCGTATGTAGGCTTGTTTGCGACCTCTGAGAGGTCAACGACGCCGGTTTTGGCTAGGGTCTAGACTCCGGTCATGACAAAGTTTATATCAGAGCACCAGGTTAAATTCCGAGGATAATTAGTTCACATCAATCACGTCGAGTAGTTTCTAAGTCATGGTAGTGAAGTGCACCGCTATCCTGAATTAGAGACTGCATGATGCGTAGGAAAAATTCCCTTCTTCTGATCTTATCATTCCTTTTCTAATGTCTTATTTCTTGGTGTTACGAGTGTGTCTAACATCAATTCTTATTTTTTTCCAGAAAATGAACACAAGAAGGAACGCTGGTCGGGGAAGAGGGAAGCAACTGCTGGGGGAAACCAAGTTCAATCACAGGCTCCAGCTGAAGGAGTGGCCATGCCAGTTAACCCAGCTGGGTTGACAGATGCGGAGGTGCGGACCGTTTTGGCTCAGATGGCTCAAGCCATCACTATGCAGGCCCAGGCTATAATGGCCCACGCCAACAGACAGGAGGTTCAGCGGGAGAACCCACCAGAACGTAGCATGGCAGACAGACTACGGGACTTCACGAGGATGAATCCTCAGATTTTCACAGGGTCCAAGTCTTCAGAGGATCCCCAAGAGTTTATTGATGAGGTGCATAAGATTTTGGTGGCTATGGGGGACACAGATGCTGAAAAGGCTGAGCTGGATTCCTACCAGCTCAAGGATGTTGCACAATCTTGGTGCAAGATGTGGCAGGATAGATGAGCTTTGAGCGGAGGTCTGGTCACGTGGGAGCTGTTTAAGACAGCCTTCCTAGAGAGATTCTTCCTCATGGAGATGAAGGAGGCCAAGGTTGAGGAGTTTATCAACCTTAAATAGGGATTGATGACAGTCAGGGACTATTCCCTCAAGTTTGTTGAAGTTTGTTAAATTATCCAGGTATGACACTATCCTTGTATCTAACAGCAGGGATGAGATGAGTAGGTTCCTCACAGGAATCTCAGGAGATCTGGAGAAGGAGTGTCGGGCTGCGATGCTCCACGATAGCATGGACCTCTCCAGGTTAATGGTACATGTCCAGCAGGTAGAGGACAGCAGGAGGAAGAGGTGTGTCCATGAGGTTAGAAGGCCTAAACCTTCTGATCAGGCAGGTCCTAGTAATTGTGGCGGCAGGAACAACTTCAGCGTCCGTGAGCAACCCAGATTTAAAAATGGGTATCAGAGTTCAGGGAACTCTAACTCTCAGAGGAGTGCAATACCTAGAGGAGGCAGACTCGATCCCAAGAAGGGAAATGGAGGTGATGTGCAGCGTCCCAGAAAGGAGTGTGCAAGTGTGGCCGTACTCACAGTGGAGAGTGCAGACAGGGCACTAATGCCTGCTTCGGTTGCGGGAAGAGCGGGCACATGGTCAAAGACTGCCCACAGAACAGGGGTCAAGCTGGATTTAATTCTCAGCCTAGGCCTAATCCATAGGGTACAGCAGCAGCCGAGCCTCCTAAGAGGAACAGATTCTACGCCCTGAAGGGCAGGGAGGAGCAGGAGAAATCCGCTGATGTGGTCACAGGTATGCTGCATGTATTCTCAACTTCTGTTTATGCCTTACATGATCCAAGGTCTATGCTTTCCTTTGTAACTCCTTTACTTGCTCTCACTTTTGAGATATTGCCTGAAATTTTGCATGATCCTATAGTGGTTAGTACACCTTTAGGATAAAATGTAAGAGTTGATAGAGTGTACAAGGATTTCCCAATAGTTGTATGTGGTAGGACTATGTGTGCAGACTTGGTTGAGTTACCTATGAACGATTTTGATATCATTCTTGGCATGGACTGGCTTCATAGTTTCTATGCTTGTGTGCATTGTCGTAGTAGGGTTGTGAGATTTCGTTTTACTAATGAAGTAGAGCTGGTCTGGGAGGGGTACAACTTGAGTCGTCCTAATCCCTTTATTTGAAACATTAAAGCCAATAAAATGATGTCCAAGGGATTACAATGTCATCTTGTGAGTATCAATGATCTAGATCATGACATTCCTTCCATAGACTCAGTGCCTATAGTGAATGAGTTCCCAGATGTTTCCTGATGATTTGCCTGGAGTTCATCCCCATCGAGAGATTGACTTTGGTATCGACTTAGAACCCGATACTAAACCAATTTTGATTCCTCCTTGTAGAATGGCTCCAGCTGAACTCAAAGAGTTTAAGCTGCATTTAAAAGATCTCACTGATAAGGGTTTCATTTAGCCGAGCATATGTCACGACTGAAATCTAGACCCTAGACGAGACCGGCATCGTTGACCTCTCAGAGGTCGCAGACAAGCCTACTTACGTCATTCTTACTTTACATAGGTTAATTTTAGCGGAAAATGTGAAACTTTTTGTTTCCTAACATACTTATAAAAACATTCTCATTAATACGTAATTGTTCACCATCAACCATCTAACATTAAGAGATAAGCAACTGAAAGAAATAGTTCAATTCTTATAAAGCGTATAATTGCCAAAATGGCACCAATACATAAACTGAATAAAAATAGGAAGGAAACGCTAGTGGAACATGCTCCACTAGCTCAACTCTAAAACTATGCTAGAATATAAAACAGTAGCATCCTCGAAAGCATGAGGACCTACCAAAACCGGATGAATGCTGGACGTCCGGAAAACTGCATCGATGATCCTGTAGCTCTATCGTCCACCTGTGCCTGCACCTAAAATAGTAGAGTTTGTATAGGGTTAGTACACACTTGTACTAAGTATGGGTATATGCAAGCACACACCAAGGACATGCATGAGAAAGAATAGCTCTTTCCTAACAACATGATTTTTGGAAAGTCAAGTCAGTGGACTTGCCAAATTGAGATTAGGAAAGTTTCCAAATTTGGATTAGGAAAGTAAATGAGCTTTCCAAATTTGGATTAGGAAAGTGATGCCATGAGAATAACATACCTTATCATACTTTTCACATTCGCACACAGCACATAACATTTATACATAGAAAATAACATATAACATACAGTACATTTTGCATGTAGAACATAACTTCTTTCATATCATTCATTCATATGCCATGAGACCTTGGAATCATGGACTTGATATTAAGACATCCCAGAAATGAGGGCTCAACAGATGGGACCTCAACTAGGGAATCTTCATTAGCAAACACAGAGTCTGCTTCATTCATTCATACGTACTTCATTTCATTTCATTCATAGGCCAGTGTAACCACCAGCTATACCTAGGATGTTGTTTAAGACTTTCATTAGGTTCGTTGTGCAACGACCAAGAATGACCTAATGTCATTACTTGAATCTAACTCACCTTTGATTATCCTATCCTAACACATTTGGTATTATTCATTTCCTTATGTGCATCATTTGAGGCTGGCCTCATTCATTTATTGGGAACTTTAACTTTAACCGACATAGATCATGTGAGCATCATGAAATGCAGTGTCTCCCCCACACCGAAAAGAGGTGGAATCACCGGCCAAATTGATCCAATAACATGCTAGCGTACATGGGAATTTAACCCCGCCAGATCCCTATATTGGCAGTATAGGTTCGAAGACTAGGAGATATAAGGAGACCCATACCCGGTATGCCGGACAGTCTCATCTCATGAGAGTTACGTGAACCTCCGTCCTTCCCGAAAGAAGGCATCACCACTCATAGCTAGCCTATCGGTGCTCATTATATAGTTCCATTTCATACATCTCATACGTCATGGAAGTTGGCTTCTAGTATGAGGACATCATAGCTCATTAGATGATTTCTCATCTCATCATTAGTATTAAGTGTGTTAAGCTCAATACCTTCATTAGAGTGTTCATAGAGACTGGTCTCTTCATTATCTTACACTCTCATAGGTGAGTACGTATTGGTAACATTACTTAGGCTCATTTGAGATTGCTCTCATCATTTACATTAGCCTCATATCATGTTGTCACCACATTCATTATCATTAGCACCTTTGCTTTTCATAGTTACTCACCTCTTTTACGTGAATGTTCATTTCATCATATGCCAATGCACTTGGCCATTTAGTATGTTTCACACCCTTACTTAAACCTTCTAGGGTTTCATCATTTCATTGTTCATTTCATCATTTCATTGTTCATCTCATCATATGCCAATGCACTTGGCTATTTAGTGTATCTTTCACTCATACTTAACCCTTCCAGGGTTCATCATTTCATTACATACCTCTTAGGTTCACTTACTTTTGAACGTATGTTAGTCTTATGTGTCTATACATACAAGCCATGAGGCTTCATTCATATTTCGTCTAAGTGATTCATATCTTTCTAAGATTATGTGATACAAGACTTATGCATCTTGTATGTATGCCAAGATCTTGAGTTCGATCTAAGTATGTGGCATTATTCTTGGATATTTTGTTCACGTACGACTTATGTATCAATAAGGAAGTTTGGGCAAGGAAACCCAAGTTTGAATCACTTGGATATCATTTACATTTTTCGTTGATTTTATTTTTAATATTCATAACATTAGAACTCTAGATTAAATCCCAACATTAACATCGTATCATTAATTTTCTACCTAGTTTTCCTCTTAAATTGGCCGAAGGGTTGTGGGTTCGAACCCCCACAACCCCTTTTTATTTTTCATTAACATCACATTGCCCCTTCTCGCCCAAACCAAGAGGTTGTGGGATCAAACCCCCACAACCTCTTTTATTTGATGCTTAAATTCGCTGGGAAATTGGGAGGTTGTGGGTTCGAACCCCCACAGCCTCCTTATTATTTCTTTTAATTTTGCTAGAGGCTGTGAGGTGGTGGGTTCGAACCCCCACAGCCTCCTTTCCTTTATTTTTATTTTAAGTTTATTAAGCTAGGTGTTTTGGCAGTGAGGTTGTGGGATCGAGCCCCCACAGCCTCACTTTGTTTTTCTTATTTAATTTCACCATTCTCCTTTCCAACATTGAGGTCGTGGGTTCGATTCCCACGCCTCACATTTTCTTTTCTTTATTTTTCTCTTCTTTCACTCGCTGCCTGGAGGTCGTGGGTTCGATTCCCACGCCTCCCATTTATTTGTTTAATTTATTTCCCTCTCCTTTCCCAACCAGCAGCCCAATTTCAATCCCCCTTAACCCCACTTCTTTAATTTCATTGTTTTTGTAGCTTAGCAGGGTGAGGTCTCGGGTTCAAACCCAGCTGACCTCACTTATTTTTCTTGCATTTTTACATAGCACGTAGTGCACCCTTTTTGACCGAAACCTCATCACCAAATGCTGGAATTTAGTTAAATTTTCCAACCTTTACTTAACAACATTCATACATTCGTTTTTGAGGTACTTTCACGATTCGTTTAACACGTTCTTAGGTGTTGATTCATTGTTGTTTTAGCATAGATTTTTCCACTTAAAATCAGTCACATACACCTCATATGAACATCATGAATTAAACATTTCATGCACGTTAGTTTCAGCCATCAAACCAACCACTTTAAGACTTCAAAACGGATAGCAACAACAACAAACATTTACATATTGCACCACATCATTTTCGGTTGACATCATTGACTATGCTTGCTATTTTTAAACACAAAATCACAAGGAACATCATATTTCTTACTTAACTACCAGCAATCATACCAACAACATGATTTCTAACCTAATTTGGATTGAAATCGGAAGGAGACTAGGGACAAAGAGTTCAACATTCAAGGGGACAGCCCTAGTTTCATATGTCGACTTTTGTAGAAAGAAATTCCTCTTGGAGAAAGGATTCCAAGAGAGAAAACCCATACCTTTTATGTAGTTTAAACCTTGACTTGTTGCCCAAAACTTTCTCCAAAAATCACGTTCAAATCCCCTCAACTTCAACACCAATTTGACGGAATAATCCTCCCTCTTGCGTAACGTTTTTGATTAGTTGTTTGTTTGTAATTTTTGTTGTGAGTTCTTCAAGTGTGAAGAACTTTGGTTTACCTACTGTTTTTGAAGTTATTTTGGAAGAGAAAAACGTGAATGAGAGAATGGGAGAGTTTGAGCGTGAGAGTTGAGAGATAGACGTGAGAGAGTGGGAGTCATATCAGGCTTAGGAGTCTAGTTTAGGACTTAGTCAAATAAGGTTTAGTTAATTATTAAAAATCTGATTTTATTTTTATTTTAAATCGGCTAACGAATAATAATTATTAATTAATTACATTAATTCAATAGCTTAAATAAAAAATCATATAAATTCATTGCTTCCACCTAGGTTCGAACCCGGGTGGAGCAGGACTTAACTTCAAGAGCTCTATTTCGTCTCTCTCTCCCCAATTTGCCCCTCCACCTTATTAAATAATTAGTTAAATATATATTTAGGGTAATTACGATATTACCCTTAGCCTGGTAAAAGACCATTTTACCCCTAGACCCTCAAAACTTAAGATTTCCTCTCTTTAAGTCCGGTAAAGACTCCTTCGAGTAAATCTTCGTATTCGACATCCCTGCATGGTTGGTCCCAACCTTTCCTAGCTCAACTAACTCCCCAAGTTAGTTGGCTTGGCTGTACCAAGGGTTCCGAGGTCTGGTTCTACGCGCATCAATCCGTGTGAACCCTGGTCTAATCGTAGGCATTCGTGGCACATTAAGCATTACTTAGCATATCTATTTTTAGGGTTGTTACATTATCCCCCCCTTAGGAACATTTGTCCACGAATGACACTACACATCATTTTAAGATAAAGAGGGTGATTTTCGAAGATATCTAAACATACTTGAGACTTTACTTTTTGTGAATTTGTGTTTCACACTTACTTTGGATAATGCATATTACACAATCTTATCTGAAGTTTCATATTTGAGATTGAGGAACTTCCTTCTCAATCGCACTTAACTTGATGCACCTCACAACTCATGCAACACAAAAATCATGTCCACGCTATACAAAAACATTTACATGACATTCAAGCATGAATTCATTTTAACTCTAACTTATTTGGAAACTTAACCTTACTACCCTGTTTCGATAGTCTATGGTAGTCTAGCATTTATGAAGTAATCCATACCTAAGCCATCTCCTTGAGCTAGTAAGCAACCAACTTAGCCTTCTCCTCTTCATCAATACTCATAGCAGGCTTTAGAACCTACCATGCACTCACCTTCATGTGAACAACCACTCTTATCAAACGTCTTTCGTTCACGCTGGGCATTTCTATCACTGCCCCTTGGGAAGGCCAGATCTTGAGTCTAGCACCTTAGACCACTTGGTCATCCTAATTCTTGTGTTTATTCTTCTAAGCGCACACACAAGAACGAAGTTAGATATCTAGAATGGCACAAAGTGTCAAGGCTCTAGATAGCACGATAAAGAGTAGAAGAAGGGAAATTTTCCTACGTATCATGCAGTCTTTAATCCAGGATAGTGGTGCACTTCACTACCATGACTTAGAAACTAGTCAATGTGGTTGATGGAACTCATTATTCTCGGAATTTAACCTATGGCTCTGATACCAACTTTGTCACGACTGGAATCTAGACCCCAGACGAGACCGGCGTCGTTGACCTCTCAGAGGTCGCAGACAAGCCTACTTACGTCATTCTTACTTTACATAGGTTAATTTTAGCGGAAAATTTGAATTTTTTTGTTTCCTAACATACTTATAAAAACATTCTCATTAATACGTAATTGTTCACCATCAACCATCTAACATTAAGAGATAAGCAACTGAAAGAAATAGTTCAATTCTTATAAAGCGTATAATTGCCAAAATGGCGCCAATACATAATCTGAATAAAAATAGGAAGGAAACACTAGTGGAACATGCTCCACTAGCTCAAGTCTAAAACTAAGCTAGAATATAAAACAGTAGCATCCTCGAAAGCATGAGGACCTACAAAAACCGGATGAATGCTGGACTACCGGATAACTGCAGCCATGATCCTGTAGCTCTATTGTCCACCTGTGCCTGCACCTAAAATAGTAGAGTTTGTATAGGGTTAGTACACACTTATACTAAGTATGGGTAAATGCAAGCACACACCAAGGACATGCATGAGAAAGAATAGCTCTTTCCTAACAACATGATTTTTGGAAAGTCAAGTCAGTGGACTTACCAAATTGAGATTAGGGAAGTTTCCAAATTTGGATTAGGAAAGTAAATGAGCTTTCCAAATTTGAATTAGGAAAGTGATGCCATGATAATAACATACCTTATCATACTTTTCACATTCGCACACAGCACATAACATTTATACATAGCACATATCATATAGCATACAGTACATTTTGCATGTAGAACATAACTTCTTTCATATCATTCATTCATATGCCATGAGACCTTGGAATCATGGACTTGATATTAAGACATCCCAGAAATGAGGTCTCAACAGATGGGACCTCAACTAGGGAATCTTCATTAGCAAACACAGAGTCTGCTTCATTCATTCATACGTACTTCATTTCATTTCATTCATAGGCCAGTGTAACCACCAGCTATACCTAGGATGTAGTTTAAGACTTTCATTAGGTTCGTTGTGCAACGACCAAGAATGACCTAATGTCATTACTTGAATCTAACTCACCTTTGATTATCCTATCCTAACACCTTTGGTATTATTCATTTCCTTATGTGCATCATTTGAGGCTGGCCTCATTCATTCATTGGGAACTTTAACTTTAACCGACAAAGATCATGTGAACATCATGAAATCCAGTGTCTCCCCCACACCGAAAAGAGGTGGAATCACCTACCAAAGTGATCCAATAACATGCTAGCGTACATGGGAATTTAACCCCGCCAGATCCCTATATTGGCAGTATAGGTTCGAAGACTAGGAGATATAAGGAGAGCCATACCCAGTATGCCGGACCGTCTCATCTCATGAGAGTTACCTGAACCTCCGTCCTTCCCGAAAGAAGGCATCACCGCTCATAGCTAGCCTATCGGTGCTCAGTATAAAGTTCTATTTCATATATTAGGGTTCTAGCAGGGTTCGATTCCCTATATATGCTAGCATGTTTTGGTTCACTTTGGCTGGTGATTCCACCTCTTTTTGGTGTGGGGTTAAACACTTGATTTCATGATGCTCACATGATCAATGTCGGTTAAGGTTAAAGTTCCCAAAGAAAGAATGAGGCCAGCCTCAAGTAATGCACATAATGAAATGAATGATACCAAAGGTGTTAGGATAGGATCAAGAGGTGAGCTAGACTTAAGTAATGACACTAGGTCATTCTTGGTCATTGCACAGCGAACCCGATGAAAGTCTTAAACTGCATCCTAGGTATGCCTGGTGTTTACACTAGCTTACGAACGAATGAAAATGAAGTACGTATGAATGAATGAAGCAGACTCTGTGTTTGCTAAAGAAGGCTCCCTAGTTGAGGTCCCATATTAGAAGGTTGTTGTGAATGCTTATGAGTTTGTGTAGATAGTGTTATGCGAGTTCAATGTTTCTCACTATGAAGTCTAAGTAAATAAAAAGTTCAAATTTTCCGCTAAAATTAACTTAGATGATGTAACAATGACGTATGTAGGCTTGTCTGCGACCTCTGAGAGTCAACGACGCCGGTTTTGGCGAGGGTCTAGACTCCAGTCGTGACATCCAAGCAATCTTTCACCATAGTTTGCCAATAATATCCCATCATTTTTATATGAAAATGAAGTTTTGGGCCCGATTGATGTGCTCCACCAGAGTGTCCTTCTTGCATATTTTCAAGAGATTCATATGTCTCCAAAAAATGTAAGATTACCCCATCAAATGATATCCTGTAGAGGATATCTTTATAGTAAAGAAAACGGGGGGCTCGTCGTCGGATTTTGGTCGTCCTTCAAAGATTTTCTGGCAATATTTCATAACACAACTAATCAATTATTGGTTGTGTCCAGTCTTCAATTTCACCCTCAGAAATAGCAATAGCTTGTCCAAATTCTTCTATATGTTCATCTGGTGGTGGAACTATTCATTTTTGGAAAATGACGACTTGCATTTGATCGGGTGATGTTAATGGAGAAGCTAAAGCTGCCAACGCATCAGCCTTTCTTATTTTCCTTTCTAGTATTATGATGAATAGTCACCTCCCCAAGCAAACCTATCATCTTTTGAGGTTAATTGCAAAATGGGATTAACTCAGGCTTCTTCATTTCATAATCCCTAATTCTTGATTAATCACAAACTTGGAATCACCATAAATTTTCAAATTCAATTTTTTCATATCAACAACAATTTCAAGAATGAGTAAAAGTTTGATATTCAACAACATCATTAGAGAAATATTGTGTAAGAGTGAAGGAATATGGTAGGACTTCTCAAGATGAAGTGACAAACACTACTCCAGCACTGGCTCCTTCACTATGCGCAGCTCCATCAAGATACATCTTCCATGGTGGTTAGATTTCAATTAACATTGCATCTTCATCAGGTAACTCATCAGGTAACTCCCAATAATTTGGAATTGGATGATTGACTAAGAAATCTGCTAGCACTTGTCCTTTTATTGCCTTTAGAGAGATATATGTGATTTCAAATTGTTGAAATTGGAGATACCACCTTGGTAACCGATAACTCAAGACTGGTTTGGATATGACAAATTTGATAGGATTCGCTTTAGACACAAGTCGTACGACATGATCTTCAAAGTAATGTTTCATCTTTTGAATTGAGAATACTAAGGGGAAGCATAGTTTCTCAATATGTGAATACTTGATCTCATTTCGTGTCATTGTCCTACTCCAGTAATAAAGGGCATTTTCTTTCTCTTCATTGTTTTCTTGTCTTAGAAGTGCTCCTATTGACCTTTCTTGAGCAACAATATATAATATTAATGATTTTTCAGGTATAGGATCTACAAGTACTGGAGGCTTAATAAGATAAGATTTAATGCCCTCGAAAGCATTGGTATAAGCCTGGTCCCATTCAAAAGTAACATCCTTTCTCATAAGACGACCGAATGGTTGGCATATTCCAGCTAGATTCCAGATAAATCTTCTAGGGCATGCCAATTTTCCCTTCAAGGTTTTCAACTCATGAATGTCTTTAGGCTCAGGAATATTTAAAATAACATCTATTTTGTCTTGGTCAATTTCGATCCCTCCATGTCGGACAATAAAACCAAGAAACTTTCCTAAAGTAATCCCAAAGGCACATTTTGAAGGGTTCATTTTGAGTTTGTATCTTCGAAGTTGTTCAAATACCATTCTCAAATGTTGCAAATGCTCGCCTTTTTTTCTTGATTTCACCACTAAGTCATCAACATAACACTCAAAATTTTTATGAAGCATGCCATCAAAAATGTAACAACCCTAAAAATGAATAAGATAAATACTTAAGGTGTCAAGAATGCTTGCGATTAGACCAAGGTTCACACGGATTGATACGCGTAGAACCAGACCTCAGAACCCTTACTACGACCAAGCCAACTAACTTGGGAAGTTAATTGAGCTTGGAAAGGTTGGAACCAACCATGTGAGGCTCACGAAAATGAAGATTTAATCGAAAGAGTCTTTACCGGACTTAAAAGAAGAAATTTTAAGTTTTGAGGGTCCAGGGGTAAAATGGTCTTTTCCAGGCCAAGGGTAATATTGTAATTACCTTGAGGAATTAATTAATTAATTAAGTAATTTAATTAAAAAGAGCAAATCGGGTTGGGGCGACCCGAAGTGACCCATTTTCGCAAATAGGGTGTCACTCGGGTTCGAGCCCCACTAGAAGCATCAAATTAAGGATTTAATTATTGATTAAAAATCTGATTTTTTCAAGGGCATAATTATAACGCCCTAAAATGAACTAAGGTGAACTAGAGCCTCATGGTTGTTTCTTGAGTTAATTTTAAGTTAAACGGAGTTAGTTTGGTGTCCTTAGGCAGTGTGCAAAGTTTGGTTAAGTTTGGAGTTCAATCGACCCAAAACGTCCATGACGTTCGGATGGTATGCCTTAGAATGTACTTGTATGTCTTAGCAAGTTTGGATAAGTTTTATGTGTTCGTTTTACTTGAAACATGCGTCGGATGTTCCTTAGACCTAGACGACTTAGTTTAGGGGTTTGACGTCCGGGCACGACCCAACCTAGGACCCCAAGGACTCTAGATGAAGGGCCCCAGGACTTGGGCAAGTCTGCCCATCAGTAGCTCACGACGGCCATGGCGACGGTCCGTCGTACTCAGGACGGTCCGTCGTACTCAGGATGGTCCGTCGTACTCAGGACGGTCCGTCGTACTCAGGACGGTCCGTCGTACTCAGGACGGTCCGTCGTACTCAGGATGGTCCATCGTACTCAGGACGGTCGTCGTACTCAGGACGGTGCGTCAAGCCAGGGCGTCGTGGGTGACAGAGTGAAATTGGGACATGCTCCATTTAGAAGCCAAGTGTTCCTCGACGGAACCCCGTGACGGTCCGTGGTGGACGTGACGGTCCGTCGAGGAGGTTTCATCGATGAAGCCTGCCAGTGCATGATTTAAAGGCTGCCAGCTTAGGGTGTTTTATGTAAATACACCCCAAGCCTTATAAGACTCTCTTACACCCTAAACCTAGAGAAGAGCCCCCTTTTCTCTTCAAGATCCAACTCTCTCTTCCTCTCAAGAAAACTCTCTCAACTCTCTTGGAAGCTAGAAGTCAAGGAAGGATAGGAGGACGGATTGGGAATTGTTTCTTCATCAAATTCGTGGGTTTCTTTCTCCTAAAGGTATGGTATCCATTCTTGAATACCTTTCCATTCAAGAAGCCAACTTCCAAAATGGTTTTCAAAAGGGGTTTTAAACTCAACTTCTTCTAAACTTTGATTTCTATTATGGGTCTTCTTGTAACTAAGTTTTAATGGTTTAAATGTATTTATCTTGGTTTGAATAGATGGTTTTGATGTTAAAACTCCATGAAACTCTTGTATATGCATACTTCAATTTTTGGCATGAAAATGGGTTATGTGAGCATGATTTGAGTAAGGTATGAACTTGGGTCTTCTTGTGTATGTCATGTTGGTGTAGCTACTGCCCTAAGGGCCTTCATATGGTGAAATATTGATAAATTGCTTATGGGTAATGATGGTTTGAATTGTTGATGAGTTGCTCTTATTGTATAGTTCTTATTATGAATTGCTATTTGAGTGGTATGGTCCACCTTATGGGTGGCGGTGCTAATTGGTGAACTTGATGTTACTTAGTATGGTTTGAGTATGTGACCTTGAAGGTCTAATATGTGAAATGAAGATATATTGGAAATGGGTCTTATGTTGTGTTTGATGTAGCTTGAATCGCATGTTTGACCTAGTTTATGTCTAAATGAAGTATATGATCATGAGAAGTATGTAGAGTGTGTAGCTTGATGAATCAAGGTTAAAGTATGAGTAGAACTTGATGAAAATGAAATGATGCTTATATGCAAGGTGTGCACATGTACACACACACTCTTCTAAGATTTGTATTATGTCAAGTTGAGCAAAAAGGGGAAATCTTGAGGTGGACACACTTCGTGAGTTGAGATGTAGTGTCTAGTAACAACCTCTCCATTTCCTAGTGAGCTTCCTATGATAGACTTTTATGATGAGAAATCCGTGTGGAGTTATGCCTAGCACCGAGAGGATATGAAGGGGAGGTGGATTGCACTTCGTTAGTTGAGATGTTGTAATCCAAAGTACCTCTTGAGATGAGTACTCCTCGTTAGTAGAGAGTGAGTTACTTAGTAACAATCTCCTTATCCCTTAACTATGTGCCCGCATAGGTGTAGCTATTGGAAAAGCCATGTAAACGCTAAGAAGCATGACCTTACACTAGGCAAGTAAGGATCCCTCATCCGATAGGGGTTAATATCGGGATTCCATGTCTAGCTCTCATGGTCTTTGTCGGTTAAGCTAACTCCCACAAAAGAATTGATTTGAAACTAATTATCTTGTGTATTGTTGAAATTGTGTATGTATGTCGTGAAGTGCTCAATCCACATTAGTTACCAAGTAGGAGCATTGAGTGGGAGTAGTAGTATGGGATGCTATTCTCACATTGCACTCGGTGTGACCTATACCTACTATGGGAGAAGAGTACCTTCATGAAATCCGTGTGAATTAGTACTATGGTGTAGTGTTATGGATGATTATTGTGGAGTACTTGAGTAAATGGAATCCATTAGGAGTACTAAGTGGGAGTGGTAGTATGGGATGCTACTCTCACATTGCACTTGGTATGACCTATATTTCCATGAGTGTTTTGCATATGTTAGCCAAGGGCGTGGATTTGATTTCTAACGAAGTAAGCCTAAGATTAGGTAGTTTTAAGGGTCGCTTTGGTGTGCCTTGAAGGGAGGTGTAATGAGAGTCCCTTCTTGGCTCACCTTAGGGAGTCTTAGAATAACCTTGGGTTAGGGCAACTTCAAAGAAAAAGGGTTCATATGACTTGGACCGTGCCTTTCACTGTAAGGTCTTCATGGTAAGAATTCAAAATGTTCACTATGATGCTTTATTCAATTTTATTGCACGTTTAGCAAAGTTAATTGGAATGTTCCTTTTGTTTACTTTAAGTTTGGTAAGATAGCCATAAAGTATTAATTGTTGATTCTTATGTGGGTTTGCTTCTAGATTCATGAAGGTTATATTTGAATTGCATAAAAAGCTATCTTTACTAAAATGTCCCTTTTTGCATGTTTTTGCATATGCCATACTTAGTACATTGTTGTACTAACTCCATACTTTTTATACCTTATGAGTATAGGTTGGAAGCCTTTGGAGGATCGAAGTTGAAGCTTGGGAATTCTATCTCTCAAGACATGGGTATGTCCTCATATATTCGAGGACATAGTTTTTATGTTTTCTTAGTTTCCTTATTAAGACTTAAAAATGTATTTACTCTATTGTAAAGGGCCGTGTCCCTAAGATTCTAAGTCGTGTCTTTAAGTTGGCTTGTGACGATAAGATTTCCTAGTATTTATGAAAAGACTCCTTTATTTATTATTATCGTGAAAAGTTTTAATTCCGCACTACTTTTCATGCTTTATGTTATGAATGCGAGTTAGAGGGCTTGTATGAGACCCCAAAGGGGTCAAGTACGCCGGTCACGATTCGAAGGTTTTCCCTAACTTCTAGGGGGTGCTTTCGGGTCGTGACAAGACTTGGTATCAGAGCATAAGGTTTTGGGAAATAGTTTAAGGTCTGAAAGTCTCACAAGCCACATCTAGTAGTATCTTGGTCATTGGTGTGAGTCGCGACACATCCATGGACAAGAGGCTATAGGATGCTAGAAATTTCACTTTCTTCTCTATTCTAGTATCGTGCCTTAGAGTTGAGTATATAAGGTGTCTATTCTCAACCTCTTCTTTTGTGTTTTTAGGACATGAATACGAGGAGATCGACCGCTAGAAGGGAGGAGGGAGGTGTACAAAATGAGAGAGTCCTTCCCCATGTTGACCAAGTTCCTATTGTTGGCTTAGGGGAGGAAAATGAGGAGGTTCCTCTTCAAGAACCTCAAGTGCCTCCGGAACCTCAAGGACCTCAAGTGCCTCCTATGCCTCAAGCTCCTTTTGTTGAGGGTGATATGACTAATGCGGAGTTGAGGGCTGCCCTAATAAACTTGACCCAACTCATGACGGCTCAAGCTCAAGTTGTCAACAATCACTTTGTGGGCCAAGCTAACCTAGGAGATAGGCCCCAACCAAATGCTAGTACTCCCGCTTCTAGGATTCGGGATTTCATGAGGATGAACCCTCCTACCTTTCATGGCACTAAGGTGGATGAAGATCCACAAGGCTTCATAGATGAGGTTTTCAAGGTGGTAGATGCTATGGGTGTGACCCCTAGGGAGAAAGCGGAATTGGCCGCTTACCAACTTAAGGATGTTGCTCAAGTGTGGTATGAGCAATGGAGGGGGAGGAATTCAAAGAGGCTTTCCTAGATAGATTCTTTCCTTTAGAGTGGAGGGAGAAGAAGATGGTTGAATTCATGAACCTCCGTCAAGGGGGAATGAGTGTGCAAGAGTACTCTCTCAAATTCACCCAACTCTCTAAGTATGCCCCAAATATGGTAGCCAACCCTAGGGCTAGGATGAACAAGTTTGTGATGGGCGTGTCTAGCTTGGTGGAAAAAGTGTCGTACGGCTATGCTTCTTAATGACATGGATATCTCTAGGCTCATGGTTTATGCGCAACAAATTGAGGAGTCCAAAATTAGGGAGATAAGGCAAGAGGGTAAGAGACCTAGGTCGGATTATTCTAGTCACCAAAGGCCTAAGAAGAGGTTTTATCCCCAAGATTCTTCTATGGGAAACAAGGATAGGGCTCCAAATCAATCTTCTCAAGGTGGTGGTCATCCCTATGAAAGGGCTAGGTGCCCTACTTGTGGCAAGCAACATGGGGGTAAGTGTCTTGCCGGAACGGATGGTTGTTTTGCATGTGGTAATAGAGGCCACAAGATGAGGGACTGCCCAAACCTTAAATCAAGGGGAGAGATGTCAATCAAGCTTCCCTAGATCCTAATGCTCCCAAGAAGAACCCTTCCTATGGGATGGGGGCTAGAAAGGATAATTAATCCGGATTGATGGTTTTGGTAAAGTCTCAACTCTTGGTTATTGTTGCTTTTGTGTTATGAAATGAGTATATATGGTTTTATAGTTCATATGATCATGTCATCTTGATAAATTGCTCAAAGAGTGGAATTTTGAAAGTTTTCTATATTTGGCAATGTTACAGTGAATATTCACTGTGAAAAAAATTGCAATTTGAGAAAAAAATTTGCCTTGCCTTAATTTAAGTTTAATTATGTGTAAAATTGTTGTATATGAGCATGTTTAATGTTGGAGAAGGTAGTTCCTCCATAAAAGAAGTTTAAGGTTGAGTTTTGACTTTGTGAAGTTTGGCAAAAGTAGTATGTGTTGATAAGTGTTGAAGGTGTGAAATGATGCTCCTTTCTAATGGATGCTTTGATTGTTTATGTTTTGATCATGATCTAAATGTATTATATGATGCTAAGTGAAGTCCTTGCTGTTCTTAAAATTTAAGTGTCATTCGAGGACGAATGTTATTCCAAGTGGGGGAGAATATAACGCCCCAAAATGAACTAAGGTGAACTAGAGCCTCATGGTTGTTTTTTGAGTTAATTTTAAGTTAAACTGAGTTAGTTTGGTGTCCTTAGGCAGTGTCCAATGTTTGGTTAAGTTTGGAGTTCAATCGACCCAAAACGTCCATGACGTTCGGATGGTATGCCTTAGAATGTACTTGTATGTCTTGGCAAGTTTGGATAAGTTTTATGTGTTCGTTTTACTTGAAACATGCGTCGGATGTTCCTTAGACCTAGATGACTTAGTTTAGGGGTTTGACGTCCGGGCACGACCCAACCTAGGACCCCAAGGACTCTAGATGAAGGGCCCCAGGACTTGGGTAAGTCTGCCCATCAGTAGCTCTTGACGGCCATGGCAACGGTCCGTCGTACTCAGGACGGTCCGTCGTACTCAGGATGGTCCGTCGTACTCAGGATGGTCCGTCGTACTCAGGACGGTCCGTCGTACTCAGGACGGTCCATCGTACTCAGGACGGTCCATCGAGCCAGGGCGTCGTGGGTGACAGAGTGAAATTGGGACAGGCTCCATTTAGAAGCCAAGTGTTCCTCGACGGAACCCCGTGACGGTCCATGGTGGACGTGACGGTCCGTCGAGGAGGTTTCGTCGATGAAGCCTGCAAGTACATGATTTAAAGGCTGCCAGCTTAGGGTGTTTTATGTAAATACACCCCAAGCCTTATAAGACTCTCTTACACCCTAAACCTAGAGAAGAGCCCCCTTTTCTCTTCAAGATCGAACTCTCTCTTCCTCTCAAGAAAACTGTCTCAACTCTCTTGGAAGCTAGAAGTCAAGAAAGGATAGGAGGACGGATTGGGAATTGTTTCTTCATCAAATTCGTGGGTTTCTTTCTCCTAAAGGTATGGTATCCATTCTTGAATACCTTTCCATTCAAGAAGCCAACTTCCAAAATGGTTTTCAAAACGGGTTTTAAACTCAACTTCTTCTAAACTTTGATTTCTATTATGGGTCTTCTTGTAACTAAGTTTTAATGGTTTAAATGTATTTATCTTGGTTTGAATAGATGGTTTTGATGTTAAAACTCCATGAAACTCTTGTATATGCATACTTCAATTTTTGGCATGAAAATGGGTTATGTGAGCATGATTTGAGTAAGGTATGAACTTGGGTCTTCTTGTGTATGTCATGTTGGTGTAGCTACTGCCCTAAGGGCCTTCATATGGTGAAATATTGATAAATTGCTTATGGGTAATGATGGTTTGAATTGTTGATGAGTTGCTCTTATTGTATAGTTCTTATTATGAATTGCTATTTGAGTGGTATGGTCCACCTTATGGGTGGCGGTGTTAATTGTGAACTTGATGTTACTTAGTATGGTTTGAGTATGTGACCTTGAAGGTCTAATATGTGAAATGAAGATATATTGGAAATGGGTCTTATGTTGTGTTTGATGTAGCTTGAATCGCATGTTTGACCTAGTTTATGTCTAAATGAAGTATATGATCATGAGAAGTATGTAGAGTGTGTAGCTTGATGAATCAAGGTTAAAGTATGAGTAGAACTTGATGAAAATGAAATGATGCTTATATGCAAGGTGTGCACATGTACACACACACTCTTCTAAGATTTGTATTATGTCAAGTTGAGCAAAAAGGGGAAATCTTGAGGTGGACACACTTCGTGAGTTGAGATGTAGTGTCTAGTAACAACCTCTCCATTTCCTAGTGAGATTCCTATGATAGACTTTTATGATGAGAAATCCGTGTGGAGGAGTTATGCCTTGCACCGAGAGGATATGAAGGGGAGGTGGATTGCACTTCGTTAGTTGAGATGTTGTAATCCAAAGTACCTCTTGAGATGAGTACTCCTCGTTAGTAGAGAGTGAGTTACTTAGTAACAATCTCCTTATCCCTTAACTATGTGCCCGCATAGGTGTAGCTATTGGAAAAGCCATGTAAACGCTAAGAAGCATGACCTTACTCTAGGCAAGTAAGGATCCCTCATCCGATCGGGGTTAATATCGGGATTCCATGTCTAGCTCTCATGGTCTTTGTCGGTTAAGCTAACTCCCACAAAAGAATTGATTTGAAACTAATTATCTTGTGTATTGTTGAAATTGTGTATGTATGTCGTGAAGTGCTCAATCCACATTAGTTATCAAGTAGGAGCATTGAGTGGGAGTAGTAGTATGGGATGCTATTCTCACATTGCACTTGGTGTGACCTATACCTACTATGGGAGAAGAGTACCTTCATGAAATCCGTGTAAATGAGTACTATGGTGTAGTGTTATGGAGGATTATTTTGGAGTACTTGAGTAAATGGAATCCATTAGGAGTACTAAGTGGGAGTGGTAGTATGGGATGCTACTCTCACATTGCACTTGGTATGACCTATATTTCCATGAGTGTTTTGCATATGTTAGCCAAGGGCGTGGATTTGATTTCTAACGAAGTAAGCCTAAGATTAGGTAGTTTTAAGGGTCGCTTTGGTGTGCTTTGAAGGGAGGTGTAATGAGAGTCCCTTCTTGGCTCACCTTAGGGAGTCTTAGAATAACCTTGGGTTAGGGCAACTTCAAAGAAAAAGGGTTCATATGACTTGGACCGTGCCTTTCACTGTAAGGTCTTCATGGTAAGAATTCAAAATGTTCACTATGATGCTTTATTCAATTTTATTGCAAGTTTAGCAAAGTTAATTGGAATGTTCCTTTTGTTTACTTTAAGTTTGGTAAGATAGCCATAAAGTGTTAAATCGTTGATTCTTATGTGGGTTTGCTTCTAGATTCATGAAGGTTATATTTGAATTGCATAAAAAGCTATCTTTACTAAAATGTCCCTTTTTGCATGTTTTTGCATATGCCATACTTAGTACATTGTTGTACTAACCCCATACTTTTTATACCTTATGAGTATAGGTTGGAAGCCTTTGGAGGATCGAAGTTGAAGCTTGGGAATTCTATCTCTCAAGACTTGGGTATGTCCTCATATATTCGAGGACATAGTTTTTATGTTTCTTAGTTTCCTTATTAAGACTTAAAAATGTATTTATTCTATTGTAAAGGGGCGTGTCCCTAAGGTTCTAAGTTGTGTCTTTAAGTTGGCTTGTGACGATAAGATTTCCTAGTATTTATGAAAAGACTCCTTTATTTATTATTATCGTGAAAAGTTTTAATTCCGCACTACTTTTCATGCTTTATGTTATGAATGCGAGTTAGAGGGCTTGTACGAGACCCCAAAGGGGTCAAGTACGCCGGTCACGATTCGAAGGTTTTCCCTAACTTCTAGGGGGTGCTTTCGGGTCGTGACAATAATGGTCCTTTCCCTAAGCTAATTAAATCATGTTTTTATTTAAAATTAATAAGGAGTCCTAGTTTGACTAATTCCCAAACTAAAACTCCTATTATTTGTCTACTCTCTCACAATTTCTCTCTCACGTTTCATCACTCTCTCTCACGATTAGTTTCTGCCAAAAACAACAAAGAACTGAAAATACATCAAGAGTTCTTCACACTTGAAGAACTCATACGAATTTTAAAGAAAAACAACGTTAATCACATGTCAAGGCAAAGAGAGGTTGTTCGTCTAGTGGTGTGTACGTTGAGGAGGTTTGGACTGATTTTGGAGAAGGTTTTGGGCAGCAAATTCACGTTCGAACAAGCAAATTAAGGTATGGGTTTCTTTTCTCTTGGTCCCTTTTTCAGGAGGCACCTACGATTCAAGATATTCACTCCGAAACTAAGGTTGTTCCCCTTTGCATGTCCTTGTCACTAGCTCCCAATGATTCATAGGTTGGGTTTGTTTGCTGGTAGATTAAGGTATGTGTGATGTTTTTATGTTGAATGTGAATATGTTTATGTACGTGAAATCACGAAAATGATAACCAATGTGTAATCAAAGAAAATGTGTGTGTGTGTGTACGTTGGCAGTGAGTTTTAGCCACTGTTTGGAGACTTGTAAGGCATGTTTTTCTTCTTGTATTTCATCTGTTAAAGTTATGCATAATGTGATGTTCATATGGTGTGTGAAGTTACAAATTTTGAGTGAAAACGCTTGACTAAATGTAACCCGTAAACTACACCTAATTACACACTAAACACTTGGTGAAATGCCCTAACAAACTAACATGAAAAGTTGATGAAAAGGAGGCTAAAAACTATTAACGAATTCCTAGCCTAGTGTACTATAAATTTCGATCAAAAGGGGGATTAAATTCTGGAAATTTAGTACATTTAAAAGAGGTGAAGCCACCAGGATTCGAACCTGTGACCTCACCCTTTAGCTATTGGTTTCGCGAGAAAAGAAAAAGAAAATGGGGCTGGGGGGAATCGAACCTGGCTACTGTGAATTTATGAGAAAATAAAAAGTAAATGGGGCTGGGGGGAATCGAACCTGGCTACTGTGAGTTCGCGAGAAAAGGAAAAGAAAATAGGGCTGGGGGGAATCGAACCTGGCTACTGGAATTCGCGACAAAGAAAAAGAAAATGGAGCTGGAGGGATCAGAACTCGCGACACTAGAGGAGAAAAAAGAGAAAAATAAATTAAATAAATAAATGGGAGGCGTGGGATTCGAACCCACGACCTCCAGAGAGCGAGTGAAGGAAGAGAAAAATAAAGAAAAGAAAATGTGAGGCGTGGGAATCGAACCCACGACCTCAAGGCTGGAAATGGAGAGGAGCGAAAATAATTAATAAAGCAAGTGAGGCTGTGGGGGTTCGATCCCACAACCTCACTGCCAAATGCACTTAGCCTAGCAAAAATTAAGAAAAAAAATATAGGAGGCTGTTGGGGTTCGAACCCACCACCTCACAGCCTCTAGCGAAATTAAATTAAATCAAGGAGGCTGTGGGGGTTCGAACCCACAACCTCCCTAACCCAGCGAATAAAATAACAAAAATAAAAGAGGCTGTGGGGGGTTTTATCCCACAACCTCTTGGTTTAGGTGAAATTGGACAATGAAATATTAATGAAAAATAAAAAGAGGTTTTGGGGGTTCGAACCCACAACACTTCGGCTAACTTAAGAGAAAAACTAAGTAGAAAATTAATGATACGATATTAATATTGGGATTTAATCTAGAGTTATAATGTTATGAATATTAAAAATAAAATCAATGAAAAATGTAAATGATATCCAAGTGATTCGAAATTGGGTTTCCTTGCCCAAACTCCCGTATTGACACATAAGTCATACGTGAACAAAATATCCAAGAATAATGCCACCTACTTAGATTGAAATCAAGATCTTGGCATATATACAAGATACATAAGTCTTGTACTAAATAATCTTAGGAATGTATGAATCACTTAACGAATTATGAATGAAGCCTCATGGCTTGTGTATATAGACTGATAAGTCTAGTATACGTTTAAAAGTAAGCGAACCTAAGATGTATGTATTGGATGATAAAATGAACAATGAAATGATGAAACCCTAGAAGGGCTAAGTAAGGGTATGAAACACACCAATGGCCAAGTATATTGGCATATGATGAAATGAATATTCAAGTAAAATGAGGTGAGTAAATATGAAGAGTAAATGTGCTAATGACAATGGATATGGTGACAACATGGTATGAGGCTAATGCTAATGATGAGAGCAATCTCAAATGAGCCTAAGTAAATGTTACCAAAACGTACTCACCTATGAGAGTGTAAGATAATGAAGAGACTAGACTCTATAAACACTCTAATGAAAGTATTGAGATTAACACACTTAATACTAATGATGAGATGAGAAATCATCTAATGAGCTATGATGTCCTCATACTAGAAGCCAGCTTCCATGACGTATCAGATGAATGAAATGGAACTTTATACTGAACACCGATAGGCTAGATATGAGCGGTGATGCCTTCTTTCGGGAAGGGCAAAGGTTCACGTAAGTCTCATGAGATTAGATTGTCCGGCTTGCCGGGTATGGGTCTCCTTATATCTCCTAGTCTTCGAACCTATACTGCCAATATAGAGATCTGGCGGGGTTAAATTCCCATGTACGCTAGCATGTTTTGGGGTCACCTTGGCCGGTGATTCCACATCTTTTCGATGTGGTGGAGACACTGGATTTCATGATGCTCACATGATCTATGTCGGTTAAAGTTAAAGTTTCCAATGAATGAATGAGCCCAGCCTCAAATGAAGCACATAATGAAATGAATGATACCAAAGGTGTTAGCATAGGATAATCAAGAGGTGAGCTAGACTCAGGTAATGACATTAGGTTATTCTTGATCATTGCACAGCAAACCCGATGAAAGTCTTAAATTACACCCTAGGTATAGCTGGTTTTCACACTGGCCTATGAATGAAATGAAATGAAGTACGTATAAATGAATGAAGCAGACTCTGTGTTTGCTAATGCAGACTCCCTAGTTGAGGTCCCATATGTTGAGCCCTCATTTTGGAAAGTCTTAATGCCAAGTTCATGATTCCAAGGTCTCATGGCATATGAATGAATGATATGAAAGAAGCTATGTGTTATATGTTATGTGCTATGATATGTGCTATATATACGATGTTATGTGATGAGTGCAATATGATATTTATGATGATGCATGTGACTCTCAGTTCACTAACTTTCCTAATCCAAATTTGGCAAGTCCACTGACTTGACTTCCCATAATCATGTTGTTAGGGAAGAGCTATCCTTTCTCATGCATGTCCTTGGTGTGTGCTTGCATATACCCATACTTAGTACAAGTGTGTACTAACCCTATACAACTATACTATTTTAGGTGCAGGCACAGGTGGACGATAGAGCTACAGGATCATTGTTGCAGTTATTCGGACGTCCAGCATTCATTCGGAGTTTGTAGGTCCTCATGCTTTCGAGGATGCTACTGTTTTATATTCTAGCTTAGTCTTAGAGTTGTGCTAGTGGAGCATGTTCCACTAGCGTTTCTTTCCTGTTTTTATTCAGACTTTGTATTGGTGCCATTTTGGCAATTATACACCTATTACTTATTGAACTATTTCTTTCAGTTGCTTATCTCTTAATTTTAGATGGTTGATGGTGAACAATTATGAAATGATAAGAATGTTTAACAAGTATGTTAAGAAACCAAAAAGTTTCAAATTTTCCGCTAAAATTAACCTAAGTGGAGTAAGAATAACGTAATTAGGCTTGTCGACGACCTCTGAGAGGTCAACGACGCCGGTCTCATCTGGGGTCTAGATTCCGGTCGTGAAAAAGTTGGTATCAGAGCACTAGGTTAAATTCCGAGGATAATAAGTTCATATCAACCACATTTAGTAGTTTCTAAGTCATGGTAGTAAAGTGCACCACTATCCTGGATTAGAGACTGCATGATGCGTAGGAAAATTTCCCTTCTTCTGATCTTATCGTGCTTTTCCTAATGTCTGAGTTCTTGGTGTTATGAGCGTGTCTAACATCAACCCTTGTTGTTTTTCAGAGAATGAACACTAGGAGTGCTAATGGTCAGAGGAGAGGAGGAGCAGCTGCTGGGAATAATCAGGATCCATCCCAGGCTCCAGCTGAAGGAGTGGCCATTCCAGTTAACCCAGCTGGGTTGACTGATGCTGAGGTGAGGGCATCTCTGGCCCAGATGGCACAGGCCATCACTATGCAGGCCGAGGCCATGACTGACCAGGTCAACCGGCAGAATGTTCAGAGGGAAAACCCACCGGTTCGTAGCATGGCTGACAGGCTGAGAGACTTCACGAGGATGAATCCTCCTATATTCACAGGGTCTAAGACATTAGAGGATCCTCAGGAGTTTGGGGATGAGTTACATAAGATTCTGGTGGCTATGGGGGACACAGATACTAAGAAGGCTGAGCTGGCTTCCTATCAGCTCAAGGATGTTGCACAGACTTGGTGCAAGATGTGGCAATATAGATGAGCTTTGGGCGGAGTGCCAGTCACTTGGGAGCTGTTCAAGACAGCATTTCTGGAGAGATTCTTCCCCAGAGAGATGAGGGAAGGAAAAGTTGAGGAGTTCATCAACCTTAAACAAGGCTCTATGACAGTCAGGGAGTATTCCCTGAAGTTTGTTAAGCTATCAATGTATGTTACTTTCCTTAGTATTTAATAGCAAGAATGTGGAGAGTACTAAGGTTTGTTGAATTATCCAGGTATGCTACTTCCCTGGTTTCGAACAGCAGGGATGAAATAAGCAGGTTCCTTACAGGAATCAATGGAGACCTGGAGGAGGAGTGTCGTTATGCGGTGCGCCATGATAATATGGACCTTTCAAGGTTGATGGTACATGTCCAGCAGGTGGAGGACAGCCGCAGAAAGAGGGGTATTCGTGATGCTAGGAGGACTAAGCCTCAATATTAGGCAGATCCCAGCCATGGAGGCCACAGAAACAATCTTGGCGTCTGTGAGCAGCCCAGGTTTAAGAAGGGACTCTCCCACCAAGGGGAGTCAAGTTCATCCAAGGGTCGCTATGATAGGGATTCGGAGTCCAGAGTTAATAGAAACGATGGAGTAGATACACCTCAGGAGAGGCCACCTTACAGGAAATGTGGAAAACTGCATGGAGGAGAGTGTATGATGGGCTCTAACGCTTGTTACAGTTGTGGAAAACCAGGTCACATGGTGAAGGATTGTCCAAATAGGAGAAGTCAAGAACAAGGGAAGGAGAGAGTTCAGCCTAATGGTCCAAATGAAGAGGCTCCAAGGAGGCAACGATTCTTCGCACTCAAGTCTAGGGGTGCAGGGGAAGGCACTTCTGATGAAGCCTCGGGTGCGTACCCTTAGTTAGTCTTTCATATATTTGATTGTGTATGGTGGTTATACACTAATATGAAGTTAATATGTTTGAGTCATCATGTTGGTTGCTGATTTGTATGACTTATATGGTGACTTATGTTGTATGCTTTAATGAGACTAGTTTAGGGAAGAATTCCTTAGTCTATTAATGTGAAGCTACTAGTAGGTCTCAAGGATGTACACCATCATGTTAATATGTGAATCAGATATTCACCAGTGGAAGTATTGAAGTACCTATGTATGCGTACGTTCTATAGATGACATATTTATTGTTAGTAAAGAGTAGTGTCATTCGGGGACGAATGTTCCTAAGGGGGGGATAATGTAACAACCCTAAAAATAAATAAGATAAATACTTAAGGTGTCAAGAATGCTTGCGATTAGACCAAGGTTCACACGGATTGATACGCGTAGAACCACACCTCAGAACCCTTACTACGACTAAGCCAACTAACTTGGAGAGTTAATTGAGCTTGGAAAGATTGGAACCAACCATGTGAGGCTCTCGAAAATGAAGATTTAATCGAAAGAGTCTTTACCGGACTTAAAAGAAGAAATTTTAAGTTTTGAGGGTCCAGGGGTAAAATGGTCTTTTCCAGGCCAAGGGTAATATTGTAATTACCCTGAGGAATTAATTAATTAATTTAATTAAAAAGAGCAATTCGGGTTGGGGCGACCCGAAGTGACCCATTTTCGCAAATAGGGTGTCACTCGGGTTCGAGCCCCACTAGAAGCATCAAATAAAGGATTTAATTGTTGATTAAAAATCTGCTTTTTTCAAGGGCATAATGGTCCTTTCCCTAAGCTAATTAAATCAGGTTTTTATTTAAAATTAATAAGGAGTCCTAGTTTGACTATTTCCTAAACTAAAACTCCTATTATTTGTCTACTCTCTCACAATCTCTCTCTCACGTTTCATCACTCTTTCTCACGATTAGTTTCTGGCAAAAACAACAAAGAACATAAAATACATCAAGAGTTCTTCACACTTGAAGAACTCACACGAATTTTAAAGAAAAACAACGTTAATCACACGTCAAGGCAAAGAGAGGTTGTTCGTCGAGTGGTGTGTACGTTGAGGAGATTTGGATTGATTTTGGAGAAGGTTTTGGGCAGCAAATTCACGTTCGAACAAGCAAATTAAGGTATGGGTTTCTTTTCTCTTGGTCCCTTTCCCAAGAGGCCCCTTACGATTCAAGATATTCACTCCGAAACTAAGGTTGTTCCCCTTTGCATGTCCTTGTCACTAGCTCCCAATGATTCGTAGGTTAGGTTTGTTTGCTGGTAGATTAATGTATGTGTGATGTTTTTATGTTGAATGTGAATATGTTTATGTGCGTTAAATCATGAAAATGATAACCAATGTGTAATCGAAGAAAATGTGTGTGTGTGTGTACGTTGGCAGTGAGTTTTAGCCACTGTTTGCAGACTTATAAGGCATGTTTTTCTTCTTGTATTTCATGTGTTAAAGTTCTGCATAATGTGATGTTCATATGGTGTGTGAAGTTACAAATTTTGAGTGAAAACACTTGACTAAATGTAACCCCTAAACTATACCTAATTACACACTAAACGCTTGGTGAAATGCGCTAAGAAACTAACATGAAAAGTTGATGAAAAGGAGGCTAAATACTATGAACGAATTCCCAGCCTAGTGTACTATAAATTTCGATCAAAAGGGGGATTAAATTCTGGAAATTTAGTACATTTAAAAGAGGTGAGGTCACCAGGATTCGAACCTGTGACCTCACCCTTTAGTTACTGGTTTCGCGAGAAAGGAAAAAGAAAATGGGGCTGGAATCAAACCTGGCTACTGTGAATTCGCGAGAAAAGAAAAAGAAAATGGGGCTGGGGGGAATCGAACCTGGCTATTGGAATTCGCGACAAACAAAAAGAAAATGGGGCTGGAGGGATTCGAACTCTCGATACTAGAGGAGAAAGAAGAGAAAAATAAATTAAATAAATAAATGGGAGGCGTGGGATTCGAACCCACGACCTCCAAATAGCGAGTGAAGGAAGAGAAAAATAAAGAAAAGAAAACGTGAGGCGTGGGAATCGAACCCACGACCTCAAGACTGGAAATGGAGTAGAGCAAAAATAATTAATAAAGCAAGTGAGGTTGTTGGGGTTCGATCCCACAACCTCACTGCCAAATACACTTAGCCTAGCGAAAATTAAAAAAAATAATATATGAGGTTGTGGGGGTTCGAACCCACCACCTCACAGCCTCTAGTGAAATCAAATTAAATCAAGGAGGCTGTGGGGGTTCGAACCCACAACCTCCCTAGCCCAGCGAATCAAATAACAAAAATAAAAGAGGCTGTGGGGGTTTGATCCCACAACCTCTTGGTTTATGCGAAATTGGGCAATGAAATATTAATGAAAAATAAAAAGAGGTTGTGGGGGTTCGAACCCACAACCCTTCGGCCAACTTAAGAGAAAAACTAAGTAGAAAATTAAAGATACGATATTAATATTGGGATTTAATCTAGAGTTATAATGTTATGAATATTAAAAATAAAATTAAAGAAAAATGTAAATGATATCCAAGTGATTCGAAATTGGGTTTCCTTGCCCAAACTCCCGTATTGACACATAAATCATACGTGAACAAAATATCCAAGAATAATGCCACCTACTTAGATCGAAATCAAGATCTTGGCATATATACAAGATACATAAGTCTTGTACTACATAATCTTAGGAATGTATGAATCACTTAACGAATTATGAATGAAGCCTCATGGCTTGTATGTATAGACTCATAAGTCTAGTATACGTTTAAAAGTAAGCGAACCTAAGATGTATGTATTGGATGATAAAATGAACAATGAAATTATGAAACCCTGGAAGGGCTAAGTAAGGGTATGAAACACACCAATGGCCAAGTATATTTGGCATATGATGAAATGAATATTCAAGTAAAATGAGGTGAGTAAATATGAAGAGTAAATGTGCTAATGACAATGGATGTGGTGACAACATAATATGAGGCTAATGCTAATGATGAGAGCAATCTCAAATGAGCCTAAGTAAATGTTACCAAAACGTACTCACCTATGAGAGTGTAAGATAATGAAGAGACTAGACTCTATAAACACTCTAATGAAAGTATTGAGATTAACACACTTAATACTAATGATGACATGAGAAATCATCAAATGAGCTATGATGTCCTTATACTAGAAGCCAGCTTCCATGACGTATCAGATGAATGAAATGGAACTTTATACTGAACACCGATAGGCTAGCTATGAGCGGTGATGCCTTCTTTCGGGAAGGGCGAAGGTTCACGTAAGTCTCATGAGATGAGATTGTCTGGCTTGCCGGGTATGGGTCTCCTTATATCTCCTAGTCTTCGAACCTATACTGCCAATATAGAGATCTGGAGGGGTTAAATTCCCATGTACGCTAGCATGTTTTTGGGTCACCTTGGCCGGTGATTCCACCTCTTTTCAGTGTGGGGGAGACACTGGATTTCATGATGCTCACATGATCTATGTCTGTTAAAGTTAAAGTTTCCAATGAATGAATGAGGCCAGCCTCAAATGAAGCACATAATGAAATGAATGATACCAAAGGTGTTAGCATAGGATAATCAAGAGGTGAGCTAGACTCAGGTAATGACGTTAGGTTATTCTTGATCATTGCACAGCAAACCCGATGAAAGTCTTAAACTACACCCTAGGTATAGCTGGTTTTCACACTGGCCTATGAAAGAAATGAAATGAAGTACGTATGAATGAATGAAGCAGACTCTGCGTTTGCTAATGAAGACTCCCTAGTTGAGGTCCCATATGTTGAGCTCTCATTTTGGAAAGTCTTAATGTCAAGTTCATGATTCCAAGGTCTCATGGCATATGAATAAATGATATGAAGGAAGCCATGTGTTATATGTTATGTGCTATGATATGTGCTATATATACGATGTTATGTGATGAGTGCAATATGATATTTATGATGATGCATATGACTCTCAGTTCACTAACTTTCCTAATCCAAATTTGGCAAGTCCACTGACTTGACTTCCCATAATCATGTTGTTAGGGAAGAGCTATTCTTTCTCATGCATGTCCTTGGTGTGTGCTTGCATATACCCATACTTAGTACAAGTGTGTACTAACCCTATACAACTATACTATTTTAGGTGCAGGCACAGGTGGACGATAGATCTACAGGATCATTGTTGTAGTTATTCGGACGTCCAGCATTCATTCGGAGTTGGTAGGTCCTCATGCTTTCGAGGATGCTACTGTTTTATATTCTAGCTTAGTTTTAGAGTTGAGCTAGTGGAGCATGTTCCACTAGCGTTTCTTTCCTATTTTTATTTAGACTTTGTATTGGTGCCATTTTGGCAATTATACACCTATTACTTATTGAACTATTTCTTTCAGTTGCTTATCTCTTAATTTTAGATGGTTGATGGTGAACAATTATGAAATGATAAGAATGTTTAACAAATATGTTAAGAAACCAAAAAGTTTAAAATTTTCCGCTAAAATTAACCTAAGTGGAGTAAGAATAACTTAAGTAGGCTTGTCGGCGACCTCTGAGAGGTCAACGACGTCGGTCTCATTTGGGGTCTAGATTTTGGTCGTGAAAAAGTTGGTATCAGAGTACTAGGTTAAATTCCGAGGATAATAAGTTCATATCAACCACATTTAGTAGTTTCTAAGTCATGGTAGTAAAGTGCACCACTATCCTGGATTAGAGACTGCATGATGCGTAGGAAAATTTCCCTTCTTCTGATCTTATCGTGCTTTTCCTAATGTCTGAGTTCTTGGTGTTATGAGCGTGTCTAACATCAATCCTTGTTGTTTTTCAGAGAATGAACACTAGGAGTGCTAATGGTCAGAGGAGAGGAGGAGCAGCTGCTGGGAATAATCAGGATCAATCCCAGGCTCCAGCTGAAGGAGTGGCCATGCCAGTTAGCCCAGCTGGGTTGACTGATGCTGAGGTGAGGGCATCTCTGGGCCAGATGGCACAGGCCATCACTATGCAGGCCAAGGCCATGACTGACCAGGTCAATCGGCAGAATGTTCAGAGGGAAAACCCACCGGTTCGTAGCATGGCTGACAGGCTGAGAGACTTCACGAGGATGAATCCTCCTATATTCACAGGGTCTAAGACATTAGAGGATCCTCAGGAGTTTGTGGATGAGTTACATAAGATTCTGGTGGCTATGGGGGACACAGATACTAAGAAGGCTGAGCTGGCTTCCTATCAGCTCAAGGATGTTGTACAGACTTGGTGCAAGATGTGGCAATATAGACGAGCTTTGGGTGGAGTGCCAGTCACTTGGGAGCTATTCAAGACAGCATTTCTGGAGAGATTCTTCCCCAGGGAGATGAGGGAAGCCAAATTTGAGGAGTTCATCAACCTTAAACAAGGCTCTATGATGGTCAGGGAGTATTCCCTGAAGTTTGTTAAGCTATCAATGTATGTTACTTTCCTTAGTATTTAATAGCAAGAATGTGGAGAGTACTAAGGTTTGTTGAATTATCCAGGTATGCTACTTCCCTGGTTTCGAACAGCAGGGATGAAATAAGCAGGTTCCTTACAGGAATCAATGGAGACCTGGAGGAGGAGTGTCGTTCTGCGATGCGCCATGATAATATGGACCTTTCCAGGTTGATGGTGCATGTCCAGCAGGTTGAGGACAGCCGCAGAAAGAGGGGTATTCGTGATGCTAGGAGGACTAAGCCTCAATATCAGGCAGATCCCAGCCATGGAGGCCACAGAAACAATCTTGGCATCCGTGAGCAGCCCAGGTTTAAGAAGGGACTCTCCCACCAAGGGGAGTCAAGTTCATCCAAGGGTCGCTATGATAGGGATTCGGAGTCCAGAGTTAAGAGAAACGATGGAGTAGATACACCTCAGGAGAGGCCACCTTACAGGAAATATGGAAAACTGCATGGAGGAGAGTGTATGATGGCTCTAACGCTTGTTACAGTTGTGGAAAACAAGGTCACATAGTGAAGGATTGTCCGAATAGGAGAAGTCAAGAACAAGGGAAGGAGAGAGTTCAGCCTAATGGTCCAAATGAAGAGGCTCCAAGGAGGCAACGATTCTTCGCACTCAAGTCTAGGGGTGCAGGGGAAGGCACTTCTGATGAAGCCTCGGGTGCGTAGCCTTAGTTAGTCTTTCATATATTTGATTTTGCATGGTGGTTATACACTAATATGAAGTTAATATGTTTGAGTCATCATGTTGGTTGCTGATTTGTATGACTTATATGGTGACTTATGTTGTATGCTTTAATGAGACTAGTTTAGGGAAGAATTCCTTAGTCTATTAATGTGAAGCTACTAGTAGGTCTCAAGGATGTACACCATCATGTTAATATGTGAATCAGATATTCACCAGTGGAAGTATTGAAGTACCTATGTATGCGTACGTTCTATAGATGACATATTTATTGTTAGTAAAGAGTAGTGTCATTCGGGGACGAATGTTCCTAAGGGGGGGATAATGTAACAACCCTAAAAATGAATAAGATAAATACTTAAGGTGTCAAGAATGCTTGCGATTAGACCAAGGTTCACACGGATTGATACGCGTAGAACCACACCTCAGAACCCTTACTACGACTAAGCCAACCAACTTGGAGAGTTAATTGAGCTTGGAAAGATTGGAACCAACCATGTGAGGCTCTCGAAAATGAAGATTTAATCGAAAGAGTCTTTACCGGACTTAAAAGAAGAAATTTTAAGTTTTGAGGGTCCAGGGGTAAAATGGTCTTTTCCAGGCCAAGGGTAATATTGTAATTACCCTGAGGAATTAATTAATTAATTTAATTAAAAAGAGAAATTCGGGTTGGGGCGACCCGAAGTGACCCATTTTCGCAAATAGGGTGTCACTCGGGTTCGACCCCCACTAGAAGCATCAAATAAAGGATTTAATTGTTGATTAAAAATCTACTTTTTTCAAGGGCATAATGGTCCTTTCCCTAAGCTAATTAAATCAGGTTTTTATTTAAAATTAATAAGGAGTCCTAGTTTGACTAATTCCCAAACTAAAACTCCTATTATTTGTCTACTCTCTCACGTTTCATCACTCTTTCTCACGATTAGTTTCTGGCAAAAACAACAAAGAACATAAAATACATCAAGAGTTTTTCACACTTGAAGAACTCACACGAATTTTAAAGAAAAACAACGTTAATCACACGTCAAGGCAAAGAGAGGTTGTTCGTTGAGTGGTGTGTACGTTGAGGAGATTTGGACTGATTTTGGAGAAGGTTGAGGGCAGCAAATTCACGTTCGAACAAGCAAATTAAGGTATGGGTTTCTTTTCTCTTGGTCCCTTTCCCAAGAGGCCCCTTACGATTCAAGATATTCACTCCGAAACTAAGGTTGTTCCCCTTTGCATGTCCTTGTCACTATCTCCCAATGATTCGTAGGTTAGGTTTGTTTGCTGGTAGATTAAGGTATGTGTGATGTTTTTATGTTGAATGTGAATATGTTTATGTGCGTTAAATCATGAAAATGATAACCAATGTGTAATCGAAGAAAATGTGTGTGTGTGTATGTACGTTGGCAGTGAGTTTTAGCCACTGTTTGCAGACTTGTAAGGAATGTTTTTCTTCTTGTATTTCATGTGTTAAAGTTCTGCATAATGTGATGTTCATATTGTGTGTGAAGTTACAAATTTTGAGTGAAAACGCTTGACTAAATGTAACCCCTAAACTACACCTAATTACACACTAAACGCTTGGTGAAATACGCTAAGAAACTAACATGAAAAGTTGATGAAAAGGAGGCTAAAAACTATGAACGAATTCCCAGCCTAGTGTACTATAAATTTCGATCAAAAGGGGGATTAAATTCTGGAAATTTAGTACATTTAAAAGAGGTGAGGTCAGCAGGATTCGAACCTGTGACCTCACCCTTTGGTTAATGGTTTCGCGAGAAAAGAAAAAGAAAAATGGGCTGGAATCAAACCTGACTACTGTGAATTCGAGAGAAAAGAAAAAGAAAATGGGGCTGGGGGAATCGAACCTGGCTATTGGCGCGACAAAGAAAAAGAAAATGGGGCTGGAGGGATTCGAACTCGCGATACTAGAGGAGAAAGAAGAGAAAAATAAATTAAGCAAATAAATGAGAGGCGTGGGATTCGAACCCACGACCTCCAGATAGCAAGTGAAGGAAGAGAAAAATAAAGAAAAGAAAACGTGAGGCATGGGAATAGAACCCACGACCTCAAGACTGGAAATGGAGAAGCTTAAAAATAATTAATAAAGCAAGTGAGGTTGTTGGGGTTCGATCCCACAACCTCATTGCCAAATACACTTAGCCTAGCGAAGATTAAAAAAAAATATAGGAGGCTGTGGGGGTTCGAACCCACCACCTCACAGCCTCTAGCGAAATCAAATTAAATCAAGGAAGCTGTGGGGGTTCGAACCCACAACCTCCCTAGCCCAGCGAATCAATAACAAAAATAAAGAGGTTGTGGGGGTTCGAACCAACAACCCTTCGGCCAACTTAAGAGAAAAACTAAGTAGAAAAATAATGATACGATATTAATATTGGGATTTAATCTAGAGTTATAATGTTATGAATATTAAAAATAAAATTAAAGAAAAATGTAAATGATATCCAAGTGATTCGAAATTGTGTTTCCTTGCCCAAACTCCCGTATTGACACATAAATCATACGTGAACAAAATATCAAAGAATAATGCCACCTACTTAGATCGAAATCAAGATCTTGGCATATATACAAGATACATAAGTCTTGTACTACATAATCTTAGGAATGTATGAATCACTTAACGAATTATGAATGAAGCCTCATGGCTTGTGTGTATAGACTCATAAGTCTAGTATACCTTTAAAAATAAGCGAACCTAAGATGTATGTATTGGATGATGAAATGAACAATGAAATGATGAAACCCTAGAAGGGCTAAGTAAGGGTATGAAACACACCAATGGCCAAGTATATTGACATATGATGAAATGAATATTCACGTAAAATGAGGTGAGTAAATATGAAGAGTAAATGTTGTAATGACAATGGATGTTGTGACAACATGATATGAGGCTAATGCTAATGATGAGAGCAATCTCAAATGAGCCTAAGTAAATGTTAACAATACATACTCACCTATGAGAGTGTAAGATAATGAAGAGACCAGTCTCTATAAACACTCTAATGAAAGTATTGAGATTAACACACTTAATACTAATGATGAGATGAGAAATCATCTAATGAAATATGATGTCCTCATACTAGAAGCCAGCTTCCATGACGAATGAGATGAATGAAATGGAACTTTATACTGAGCACCGATAGGCTAGCTATGAGCGGTGATGCCTTCTTTTGGGAAGGGCGGAGGTTCACGTAACTCTCATGAGATGAGACTGTCCGGCTTGCCGGGTATGGGTCTTCTTATATCTCCTAGTCTTTGAACCTGTACTGCCAATATAGGAATCTGGCGGGGTTAAATTCCCATGTACGCTAGCATGTTTTTGGGTAACCTTGGCCGGTGCTTCCACCTCTTTTTTGTTTGGGGGAGACACTGGATTTCATGATGCTCACATGATCTATGTCGATTAAAGTTAAAGTTCCCAATGAACGAATGAGGCCAGCCTCAAATGAAGCACATAAAGAAATGAATGATACCGAAGGTGTTAGGATAGGATGATCAAGAGGTAGGCTAGACTCAAGTAATGACATTAGGTTATTCTTGATCATTGCATAACAAACCCGACGAAAGTCTTAAACTACACCCTAGGTATAGATGGTTTTCACGCTGGCCTATGAATGAAATGAAATGAAGAACGTATGAATAAATGAAGCAGACTCTGTGTTTGCTAATGAAGACTCCCTAGTTGAGGTCCCAAATGTTGAGCCCTCATTTTGGAAAGTCTTAATGCCAAGTCCATGATTCCAAGGTCTCCTGGCATATGAATGAATAATATGAAGGAAGCCATGTGTTATATCTTATGTACTATGATATTTCCTATATGTACGATGTTATGTCATGTGTGCAATATGATATTTATGATGATGCATGTTACTCTCATGGCATGACCTTCCTAATCCAAATTTGGAAAGCTCACTGACTTTCCTAATACAAATTCGGAAAGTTCACTAACTTTCCTAATCCAAATTTGGCAAGTCCACTTACTTGACTTCCCATAATCATGTTGTTAGGGAAGAGATATTCTTTCTCATGCATGTCCTTGGTGTATGCTTGCATATACCCATACTTAGTACAACTGTGTACTAACCCTATACAACTATACTATTTTAGGTGCAGGCACAGGTGGACGATAGAGCTACATGATCATTGTTGCAGTTATCCGGACGTCCAGCATTCATCCGGAGTTGGTAGATCCTCATACTTTCGAGGATGCTACTGTTTTATATTCTAGCTTAGTTTTAGAGTTGATCTAGTGGAGCATGTTCCACTAGCGTTTCTTTCCTGTTTTTATTCAGACTTTGTATTGGTGCTCTTTTGGCAATTATACACCTATTACTTATTGAACTATTTCTTTCAGTTGCTTATCTCTTAATGTTAGATGGTTGATGGTGAACAATTATGAAATGATAAGACTGTTTAACAAGTATGTTAAGAAACCAAAAAGTTTCAAATTTTTCGCTAAAATTAACTAAGTGAAGTAAGAATAACGTAAGTAGGCTTGTCTGCGACCTCTGAGAGGTCAACGACGCCGGTCTCGTCTGGGGTCTAGGTTCCGATCGTGAAAAAAAATAGTTTGCATGGCTCGTTTATAAGTAGATCCAACATTTTAGAAACCAAACGACATTACTTTGTAGCAATATAAGTCTTTACAAGTACGAAATGCAGTAAATTCTTCATCTTTTGGTGCCATGCAAATTTGATTATATTCAGATGAACGTCCATAAAAGACATTGTCTCATATACACTCATGGTATCAATCATAAGCTCAGGGATTTGAAGAGGGAAGTCATCCTTTAGACATGCATTATTAAGATCTCTAAAGTCAACACAAACTCCGATTTGGACATTCTTCTTTCTTATCGGAACAATGCTTGAAATCCATGTATGATCTTTGACTTCATGGGTGAAACTTGTTTCAATGAGGTTGTTGACTTTAGTTTCGATCAAAGGAACTAGTTCAGGTCTAAATCGACGCTGAGTTTGCTTAATTGGATGAACGCCTCGTTTCACAGCAAGACGATGAACTGCAACTCTACGATCTAGTCAAGGCATCTCCTTGTAGCTCCAAGAAAATACATCTCTAAACTCCATAAGCAACTCAATGTATTTCCTTTCTTCAGGGTCATTCAATGAGGCACTTACATATGTAGGCCTCATATCATCATCAATACCAAGGTTCACTTCTTTAAGGTATCAACGTTATTCTTCATCTCTTTCTCGAGTTCAGGGGGTGCATCTTTTGCGTCCTCATCTTCATGAGGATCACCATCATCAAAGAATATGTAATGACGTGTATGAACATCAACCAATTTGTCCTCCATCATTTCATGAGGTAAAGCATTTTCGTTGTCACAAATTGTAATGTAGTGTGATGATCCTACACTTTCTTCATCTTTGCCCTGCTCCTTAGTATGAATTATAGTATGTGTTCTTGCTCTCTGTACCTTCCCACATGAAACTACAAGTTTTTCTCCCGCCACATTTTAGAAGGAATCAAACTAGGATAATTTTTAGGTGGACCATGCTCTTGAGAATGAACTTGTCCTCCCATTTTTCTGCGATCTTTTTGGTGTTTGTATTTCCTTTTCATTAGTCCCAAACGATCAAACACTGATGTTTCTTGAATTGACTCGGCAAGCCGGTCAAATACAAAAACATTAAAAGTTGAGACACTAAGTCGATTAAACATAGAATACCTTTCGTTAGACATCACTGGTTCTTCTATCATAGTAATGTATTTGATGCTCATACTTCAAATAGAGATTGGTAATGGTGATGATTTTTTGAAACCCAATCCTTCACGTGATTGTTTAACCATGTACCCTCTTTCCATCAACATCCTTTGAGTAGGATTCAAGCCATGATTTTCCTTGTATACAACTTCATGTGGGAGCTTCCATATTTTAGAGATTTCATCAGGATTGTATCCCGCTTTCACCAATAATTTATAAGCATTTGAGTCAAAACCTTCAATTGTACACTTCTGAGGAAGTGCTTCATATGAATCATGGCTTGATGGTTTGATAAATCCTCTAATCACTTTTGAAGGTAATTTGATTGCATCAATTTCTTTTATAGGAAATGTCAATTATTTACTCTGCATCTTAGAAGGTTGAATTTTGACCTTATTTACCTTTGGGATATAGTGAAGTGTAGGAGACACTCTCTTACATAAATATGTCTCGTTTTCCTTGGGTACTGTGCCCATATATGGAAGCAGTTGATGTATCTTCGTCATAGCATGTACCTTTTCAATTGCAACATCAACTCTCTTTGTGACCTCAGTCTTTGTGATTGGTATCAACTTATCAACTTTCAGATAATTCGTTCATCAGGATTTCTAGTTCTTTCAAAGGGCGATTATGTGATGTTTCACCAAACAAGAGATCATCATTAGTTAACGTGAACTTTGCATCACAAGTATCCACTTGTTCTAAGAGAAGCTCGCTGGGATTACCATACAACGACAGTAAGGTTGGTGGCGATTCTTCCCTATTATTTCTTATTTCTCAATGTTACAACATGAGGTCTTTGTGTCACTATGAGAAATCCTAGTGTCAAACCAGCTTGGCTACAATTCCTCTAATATCACCGGAGAACGCTATTTCTGATAGTGATTTTTCACAACTCCCAATTTCTTCAAATTTTTCTTCACTCCTCGAGTTTTCGGTAGATTTTTCATTTTTCCCCTTGTCACTTCCTTGCTTGGTTCTCTTTGTGTGTTCGGTTTGCAGCGTTTTGTCGTGTCACCAAAATCCATCCTTCATCATCGGCACAATCAGATTTATTTTCTGCCAAAGAATTCCCTCTCACTATTGCCTCCTCCAACAATGGAAGAGATAATGATTTGCTGACATCTATCGGTTCAAAGTCACCAAATTCGATCATAATTAGTGGTAATAAGGCTAGGAGATCAGCACAGTTATGTACTTTGACAAAGTTGCAAAGAACTGTGGGATCATGTGACCCAAAAGTGATAGACATTTGATTTAAATTTTCCTTCTCATATTTAAGTAATATCTTGATTTTTCCTTAAAGATGAAGCACTTTTCAAAAGGATGACCCATAAAACGATGATATATGCAATAATTAAGATCATTAACCCTTGTAGCTTCGTCTGGGCGCTTCATTTCAGGTAACTCAAAGACTTTCAACGCAAGGAGCTCTTTAAAAATTGTTGGAACATCTGAGTCCATGAATGGGTACTCCTTTGCTTGCATTTCCTTCAAAGATAAATTCGGCCGACGTTGTTTTGAGATGTCGTTCTCTTCATTATTTGATTATTTCTTCTCTTTGTGGTGACTTTCAAGGGTGCAACCGTAACACTCACTGACTCTTTGTTTTCAGACTTCGGTGCAAATTTCCCCCCTTTTTTTAGCCCCACATTGTCTTTTCCTCTACGAGTTTCATAAATAGGTGGTCCTTCATTTCCACTTGAAGACATGCTTAACTCAATATCATGAGCTCGTGTGGCTAGTTCCTTGAATGACTTGGGCTTGATACCCAGAAAAATGTAACAAAGTGCCCAATGCATTCCTTGGATGCACATTGCTATTCCAGAGGTTTCAATAAGCATATCCTTGCAATTGAGGCTCGCATTTCTCCATCGATTGATGAACTCAATGACATGTTCATCCTTCCATTGACATGCATTTTTGAGTTCAATCATGTTCATAGTGTGTCTCGTGCTATAAAAATGATTGAGAAATTAATGTTTAATTTGTTCCCAATTATCAATGTAACCAGCCTCGAGATCTGTATACCAGTCGAAGACATTTTGTTGCAAGGAGTGCACAAGTTTTTTTGACCAGATAATCTCCGTACGTTCCAGCAGTATTGTTAGTTTCAAGAAAATGTGAAATGTGCTGCTTTGGATTTCCCTTGCCATCGAATTATTGAAATTTTGGAGGTTGATAACCTTCACACATCTTCAAAACATCAATTCTTGGACTGTATGGCTTGGTATGTGTAAACAATGACTTTGAAGGGACATCATATTTATCTTTGATAGTTCCCATTATGAAGTCTTTTAGTTGATGAATGGCAATTCCCCCTTCAGTACATACATGAAGTTCCTCATCAACACGTGTTTATTTTGTAGAGGATTCTACCTTTTCTTGTACCATGGGGCGCTTTCTTGGTGCATGACTTGAGCCTCCCTCCATAAAATTTTCAACCTTGTCCGTTAACTTAACAATTCGATTATCCTGATCTTGCAAATACTTTGTTAGACCTTTAATTTCCTTTGTCAAATTTTCCAATTGTTCTTCAATAGTAGAGGTGTTAGTCATCATTGCTTAGATTGCCATTATGGGTGATTGAGTAAAGCACAGACTTTCCCTCAAACCGAAATCTAATTGAAACAAGTTACGTGGATGGGGCAGATCTAGTGATCAAAACATCATCTTCATCTTGAATAGTACGATCCTTATTACTGAATGGACTGAGTTGGGTCAATTTCTATTAAACAATCTCAGTTATATTCTCTCTTCCTACTAATTCATTAGGATAGAATCTTACCCCCTTTGAAGATGAGAGATCCAGAATAGGAACTGATGTAGAGGACGTTTGAAGTGTTTGTTGTCCTAGTAAATTTTCTTTTTTCCTAGTGATGGGTCCCAAACTTTCCATAGTAGCATCTAGTATGTTCTCCACCGCCAAGGAAAACTTGGAATCGACAGTCTTAGCAACAATAGATTTGGAGTAGAACTTCTTAGATGCCATTTTAGAGTTCTTGCGATTTGATTATTGATGTAAAGAGATGAGAGGTAGACACCGTCCCATTGGGCGTGCCAAAATTTGTAAACAACGAATTTTCAAGTCAAGAAAAATAAATAATCAGGACAAGAAAATAGAAGTAACAAAATATAATATTTGATTTCAAAATATAGTGTGTGTTACAATCTCTATGATAATCCTCTGATTCTTCAAAATAGCATGAAATGTGTAGGACTTGAATTTGATTTAGAGTCAAGGTATTGAATAACTTGATCTTTATTCTTTAGTTTCCGAACTTGAATGTGAATTATTATCACGAATTCTTGTATGGTTATGATGAATGATTAGCCTGAACAAGTAACTTGATCTTGACTCTTGAAATTTGAACTTGATTGCTTGAACTTGCAGGTTGAAGGGAATTTGTAGCTTTTGATTCACGAGATCTCTTCTTGCTTCTTGTTCTTGAAAAACATTCCCCTCTATGAATAAGGAGGACCCCTATTTATCGTAGTAGGGAGTGGTCTACTGGTTTGATTTGATTGGTTGGTTTGAACTGACCAATCACATTCCTCTAGTGCAAAGCATCGATCTGATTGGTCAGAACATGTCATATATACACGTGGCGTTATTTTAGTGGATCATTTAGTTTGACTTGGATTGCCACATAACTTTGACACTTGGCGTGATTTTAGTGGCTTATTTAATTTGATTCGGATTGCCACAGAAGTTTGACACATGCGTGATTTTAGTGGCTTATTTAATTTGATTTGGATTGCTACATAGCTTTGGCAAGTGACAAAATTTTGGTGGCTCATTTAATTTGACTTGGATTGCCACATAAATTTGGCGCGTGTCATAGTTCAAGTGGCTTATTTATCTTTACTTGGATTGTCATATAACCTCAACTATTTTCTTGAATTTAATATAATCCAAATTAACTTATAAATTTAAATTCAAGAATATCTCAATGCTTACAGACATATTAAAATCTGAAAAATATTTTCAACACTAGTTACAGTATGAAATAAATAATATAATAAACATAAGACACAAATCAAAAATAATATTAAAAATTAGAATGATATTACCGGATTCAAAAGCTATGAAGACGTGATGTCCAAATGTGAATCGGACTGTTGCAATATATTTTTCTCCAAATTTAAAATACAAATTATCAATAGAACAAGTAAATTCTTAAGCTTTGAATAAGAGAGATGTAAGATTAGAAAAGAGAAAGTGAGAAGAAATAGAAGAGAGGAAGGGAGGAAGATAGAATATATAAAAATAAAATCTGAAAAAAATAAGGTAAATAAGAAAAAATAATTTGTACATTTAAACAAAATACACAACTTTCTATTGGAAAGTTAAAAAAGTCAGTCATAACTCATATCTATCACTTCATTAAGCCGTTTGCATTTTTTTTAGCCGTTTGCATTTTTTTATTTTCAGTTGTTTGCATTTATTGTCTTAATTCTATTATTTTTTTAAAATTTAATCCTACCTAATTAACTAAAAAAATGGGGGCCCTAAAACTGGGGGCCTAAGGCCAAGGACTTTTTCTTAAGCCTAACCAGTTGCCCTGTTATTCTCGACGGTATGTTTGGAACTCTTTAAACTTCTCAAATACTTCAGACATTTTCTATACAGAACTAAATTCATGCGCACCTTGAAAAGTCATCAATGAATGATACCATGTATTACAAACCACATATAGAAAGTTGCATTAATGGTTCAAACACATTGGCATGCACTGCTCCAATACCTTCTTATTTCGATATTATTATTCTCCGTAGAAAATTTAGTGGCTTTTTCATATTGACATCTAACACATATAGTGTATCCTCTAATTTTAAACTAGAAAAACCTTTTTAATTTTGACTGTTGCATTATGATTTTAAATTTGTTTTGTAGCTGAGGTGCATAAGATGTATCATATAACGTATAAGAAGAGCACATGCATTGTATAAGTATTTATAAGAAGAGCAATAAAGTTGTAGATCAAATTAAGAATATAAAAAGAGATGAACCTTGAATCGCAGCGTCGACCCCATTTCAATGTTTGTGGGTTATCACTATCTAAAAGAACAAGCTCTCTTGGTGCTATCATTCTTCCCTTCTGTCCATTATGCTTATCAAGAAAAGAAATCTGAGAAAGAAAAAAATAAAAATTTCGTCTGATTAATTTAAAGTCACACCACGTAAGATCAGATAAAGTGATTCCAAGTATTTTTTTTATTTCCAAGCATATTTTCATCATATTTATTTGGATGGTTGCTACACAAATATAGTTTCATAATGGTATACTAGGAAGCATCCAAAGGACAAATTTTTCAGTTTGAATAACCTTAACTTTGGAGAGCAAAACGGAATAAAAATTGATACTCAATATCCCCCCCCCCCCCTATCCAACAAAATAAATACACAATAAACATCAGGTGTGATAAGTGTCACGACCCAACCCGCCGGGCTGTTCGGGCACCCACTCTAACACCTAAGTAGAAGGACCCTCATATCCATTAGTGAAAACATGCGGAAATTTAAAGAAACAGAAAGACCAACATAGTAAGATTTCATAAATAATGACATTTAAATACACCTTTTGTTAAACTTGTAAAGTAATTTAGCTTTTAAACCCAAGGATCTAATCTAACTTGTACAAGAGCTACTAAGATAACGATGGGACAATTAAGAAAGACATTGCTCCCACCACGCGAAGGAAGAACCGAAGCTGCTAAAGTATTTATTTGTCTTCACCCAATGAAGCATCACCAATCCTGCATCAAGACTATGTTAAAAAGACATAGCAAGAGTAGTATCAGCGTAACGCACTGGTAGGCATCACTGGTCAACCCGACACACACCTCATAATATAATAAAAGAATAATAGGATCATGCATTAAACAACGCGCTTCTCCGCCATTGCCCCTTTCTTAGAACTCATTCAAATTACACCAGTGCTCTATCATAATAAATATTTTCCCCAACCACTAACTCTTATGATTCTATTAGATCATAGCCTTACACATGCTAACCCCATCAAACAATCCCAATGTACCGCTATCACCTTTTCCGACTAATCGATCATGTCAGACTCTTAAATTCTTGTCACCTTATCCACCCAAATTCTCATAGTTTCGTCACCTCAATGTTTAACCCTTTTCAATTCTGTTTTGGTACTTACCCCGACGAACACCTTTACAATTAACTCTTTCTAGACAGGGACACCTCATAGAACCTATCCACATCACCACATGCTCAAATAAAGACACATAGTTCCTCATACAACCCTATCATCAAGGATTTCACGCAGACACACAATAGTGATATAACATGTTGCGGCATAAATATTTATCACAAGTAGTTGTTCCTCTCACGTAAACCAAACTTAAACTGTAATCTTGTCTGAACGTGGCGATCCAATCCCAAAGTTGTGCCAGAACGTGGCAACCTAATCTAATAGTTATGTCAGAACGTGGAAGCCAATTCAATAGTTGCGCCAGAATGTGGCTACCCGATCCAATAGTTAGCTTGCTGGAACATGCCAATCTGATCCTCAATCACACACCACAACCACAATCACAAGTACATAATAAAGATCATACATTTAAATCATGATTTTATAGCAATGACAATATATGTATATGTATATATCATTTAAACAAGTGTCGTAAGCATTGCAACATGCATACATATACAAGTATCACCATGAAGAAAGAACAAACATCGATCATACCTTCATAGAAACACAATCAGCACCTAAGAATATCCCTCAATTCTAATCACACAATAGACCAAGTTCAGTACTATTTCTTCATCAGGGTTCGTTATTAGGGTTTTAAACATAAATTACTAGCATTCATCAATTTTGTTACTTCGTTAGTTCAAACATAGCATACACCAATATTTATTCCCTTCTACTTGATACCCTTGTTAATGAAGAAATTCTACCCAAGAAAACAACTAAGAAACCTCGACCAGTTATCAAATCTCTACTGAAGCACTAACCCAAATATGTTGAATTATAGCAATTTGACGAGATTTACTCGGTGCACGAAGGTCTACACATATCTCATACTATTGATTTCATATATTACACGATAATCATGGATTTACAACTACCCAATACATGAAAACCTAACCTACTTGGGCACCAAGCAGCTGCACAAAGTTTTTGATTTCGTTCCCAGCTTCCTAGACTCGCGATGGTGAGTTTGGCGAAGAATTCACACGATTTTGCCATCACCGTGCTAGTAAGCTACTTCCCCTTCTTTTCCGAGCTTGGAACAACTTTTCTACGATTTATTTGGTATGTATGACCTATTAAGGTATTTTAGAAAGATGGAAAAAATAGGATTTCTCGCATTTACTTCTTGTCGATCACGCTGCAGAGGCAACTTACCCCATTGCAGCGCCGCAACGGTAGCAAAATTTACTCGGCTGTAGCGGGACATGATTTCATTTTTGTGGATTTTTGACCTTCTAAAATAACGAATGTTCGGGTCGTTACAATAAGTGTGGCAATTGATGTTTTGGATAGAAAATTATAAGAGATTAGATTTTACATTTTGGTGAATATAAAAAAACTAGGTGATCATTTCTTTTCACCTACTTGAGCTATCAGAGTACTTTTATATCAGGAGAAGAGCTAAAGGAAGAAAGAGAGTTCAATTGAATCACTTTTCTCCAAATTAAAGTGATGCAGATAGGGTTAAATGATTATTTTTAATTATTTATAAATAGTTGAATTCACTTAACATAATGAAAAATTTCTAGTTTAGTACCAACGGGAGTTCATACATTATTTTTTCTTTTGAGTTTAAAGAATAGTGTGACACCTTGTATTCTTTAAATATCTATAAGTGAGTTTTTGACTCCGTCACTTTCTGGTAGATGTGTTGATAAGATGTAGAAACATATAAAGATATTAGTTAAGGATTAATCTTAACCCAACACTTCCATACGGAGTATGAATTTATGTGTAAAAATTCATAATAAAAGCAAAAACTAGTAGATGTGAACCACAACATTAAAAATATCATGTTAAAGGTTGAAATCTTAAAAACATTTAATCCAAAAAGTTTAAATCTTGATGTCACCAGTTGTTGGAGGTAGCAGGTATTTATAATAATTTAGGTATGTACACACTCATAAAAGATAACCACATTAAAATTGAGTGTTACCAGTTTAACTCCATCAAGGAGAATGGGCGAATCACACAAACAGAAAAAGAGCTCCTTTTTAGTATTGCAAACAATAGGAATCTCAGATCCATCAATTATTTCTTGATAATTCGGGGGCAAAATTTTCCCCCAAATTTCAGTTGATTTCGAAACAACTTTGAACCTTTGGATAAAATTATTGATCTTACTTCATCGGCTGGAGTTCTTTTTAAAAATTATTTAAAATTTGCAACCTTTTGACAAGGTATTAACATAATCCATTGGAGCAATGAAGTTGGAAAAATTCATTTCACAACTCATATAAAAATATATAACAATTACTTTTGTTCATAACTTTATATATGAATAAATAATCAAAGGGGAAAAGATTTTAAATATATATATTTTCAATTATAGTAATAAGTACAAATAAGCATGATATTATGTTTTTGTACAGTAGATTGACTATATAGTACATTAAAATGTTACGTTATATTAACTCCTTGCTTATTCAATTAGTACTCCATCATAATCTACGCTAATAGGACACTAAATATTGAAAAGAACATTTAGGCCTCATTTGTTTCTACTAAGATCAAGAGGTCTGAGTCTGAATATGCATCTAATATTAAGATTTGCATTAAGATCTGAGTGTTTTGATTTGAATACACATCTGAATATTAAGATGTGGTCTCTAAATATGAACACTAAATAATTAATGTTGCTTGTTTTCAATATTTTGGAAGTAAAATTGACATTCTAATGTTACAATATTATAAAATTTTTATTTCAACAAAGTATATCACTTTTGATTAAAAAAGTTTTAAAAGTTTTAATAATCATGATATGTTTTTCATTCCAAAACCTTGATAAACAACAGTATACAAACAATATTATTGCAACCAGTGTTTTTGACAGACATAAATACAAGAAAATTCTTAATATAAAAGAAACTTGCAAGGATTTATGAAAACTTACCAGTTGGGAAAATGGTGTTTGATTGAGAAAAGTGAGAAAGAAAGTTTTAAGTTCTGAGATAAAAAAACCATGCCCAAAGTAGAGAAGCTGTGATTTATTATTTGATAACTTATCAAATAAGTCTGGATGTTGTTAAGAGCCTCTTACAGATCTGATTCGTTCAGACCTTTTTAGACCCATTAAGAGATTTTCAAAAAATTAAAACAAATGAACTTAATGGGCTGAATCATAATGATTTAGATTCAGGTCTAAAAATCAAATGTACTTAATGGGTTGAATTTTAATGATTAAGATTCATACCTCCATTTAGTGGAAACAAATGAGGCCTTACACAACATTAATTTTATAATTTATTTTTTTTTTAAATAGAAAAGATAATCAATCGTCAACACGAGTTTACAATAAAACTATAAGTATAAAACCTTTTTCCTCTTGGAAGAAAGTTTGTTTAATTAATTTCTCATTTCATGGTCAAATACAATCCATAAAAGAAAAAAATATAAACAATATACTTTCAATACTTTGTGCTCTAAATCCTTCATTATATAAATTTTGTAATTTACCATATTTGTATAAAGTAAAGAAGCACGTCACACATTATTTGAAAGGTCAAATTTAGATCAATTTTCTTTTTATTCTAGGTGTAGTACTCCTTTTTTTTTTATTATTTTGTAAAAATAATTGTTAGGGTTTTACCCTAATTTTCTTTTCTGGTTTGAAGATTATTTTTTTTCTTACAGAAAAGTTAACACATTACGATAAATGTTTTTACTTTTCATCTAAAGAATATATATTTACTTTTGTACTTTGTTTATTCTTTCCTTAGAGAAAAATTTTGGAGTTCTATGAATTGAAGTAAAGAGTTGAGTTCATTCCTAAAAAGATAAACTATTCCCAAGAGATTAAAATGTTTTCACATTTGAGCAAGAAAGGGAACACCGATTTCAAGATAGATTTTAAGCCAAGTTTTGAGTGATTATCTCAAACCAAAGAAAGAAGTTTGTTTTAAAAGCATATGAGATAAGTATATTTTAGGAGTAGTATTGAGCACCGATATGGGGATACGAGTTCATATTAACTCAAGTTTCCATAAATGTAGTCATCATGGGTATTAAAGGATCATACTTTTTAGATGAATTATTAAGTGTGTTTTTAGCATAGTCTAGTGGATCCACTTAGTTAAGGTGTTCTATATGATGACAAAGTATAGGACAATTCTGGCAGCGTGGGCAAGACTCTGTATCACCACTTGTAACATCTCACAATTTGAAATAACTAGGAAGAACCGTAAAATTGGAAATTTGTTTAAGTTATAAAAAGTGAGTTTTGGCCAACATCAAACGACCATAACTTCTAGCTCAGCATGAGTTAAGTGTATTTTCAGATATGGTAGAAAAACTCTTGAAATAATATTTCCAACACCGACGAGTTTGTGCGATTCCGATTTCGTATGAGCGAGATATGCCCTTTGAAGTTGGACTATTTGAATAAGAAAAGTCTAATCTCAATTATTGAAGGGTAATTTAGTCTTTTCCTTAACTAATTATTTTAATTTGTTTTTAGGAGTGTACCTATGGTAAAGTCATATTTAAGTCAATTTAGAAAATTTTAAATTCACTCAAGCTTTTGGAGAAAAGAGAAAGGAAGAGAAAGGAGAAGAAAAACTCTCAATTCGCCAAGAACAATCGATTATGGTTGTGGATTTCTCAAAGGAATTAATCCTACAAGGTATGTGAGTCTTTCATAGTGTTGGATTCATTCACACATGCGCCAAACATGTTATTTCAGCGTGAATGCATCCTAAAAGAGTTTCAAAGTTGATGTTCTTGATATGTATTCATGAAATTTATATTGTTCCTGAGTTTGGCTGAAAGGTGAGAAGTTTTTAAGATCATTACGTCAAGGTATTGAGTGGGTTTTTGAGTTAGGTTGTTAGGTACATTTATTGGGTATTTGTATCTAAAATAATTTTGGGAAAAGAATCGAGTTTGGGTGAATTAGGGCTGGAAAAACGAAGGAGAAATTTAGTCGGGCAAATATGGGCACAGGCTCCGCGTCGCGAACCTGGTCCCCAGATTTTGGAAAAATGTCTTCGCGTCGCATTCTTACCAAGTTGAATATTGAATTTTAAACTTTCTGAGTTAATTTATTTTTTTAAGTAAAGTATAGTGGTGTTTATCGTTATAAATATGCATAAAATCTCCCGCAGAGTAACTAAGTCAGGTCAAGGATTCACTTGGGACCAGCAATAGTTCTCGAGTGTCGGCCACGTCCAAGGTGTAGGCGCGGGATGTGACACCACTTCTACTTATAGTGGTGGTTGTCAGTTAGAGAAACTCCAACACAGACTATATTACTTTATTATATGAGTAAAGTTAAGTTTCTTATTGCATTTTCTTTAACGAACTAAGTTGTCTTCCACTATTTTTCACATGTTTTCTATATATTGCATGTGTATTATTGCTTATTGAGTAAGTTGTTCATGAGTTGAGTAAAGCCAAGGTAAGTGATTCCTTCATATTCTTTTCATGACTATGTATGTTTAGCATTACAACTCGTATACATGTAAATTTAATGTAGACTCCTTTTATTATTTACTTTTAGTATTTTATTGTTAGGATGACCGAGGGTCTTGTCCCGACATTTCTCTTTCTTTTATAGTCTTCGTAGGCACTTAGCAGTCATTTGTCTTTAAATTATTATTTCCTATTTTAACACTTGAGTTGCCATTTTGACCCAATTGAATGTTTGTGTGTTTAAATGTTCTAAGTTATTTTGCTTGACAAGTTGAGTAGAATTGCATTTGATTATTCTAATAACGCTCAGATTAATCCATTGAGTAAATAAGTCATGCCAAGGGTTTGCTTGGGGATAGAAATGGTTCTTGAGTGTCAGACACATCCAGGATGTAGGTTTGTGCGTGACAAACTTCAAGAGAAGCTCAAAGAGAAGAAAGATGAAAATAACAAAGAAGAGGAGAAGTAGGAAGAAGGTCAAGAAAAAGAAGAGGAGAAGCAGGAAGAAGAAGAAGAAAAAGAAAAAGAAGAGGAGAAGCAGGAACAAGAAATAAAAGAGCAAGAGAAGAAGGAAGAGAATGTAGAAGAAAGCATGGATGAATTGGGAAAAGAAGGTAGTGATGAAATTTCAGTGGATGTGATGGATATTGTTATGGAGCTCAATGGTGATGAGTAAAATATTTTTTTAAGTGGGGTTTAAGACAATTGATTTTTGAAATGATTGGTTTTTGGTTGTTGATGCTTAAGACAATTAGTTTTTCAAATGGTTGATTTTTGGTAGGTGATGATTAAGACAGTTAGTTTTTGAGATAATTAGTTTTTGGTGGTTGAATATTAAGACAATTAATTTTTGAGTTAGTTGGTTTTTGAAGTGCCTTTTAAGACAATTGGTTGTTGATGTAGCTGGTTTTTGAATTGATATTTAGAGAGTTGGATAATGTAAATGTTGTTTTTGCTTTGATGGATATTGTTGTCAGTTATTGACCATAAATTGTATACATAATGCATTGTTGACAATACGAGAAAAACTTCATTTATTAAAAGATTGTAGTCCTACATGTGTAAAAGATATAAGAATGTACTACTGCATCCATATTACACATTTTCAAAAAGCAAGCACTAACAAAATACCATATAATATTATTTTTAGGACTTTCTCTTTCTCTTTAATCAATATTAACCTTTGTTTTAGTCGATCTCTATCTATTTAATGTTTTTTAGCAATCGGAAAAAGTGATTTCTCTGCTCTTAGTTTTTTTCCCAATAAAGTCAATAGCAATCCCTATTTTCTTTGAAGTTTTGAAGCCTTTCTATTATTTGAAATTTGGTAACGCCTTGAAAATTTGATGTCTTCAGTCCCGGAATCAATTATATATGTGATACTTTCAACTCTTTAGAAGGAGTTGAGATTTAAATCTTAGAATAATGATATCCTCGTCAAGCATTAAGGTATTTACACTAACAAAAAGTTCAAAGTTAGGTAAGATATATTTTTGATATACATGATATTATGATTCATATTATTAATTAGTGTTGGATTGTTGAGTAGTTGTAATATGTGGGATTCCCAAATGGTGCCTAAGAATCACGTTGTTGTCCATATAAGACCAAATTTGTTAAGTCTAAATAATTAAGTAAAAACATAAATATAATTTTTTTTTACCATAACCTCAAAAATGCCCTACAATTAATTTTTGTTTACATAAATCCCAACCTCTCAAATACATCTTTATCCCCTCTTGAGTACATCTCTATCCCCTATCAAATACATCTTCTTCTCTCGGATACATCCCTATTCCCTCTCGGATACATTCCTCCTCCCTCGGATACTTCCCCATCACCTCTCACATACATCCCTCCCATTAACTAATGTATCATTCGCAATTCATGAGCTACATATCCGCATGCTTTTCGATGTATACAAGACCCTATAATTTGAAGGACTTTTTGTAATTTTTCAAAGAATATGAAAATGATGTAATTCACTCTAACACTACACAATTCATATAACTTTTACATATATTTTTATTATATATCTAAATGACTTGGGGCTTGGGATCTGGGCGTGGGCCTGGGTGGGTTTGATCATTTATTAAAGATTCTATTTTCGTAATTTATTTTAATCTGTTTTTTTTTATTTTTTATTTAATTGAATAGAATAGTTTCATTTTTTTCAGAAAAGGAGCGACTTTCGTGAAAAGTCTCTTTGACATGCTATAAATATGATAAATTTCTCAATTTAGCGTATTCAGTTGCATATATATTTCAGCCTTTACTGTATCTTGATAGAGAATTACTTGTAATCCTAAAAGTATATATATGCAACAACTCTCGAAAGATAGTGATCTTAAACATTATGATTTAGAGCATGTTTGGTATTACTGCAAAGAATTACGTATTTATAGAAAAACATTTTTAATAATAACTTTTCGGAAAAGTATTAGAAATAAAAATGTGTGTTTGACTAATTCATTTAAAAAATGATTTTGATAACCAAATTGTGTTTGGTTAATTTTTTTTTAAAATTCATTTGAGATTCAAATTACGAAAAAACGTAAGTATCAATGTACTTTTAATTTTAATATTATTTTATAGAGAGAAACTATTTTAAGTATCAATTTATAAAAATTTAATCAAATAAAAATGTATATACTCAAATTTTCAATCAATATTATGCATAAATAAATAAATAAAATATTAAAATAAATAAATAAGTCCTTCATATTTTCAAGCCTACGAATTTTTTGTGTTACCTTTATTACTAATTTTTAAAAATAATGTGTAAAATAATATATAAAATAAAAACCATTAAAAATTATCATCTCAATTTGAAAATAAAAAATGAAATTCTTGAATGAAATTAAAACAAACTTATGATGCATGCTAATTAATTAATAAATCATGTATTGTGAAATATGTATATATAGAAGGAACATTTTAGTTTTCAAAAAAATATTTTTTGTTTCTACTTGTGATTTTCAGAAGTAGGAATTTTTAGCTTCTTTTCATCCGCAGAAAAACAACTTCTGCTTCTATTTAAAAGTAGTTTTAAGGATTTTTTGAACAGTTGATTTTTAAAAAAAAAGTTTTTTTTTTTAAAAAAAAAATAATAAAATGTAGCCTCACAACAACAATGTCAAACAACTCGGATTCAAATAAGATAAATACTTAAATCTTATTGTAAACAAATAGTTTAATGGTTTAAGATTTGAACGTTTTAAATTTTAGACCACCATTAAGGGTGTGCTTGGTATGAAGTAAAACATTTTTCAAATGTTTTCTAAATCAACTCATTTTCCTCAAATTCAAGGAATATCACTTCCCTTTAAAATTAAGAAAAACATTTTTCAAAATTTTCCTCCAATTTCATATTACAATTTTTTTTTGTTGAACAAATAATTTAAAGATTATTTAAAAAAAAAAATTCAACTTTAGTTTTTTTATTTTTTTACCCACCCTCAACCTAACACCCCCCCTCCCCCTTAAAAATAATCAATTTAAATAATTTATTTTCACTCCACCCCTACTCTTGACCCCCCACCCCCCAAAAAAAAATTAAAATTTGTTTTATAAAATTGAATTTCAATTTCAAATTTTGTCACTGTGAAAGTTGTCCCCGATTTTACAAAAAAAAAAAACATTAACTTTGCAACCGTTCTATTACCCCACTAAATAATTTTGAATATATATTACTATATCATTTTTATCCTAAAGAGTGTTGTGCACTCTCGCAAAGAGAGCGAGCACCTAAAATAACTAATATAATTTTTTTTACGAGTATTATATTATAAAATATTTTTTATTATTATTTTAATATTTTTTCCGTTTTATTTTTTCTCTTTCTTTCTTCTTTCTTCTTCAAAAGTTCATTGTCATCTCAATTGAAGCTTCTCACTTCAATGTCACCATTTTTACACGCAACTTCACATTTCTTGTTTTACTACTATTAGTTTTACTCTCTTTAATTTTGAAAATATTATCTAAATATTTCTTACATTGATAAACCAATTAGAGTTCATGATGATTAGAAAATATCATATAGTTTTTTTTATCCTATTTCAAGTAAATTATTTCAACTTTCGGGGGTTTCATTGATTCTTTTAAAATTATCATTTCTAATTTTGAAGTTATATGAAAAGGAGTACTTGATGATACCTTCAAACTTTATATTTTCTTAGAATGATAATTAATTTTGTTATCAATAATTCGATGAATCTTAAAAAATAGTATGATTTTATAAAGAATTCGATCGGAGAAGAAGAAGAAGAAAAAGAAAAGAAAAAAAATGGGAGTAGGGTTCAACTTGACGTAGGGTAAGGTGAGGGTTGGAGGTGAAGAAAAATAAAGAAAATGGAGGATGAATCACTTGAAAGTGAGAGGTGGAAGCTGAAGTAAATTAAAGATGAAATCAAAATTAAAATAAGTTAGAGAGAGAGAGAGAGAGAGAGAAAGAGAGAAATAAAGAAAAAAATGTAAAGAAAAAACTTAAAATGAAAAAAAATACATTTTAAATTAAAATTACACACGTCATATAATGATTGGTGTGTGAACACTTGCTTCTTAAAATCTGGGGCTGATTGAATATGAAATAATAATATTTGTTCAAAATTGTTTGGTGGGGTAATAGGACGGTTGCAAAGTTAAGGTATCTTTTTGAAAATTCGAGACAACTTCACTCATTATTTTATGTCTTTTCTCTTTTTTTTATGGATATATCTTTATACATAGCATTAATTTTATATTTAGTAAAACATTTTGACGAAGTCATGTCACTGGACACCCCTTTGGGTCTGTCCCTGTATGGATTGAGTTCTAGTGGCTAATTTGATGATCCTTTAGCACAAGTTGAGGAACTATATATTAAAGAAAAAGGTGGAGACATTGTTGGTTGATATTAACAAATAAATTGAACTATTTAGACGTCCAGCTAAGTACATTAGCTCCTTATGTTTTATTTGACTGATGATCACTTTTGCTCTATCAAAGTTCTCCTATGTTTAAAGTGAATTATCTCTAGTAATTTATAGATCTCTTAATTTACCAAGTAATCAAAATATATATATATATATATATATATATATATATTTATATCTTAGTTAAGTAAATATTTCTTGTGCTTTATATAAAATCATCTTTTTTGTTTTAATAACTCCTACAATGTACACATCTCTACCCTTCTTCTAAAACCATAATTTTTTAGCTAGCTCCAACAAGAATATTGGGAGGCCTTCAGTAATTTTCAAGTAAAAGGAGTAAGTAATTATTCACATCCATCATATTGTTCTTTGCATCATTTTTAATTATTCTTTCCGTCTCATTTTATGTGGCACTTTTTGGATTTTGAGATTCAAACAAGTCTAACTTTTACCATAATTTTTCATAGATCTTTTAAATATTTTGAATTATCAATTGTTGAAACTTATAGTACTTTTTTACATAGTTTACAAATATGTAAATTTCGTTTCAAAATATTAAAGATTACAGGAGAAATTTCCCAGTCAAACTACACTGTTCGACTCTCTAAAAAAGAAATGTGTCACATGAATTCAGAGTAATTTTTTACCGTATATATATTATGTATTTCATTAATTTTTTACATTCTCAATAAGTGGAAATATATTCTTTCCTGGATCATTATTCTATGAACGTGGTTATGTATTTATTTCTTATATTTCCCCCCTATTGGTGAATAATAACTTACTAGTTTGGTTGAAAACACCTATGTTGTTGTGTTTTTGACTTTGGATTGGATGATCTTTTATCAATCTGACTATATATCGTAAAGATAATGTTTTTGTTGTGATACTACGTATAGCTTGTTTGTCCTTGCTTCTATGGGGTCGGAAGTGATTATTTTTATGAAAATATAGTTCACGTTTCGGTTCTTGTTTTGAGGTATTTGACTAAGCTTTTGAGAGAAAATAAGTGTTTATGATGAGTAGCAAAAGTTCTTATGAAGCGAGAAATGTAGTTTTTCCCTAAGACATTTCTGAGAAATAATACACTTAAAACACTTTTTAAAAGTTGCTCAAAAGTTCTTTTTAAAATTCATTGACCAAACACAAACTTTTTCACACCAAAAATACATCTTTCAACTCATTTTTAAAACTATGCTATGCAGCTTATGGATTAGGATAGATTGTTTGTAGGTGTTTGAGTTTTGTGTCGCTTTTGGTGCGATTTCGTGGAAGTATGGCATGACTGCATCTGTCACAGCATTATTAAAGAGATGTAGTTTCTTGCTTTTAATATTTGTTACCATATGTTGTCTATTGTGTTTCATATAGGATAGAACATTAGTGAAACACCCGGGAAATCCAATGACATAAGATAGAGCCTTCAATAATGTATAATGAACTAAAAAGAGTTAAACTTATATTTCTAGACCTAATCTAATGTAATTAAGTTGGTTTAGAAGTATTAGGGTCTAAATGTCAAGAAACGACCATGACGTCTGGAAGTTAGTACAAATGAACTACTGTGCGTGTTCTTAGGTTTGCAAGGGTTTCTATGTGTCGTATCGTGGTTCAATAAAAAATACTTTGAAAATATGTATGGGGGTGGTTAGGGTCCAAACGTCCGGGTACGACCCCCCAAGGACCACCCTAAGGGTCCTTGAAAAGGACCCAAACAGTTGCGCCAAAAGCTGCCAAATTCCAGAAGACATCCACGAGCCCCATCGACGGGCCGTCGATGGAACAACGGAAGAGTGGATTGGCTTCGTAGGTTGAGACTTAGTATCCTCACCACATCCTCCCCAAGCCCCTCTCTGAAGAAAATCATGACCATGCAGGATGGGCCGTACCACCACCTACGGTCCGTAGGTGGTGGCTGTAAGTGGCTACATTTTTTCGATAATTAGTTTTAAGTTAGGGTTCTTATTATGAGCTAGTTATTTATCTAGGGGTTAGTAGGGGTGGTTAATGAGTTAATTAACTAACTAAATCTAACTAAAAGACCCCAACCCAATACCTCAAGTCATTCTAACTAAACTCACAAAACAAAAGACAAACTCTCTCAAAACATTATCTCAACTCAAGACTCCATTGAAGAAGAACATAAAGCTTTATCTTGAAGAACTAGACATTCCTCCATTAAAAATTAAGTATTAACAAAGATATGGGAGATCTTCACTCTTGGGACTTCTTTCCCCGAGATGTTCCTTCCAAAATTGATTTCAATGTTCTTCCAAAGTTTTTGGTTTTACTATATTGTGGGTCTCTCTCAAATTGACTAATTTGATCTAGGATCAATGAATTATAATTGAATATGGATGTTTATGAATGAATTTAGGTATTGTTTAGAGTTTTTACCTCATTCTGTAAAGATCCGTGAATACTACTCTCCTCTTAACCCTAACTTTTGAATTGTGATGAATCTTGAGTAGACGTTACGTAATTGAGCATGTTCTTGTATATTTATATATTTTATGGTTATTATAACATATTTTATGGATGAATATCATGAAGTTCAGATTAAATCTTTAAAGTGTATCTTGGAGGTCATAGGTAAGACCTTCAAGATTATGAACATGTTATTATGAAATTGTTGGGTTATCCTTGGTAGGAATTATTACTTGAAGTATGTATGATAGAATTATGAAGGTATTATCATGATATGAATGTGAAGGTTGTGAGATGTTTGTGATTGTTTTACTACGAGGGATTGAAGGTAATTTCTGTGCACATTCTATGACTGTTTCTCTGAAATATTATTCCTCACATGATGTTGGGTTTGTGACTAGAGGTCTTTCGCATCCAAAAACCTATAAGATATGTACATGTTATATAAGAGGTTAAGACCCAAAGACCTATATTATAAATTGATGTTTATGAAAGACTTAAAGACACTTCAAAAAGGGAATTTAGCTTAGCACCTAGTGAACTTGACAATGAGAGGTGTTCTTTCACAAAGGAAGGGAGGTTCACACTATGTATATGATGAGGTGGAACTACAATGCTACTTATCATAAAGAGGTTATCATAAATAGGGTTTCTAGCAACAACCTTATAGTTCCTTATCTATGCACCTTCATAGGAATCATAGCTAGTGGATCCACCTAGATTCTATTACAAATTTAATGCCTTACCTTGGCAGTAGGACACCCTCCTTTCGGTGTGAGGGTTTGACACCGGATTCCATGTAGCTACATGGCCCGTGTCAATTATGGAGAATTTTCCCGAATGCTAAAAGAATGAAAGTAAGAAGATGAACTCTAAATAGGACAACTTAAGGGATACTACTTAGTGTAGGTAAGGGTATGTGACATTACCTATACATTGTACAAGTGGGTATTGAGAGGGGTTTTAGGGTGGGTTCTTTATGTACACATGTTATGAATGTTATTATGTTGTTGGTATTACTTGTTATCAATTATATTTGTTTCACTTGTTTTGAGGATGCATGGAGTAAGTTAGTTTCACTTGTTATGAGGATTCCTAGAGTAAGTGAGAATGCTTGTGGTCAAAATGATGGTTTGTTTGGTGTGTTTGGGGTTATGGGGCTTCACATGTGCATTGCACTAGTATACTTTATTTGGGATTATGAGTAAGGTCATATGAGGTATTGGTTAAATGAACTCAAATATGAAATGTCGAATAATGGTTTTATTATGATGTTACTCATGGTTATGGATATGTCTTGTTTTATGATATGGACTTGTATATATGTTAATGTGCATAAAAGCTTTAAAAGTGAATATAGCATGCTTATAACAAAATGTCCTTTTTGTGCATGTTTCAAATGTTTTACTTGCATAGTTTCCATACTTAGTACATGTGGTTTGTACTAACCCATATTTCTTCCATTTTTTCTACACAAGTGTAGGTCTGAGCCATTGAGGTGATTCTAGTCAATTAATGAAGAAACTTGATTTGCTATTCCCATGTTGGTGAGTCCTCAAGTTCGAGGATGAAATGCTTTTATTCTAAATCTAGTTCCACTTTCCTTATTGAAATACTATGGTATAATTCGTATTATAAGACTTGTTGTTGATGTAAGGCCTAAGTCCCAATTCTCATGGTCATATCCGGGGATCACCCCCTAGACGTAACGGCGGCGGCGGCCTCTTTGAGGACTAATACTAGCCTTTTAGCTTACATCATTACATTCATAGGTTAAAATGTGGAAATTTTAAAAACTTTCCATTAATTCCACCTTGAGTTTTACATAGACATCTACATACACATAATATTTATATCGAGTATACATAGACCTTCGTATAGGAAAATTACTTTGTCTTCTACTTTTATTGCACATAGATATGTAAAATATGACAGTCTCAAAAACATGTCTCATCTTATAACCATCTAACAAGAGTGTAATAATTAGGGCCTAGCCCATACATCAATATAACAAGACCACATATAGGTCATACAATGATTAGTACTCTATTGAAAAGGAAGGAACATAAGAATCTTAATACTAAAAAAACTTCGTAAGCTTGATAGTGGCATTGCCCTCGGAATGTGAGGACCTACCCAACTTGGATGATTAAGAATTCCAACTCTTCTTCAAAGTTATCTCAACATCCCTTCAACGAACACAACCTAAAATGATGGGGAAAAAGGGAGAAATGTGGTTAGAACACTACTTGTACTAAGTATGAGACCATATGCACACATATCAGGAAATCATGCTAAAAAGGGACATTTCATTGAAAACATGTTAACTCACATTTAGAAAACCTTATGCACATTCAAGAAGACCATACCAATCAATAATACATATTCATTAATCCATAGGCATGTACATCACAAGACCAACAATATCAAGTCTAATCAAGTAACATGTATCTTATATAATTGAACACATGATCTAGGAAACTCTATCATCAAGTTAAAATAGCAACAAGCATGAATAAGAGTACATTTCTGTCACACCCGGAGAGCATACCCCATAAGCGACCGTCGTCGTCGTCCTCTATGAGGACTCATACAAGCCCTTAGCATTCATCATAACATATCATCAGTTAAAATTTGCGAAAAATTAAACACGTTTACAAACTTATGTAATGTGTACTTAGACTTCATACTTAACATTTATAATAGCATACGACATTCTAAAACTTTGTCTCAGATGTATAAAACCATCTAAAGAGAGAAAATATGGACTCATCCATTAAATAGTCAAGATGCCATATAGGCTTTAATACAAAATAATTCAAAAAAATATAAATGGAAATAGAATATTCTTAATAACTACTAAAGTCTTCATAAGCTAGAATATGAAAGATAACATCCCCGAAAATGAGGACCTACCAACACTTGGAGAAACAGTTCCAAGTTTCTTCAATCGACCTTCTTAATCTTCAATGGTCGGACCCTACATTTGTAGTAATTTAAAGTAATGGGGTTAGTACATCACATGTACTAAGTATGGGTATATGCACATAACATTTAAGGATATGCATGAAAAACATCATTTCTTAGAAATCATGCTAAGTCATAAGAAAGTCTTTAATGCACATACCATAGAACATATACAAGTCAAGGATTCCATCAACATAAAGCATGATCATAGTTAAAGACACATTATCATAGATTCATATTAACATTTCATATTCAATAGAACAATAAACATAACATAAAAAACACTTACTAATGATCCCATCACCAATCTACAACTGCAATGGTCATGTGTCCCATAACCCCACATAACCAAGTAAATAAAATAGGAGACCATAAGTAAAGCTTTTCTTCATATAACTTATAACATAGTAATCATCATCTGATATAGCAATTTAACATGTTCATCAATATAGCCAACATCAGATAAGGGTAACATCATCTATCATAAGCATCATACCTTTCATGTTATGATATTATATTAGAACAATCTCCTAGGACTTTCCTTAGAGTGAACTTGTGCAATGTCTGGGTATATTCCCCTACCCCTACACATACTAATAGATTCTTCAAGTCACCCTAGTCAACGTCCATTTACTTGTCTTTCATTTTACATGAGGGAACATACGCCTTAACCGACATAGACATGTGAGCTAAACATAAAATACGGTGTCATAAAACCCCACACAGAAAGAAGGTGATCTACTGGCCAAAGTAGAACCAAACATGACATAGACTTTTAGGTGGATCCACTAGCTAGTATCCTATAGTGGAAACATATTTCAAGAACTAGCAGATGTATTAGAAACCCATAGTCCCACATTACATGGCAACCTCTATCTCATGAGAGTCATTGTGTACCTACCTTCCAACTAGGGAATGGACACCTCTCATATCTAGTTCATCGGTTCTTAGCTTAAGTCCCTTTTTTTCATAACCTTTAAGTTGTCTTTTATCATAAACTTATCATAGGTCATAGGAGATTAAATCCTTGTATAAACATGATCATGAGCTCTTTAGCATTAGATAAGAATTTCCTTTCATCGTAGCCCTTCGTATGGAGATTAACATAATATAGTCATCTTGTTTAAAACATACAAATGAATATCGTGACTTGGATTTTTTCTTGTTATTATCATGCTCTCACAAGTAACATGTTCATAGCCCAACATATACACATAGAAATATCATACGTACTTCCATAACATAGCATCATGATTTATAGGATAACATAAATAATGTAGAGTAATCACAACTTTAGAAGACTTAGCTTTTTGCTTCCAAGAACCTTATTCAAGAACTTACGTTCAACTTACAACATTCATAACCATAACATAGTGAAATACTCAATAGCATAATCAAGAACAACTGTCCAAATCACATACAAGATCAATAGATAATGTAGGATAAGGGAAAGAGTCATTTAAGAGTTCATTCTAGAATTAGTTCCAATCCCTTTGTTTTCATGTCATCTGGTAGTAGCAACAACCATACTTAGCCATCATCTAAATAAGAACATGCATCACACAAGATTCAAACTTTACTAACCCAATACTCAGAAATTTGTGTGAAATCAATCATAGAAAACTATTACTTTTCATTGAAAATCATGAATCTAGGGTTAGGAAGAAAAAATCGTTTTGTAGAGTAAAAACCCAAGAACTGAATTTCTTGGAACCTTATCTTTGAAAGGACATCTTGGGGAAATGAATACCATGAGTAAAAAACCCATACCTTATAGATGACGAATCCACGAAAATTTGTATTAAAACCTTCAAGTCTTCGCCTTCTTCCTTAAGCTCTTCTTGTTCTTCAATGGGTTTTGGAAAAGAGAGCGTTCTTCAGAGAGATGAGAGAAAACTTGTTGATCTGATTTGGAACGTGTAAAAGTGGTCTAAAAATGGCCTAATATCCATATATAGTCTTCCTATATATTACCCAAAAGACCCTCCACTTGAATGGGTCTTTTGATGAAGTTAATTTACCAAAAATACGACTTTAATGATTCCGGGAAGTGGCTGCGCGTCACGGGGCCAAATCCCGTCATTTTTCTTAAAGTTTGGGTTGAGGCATTGAGGTGCGTGTCATCCTCACGTTGCGAGGCTGCCCCTCACATTTTGAGGCATAACACCTCGTGAGGAACGCGCATCGTGCACCTGTTCCTTCAATTCTGCCTGTTCGTAGGCTGCCAGGCAGCCTGCTCACCCATGTTTGGGTCCTCACCAAGGATCCTTCGGGTGGTCATTGGGGTGTCATTTCCAAGCGTTTGGAACCTTTTTACGACATAATACCTATCCAAGGTCTCTTTACAAGTTTTGGACTTCCTTCTACACATCGAAACCTTCACCAAACATAGGGATGTCAACTAGTTCAACTTAGCTAGTTTCCGCACGTCAAGGTCTTTCTTTGTCGTTTTAGATCTAACCTTTTCCAAATGAACTTAATACATTAATATAGTTCTGGAAATATCATTCTAAACATTATTTAATAGATTAAGATCTATTCTAACTCATGTCATTTCATGAGTGTTACATCATCCCCCCTTAGGAAGATTCGTCTTCGAATGACACTAAAATCTTTTGGAGGGTAAGAATAGACTCAATACTAGAAGCCCCACAAATCAAAAACATAAAATCATAATGAGTCATAGCTCATAGGAGTACTTCAAAACTCCTTACAACACATACCATAACATTAAACATAGCACTCAATTCGTGACGTACAAAATATAAGAGCTACATATTCATAACACATAGTGAGGAATTTCTTTGTCAACCTTATCATAAGATCAAAATGCATCAAAGAGTTACCATGCTACCATTATTCTCAAGACAACAACAAAACAAAAAAATCTCGAGCAGACACATGCATACATATTTCATATAAATGCAAGAATAGAGTATGAAGGAATTTTCTTAAAACACTACTTGGTACTATCGTTTACCAAAACATGCACCTATCTAGCAACAGTCAATTTCATTGTTATGCATTACTTTATCTATTAAGATGAAAGTATAACCTTAAGGAATGAATAGATGAGGGTAGCGGGACTTCATGTCGGCTTCAGCCTCCCATGTCACATCCTCAACAAGATGGTTCCTCCATAGAACCTTTACAGAGGCAAACTCCTTATTCCTTAACTTCTTGACTTGGCGATCTAGGATCTCAACCAGAATCTCTTCACAAGAGAGGTTCTCATCCACCCCTAAACCTTCAATAGGCAGAATGTAACCGGTGTCGTCGTCCTCTTTGAGGACTAAGACTAGCCTCTTAGCTTAAGCATCATTACATTAATAGGTTAAAATGCAAAAATTTTAAAAACTTTTCATTAATTCTAACTTGAGGTTTACATAGACCTCTACATACACATAATATTTATATCGAGTATACATAGATATATAAAATATGACATAGTCTCAAAAGCATGTCTCATCTCATAACCATCTAACAAGAGTGTAATAATTTGGGCCTAGCCCAAACATCAATATAACAATACAACATATAGGTCATACAATGTTTAGTGCTCAATTGAAAAGGTAGGAACATAAGAGTCTTAATACTAAAACAACTTTGTAAGCTTGATTGTGACATTGCCCTCGGAAAGTGAGGACCTACCCAACATGGATGGTTAAGAATTCCAAGTCTTCTTCAAAGTTGTCTCAAAAGCCCGTCAACGACCGCAACCTAAAATGTTCGGTAAAAAGGGGAAAATGGGGTTAGTACACCACTTGTACTAAGCATGAGACCATATGCACACATATCATGAAATCATGCTAAAAAGGGACATTTCATTGAAAAAATGCTAATTTACATTTAGAAAACCTTATGCACATTCAAGAAGACCATACCAATTAATAAGACATATTCATTAAGTCATAGGCATTTACATAACAAAACCAACAATATAAAGTCTAATCAAGTCAACATGCATCTCATATAATTGAACACTCGATCAAGGCAACTATATCATCAAGTTATAATAGCAACAAGCATTAATAAGAGTACATTTGAACATCACCAAAGCATGACCATTACACATGACCCTCTTTAAGTCCACTTGTGCTATGAATAAGCAAAGCCCCATAACCTTACGTAATATAGTACACCTATCAAGAACCATAACCAATGTCCTACATCATATAACATAACATCAAGAGTACATATTATCATGATAATATCATACTTTAGCAATCGAAACCAAATACATGTTCATAAGGTTAATCAACATCACATGGTGTCAATATCAAGTAAGATCATCATATACATATAATTTACATTTATAAGCATATACATACATAGGAACATCCTCCTAAGACTTCCCTCAAGGCTAAATAGTATAATGTTTAGGTAAAGTCTCATAACCCTACCTAGACTAAGCTACACCCCTTAGGTCATCTTAGTTAAAGTTCAATCCTTTAGTTCATTTTACCTTTTGGGAACATCTTGCCTTAACCGACATAGACCACATGAGCTAATGTGGAATCCGGTGTCATGGAACCCTACACTGAAAGAAGGCGGACTACTTGCCAAGGTAGTACCAAAATATGAACATAGCAACTAGGTGGATCCACTAGCTAGTATTCCTATGGGGGCAACATAGTTAAAGAACTAGGACCTATAGTTGGGACCCTCCTTATGAAACATGCATTGGAGTCTCCAATCTCATGAGTACATTAGTGATCCTACCTTCCCTATGTGGGAAGGGTCTCATTCTAGTTCACTCGGTGCTAATCTAGAGTCCCTTTTGAATTGTCTTTAATGTCTTTATTAATCATAGCTTAATGTGGGTCATAGGTGTAAGACTTCAAAAATCTAAGAAGTGTTCTAGAGCCTAGCATAAGTGTCATAGGGTTTAGACACTTTGTAAGATCTATTTTAATAAATACAAGTAATTTTGGAAGTCTAGAAACAAAAACGTCCATGAACGTCAGAAAACTAGTTCAATGAGGTACTAGTGTGCCTTAGCCTATTTGACTAGCTTTTAGAATCCGGAAAAAGATAACAATTGGTAGAAGGGTGTCTACGTGTATTTAAGTTGATTCATAGTTGAAATTTCTGAGCATGACTCCCGAAGGACTAACCAAGGGACCTTGAGGAGGACCCTTGCATTTTGTGGTCAAAGACTGCTTGGGCATTGTGCACCCACGAGGGGAATCGATGGGGCGTAGGTTCATCAACGGGGGGTCGATGCCATCCGTTGACCAACACTTAGCCATTTTGTGTAATGGTACATTTGAACTAGTCTTTAAATCAAACGACAGAGTGCAGCACGGAGGGGGAACGGTGACCGTCGACTCACAGACAGACCGTCGATCGGGGTGTCATCTATGAGGGCTGTGATTTTCTAAACTTATTTAATTTGGTTAAGTTAATTAATTCGGTGGTTATTTAATTAGTTAGGGGTTTAGGTAGGTCTAATTAAGTTAATTAATGACATATATAAAGATCCTAACATAAGCTCATAGTTTCAAAACCCAAATTCTCTTCCTTGTATCTTATTTCTATCTCCCAAGTTGAAGAACTCCATAGAAGTCAAGGTTAAGGAGGTTCTATGGCTTTAAATCACTAATTTTATCCACCAATCTTCATCAATTAGTAAGGTATGGGATCTCATTCACCTTTGAGACCTCTTTCCTCAAACGGTTCCATCAATGGGATTTCAAAAGTTGGGTTTTCAAGTAGGTCTTTTCCAATATCGAAATTTATGTCATGCATTGATTTGTTTATGATTTCTTTTGGATATTATTAATATATTAAAATGTATTTTAACTTAATTAGTTTATATGTTGATGGATTGGTCTAGTTTGTAGAAAATGACCTTTGCCCCTTAACCCTAGGTTGTGATCTTGAGATGAATTGGGTTATATTGGTTCAATTGAATTGGTTATTTCTTGAATTACTATTAGATTTTGTTGTTGTAGCAATCATAACTAAATTAGAATGAATTATAGTCCTATCATGCTAGTTTCTTGAGAAGTTGATCTAGGTTGTGAAGTATGTTGTGAATTGACCTAAGTATCTCATCTTAAGTTATGAACTAGTGATGAGTTGTCATATAGTGATTCAATTGGCTTTGTTGTAATGTTGGTTATGGTTATATGATAATATTACATGCTAATTGGTTTGAGTAAGGGTTATGGTAAGAGCTTGTTGATGAATTATGAAGGAGACTTAGTAAGTCTTGTCATCCCTATTCTTTACTTCAATTATGGTTAAATGTGATTAAGTCATGATGTTGTATTGGAGTATGCCTTGCATTAGGAATGATAGGGTGGTATGATGTTGAATTTAAATGTTTTGACTATGTTTTGTGAGGTTTTGTATAAGATGTAAATGTTATAAGGATAGTGAATGATTTATCAATGTACCTTATTATGAAGTGATATGTAAATGTGCTAACCTCACTTATATGAATTGTAATGAAAATATTATACTCATTCAATTCTTATTGAGCTATGATGAAGATGATTATACAAGGGTTAGACCCGATGACCTACATTCACTTATGATTATTAATAAAGGTATTAAAGACATTTTATAAGGGACTCTAGATTAGCACCGAGTGAACTAGAGTGAGGAGTGTCCCTTCCTACATAGGAAAGGTAGGATCACTAATGTACTCTTGAGATTGGATACTATAATACATGTAGCATAAATAGGGTCCCAACTATATCTCCTAGTTCTAGAACTATGTTTCCCATATAGGAATACTAGCTAGCAGATCCACGTTGTTGTTATGTTCATGTTTTGGTATTACCTTGGCAAGTAGTCCTCCTTCCTTCTGTGTACGGTTGTAAGGCACCGGATTCCACATTAGATCATGTGGTCTATGTCGGTTAAGACAAGATGTTCCCAAAAGTTAATATGAACAATAAGAATGAACTTTAACTAAGATAACCTAAGTGGTTTAACCTAGTCTAGTTAGGGGTATGGGACTCTACCCTAGCATTGCACTAGTTAGCCTTGAGGGAAGTCTTAGAAGGATGTTATTATGTATGAATATGCTTATAATGGTACATGATATGAATATGATGAACTTACACATTGTTGATATTATATGTTGATTAGTTCACTTATGAATATGGTTTGGTCTATATTGTTAAAGTATGATGATATGTACTCTTAAATGTCATGCTATGTGAAGTGGGATGTTGGTCATGATTCTTGTTAGGTCACGTGATTGAGTAAGGTTATGGGTATTTGATCGTCATTGCACTTGTTGACTTGATAGGAGTTCATGGGATGTTGTCTTACTTTGGTTATGTTATAATGAACTCATATTCATGCATGTGGTTATTTATGGCTTGATGATAGTGTTACTTGATTATGTATTCAATTACATGATATGCATGTAGACTTTACTAGTTTTGATGTTGTTGGTTTTGTGATGTACATGCATATAACTTAATGAATATGTCTTATTGATTTGGTATTGTCTTGATGAATGCGCATAATGGTTTTCAATGTAAATTTCATACTTAATGAAATTTCCTCTTTTAGCATGTTTTCATGGTATGTGTAGATATGGTCTCATACTTAGTACAAGTGGTAGTAACCCTATTTTTTTCTTTTCCCCAACATTTAAGGTTCTGGTCGTTGAAGATATTTTGGAAGACGACTTGAAGAAGACTTGGATATCTTAATCATCCAAGTAGGGTAGGTCCTCACTTTCCGAGGGCGATGCCACTATAAAGCCTATAATATTGCTTTAGTGTTCAACATTCTTATGTTCTTTCCTTTTTCATTTGGATATTAAATGTTGTATGACCTATATGTGGTTTTGTTTGATTGATGTATGGGCTAGGCCCAATTTGATATACTCTTATTAGATGGTTATGAGATGAGACGACTATTTGAGACTATGTTATGTTCTTTATATTTATGTTCAATAAAAGTAGAAGACTAAGTAATCTTCATATACGAAGGGTATAAGTATACTCGATATATATCTATTATGTGTGTGTAGAGGTCTATGTAAACCTCAATGTAGAAGTAACAAAAAGTGTTAAGTTTCTTCTAATTTTGACCTATGAATGTAATGTTGTAAGCTAAGAGGCTAGTCTTAGTCCTCGAAGTGGACACCGACGCTGGTTACGTCTAGGGGGTATTCCCAGATGTGACAAACTTGGTATCAGAGCATGAGGTTGAATATCATTGAGTCAATGTCTCTCTCAAATACGTCTATGTAGGTTCGTATTAATAATTTTGAAGAGCGTCACACTTATGAATAGGAATCTATGTGATGCTTAGGAAACTCTCACTTTCTTGGAAGTCAAATATCGTGCCTCTAAAGTATAGCTCTATATTCTATTGCATCTAATTTTGGTTGTGATCATAGGCAATGAATACTTGAAGGAATGTGGCACGAAGACGAGAGGAAGTGATTGCCAATGCGGGAGCTCCTCCCTGTGGTGATCAAGTCCCTCCTCTTAATGAAGATATGAATTGAGACCAAGCTTCGGATAATCCTCTTCCTATTGTGTATGGTGCCATAAAGGCTACCCTCTTCAAAATGGCTCAAGCAATTACTACCCAAACACAACCCGCCACTACTCAAGCTCAAGCCATGACAGCCCAAGCTAATCAGGAGGTTGTACCCCGAGCAAACCAACAAGTTTCTACCATGGCCGCTCGTCTAAGTGATATCACTAGGATGAATCCCCTACTTTCTATGGGTCCAAGGTTGAAGAAGACCCTCAAGTGTTCATTGATGAAATCTACAAGACCCTATATGCTATGGGGTTGTCTACTGGTGAGAAGTCCGAGTTAGCCACTTACAAACTCAATGAAGTGGCCCAAACATGGTATGTCCAATGGAGGCACAATAGGTCGTTAAGGGGTGGACTGGCGACTTGGGAGGTGTTCAAGAAGGCTTTTCTAGATAGATTTTTCCTAGGGAGAAGCGGGAAGCTGAAGTGGTGGAGTTTATCAACCTTTGTCAAGGAGGTATGAGTGTGTTTGAATACTCCTCGAAATTTACTCAATTATCAAAGTATGCTCCTTTGGTTTCCGACCCTAGAGATGAAAGGAACCGCTTTGTGACAGGAGGGTCAGATGACTTGCAAGAAGAGTGTCATTCGAATATGCTTCATGACAATATGAACATCTCTCCTCTCATGATTCATGCTCAGCAAGTGGAAGAGGCAAGGGATAAGATAAAGAGTGGAGATGCCAAGAGGGCGAGATCTTTTGATGGTGGTTCTTCAAAGGGTAAGCTTGAGATTCAAGACAAGCCTAGGTTTAAGAAAAGGGTGTCTAATCAAGTTTATTCCAAGTTCCCTAAGGTTAGATATGATAGGGTGTCAAAACCTAAGACTAAAAAGGGAAGGGATACTAGTTCACCAAGCAAGTAGCCAACTTATGGAAAGTGTGGAAAGAAGCACTATAGTGATTGTCTTTAGGGGACGAATAATTGTTTTGGTTGTGGTAAAAGTGGGCACAAGGTTTGGGATTGCCCAAATGTGAGGGTTCAAGACAAGGGTAGGGGGTAAGCAAGTGGTTATAATGATGCTCTAAAGAAGAATCACTTTTATGCTCTCCGCTCTAGGGGTGAGCAAGAGACTTCTCTCGACGTGGTGACCGGTATGTTAAAAGTCTTCTCTATTGATGTATATGCTTTACTTGATATGGGCGCTACATTATCTTTTGTTACTCCCTTGATAGCTAAGAAATTTGATATCTTACCCAACATTCTAAATGAACCTTTTATGGTTTCTACCCCGGTGGGTGAGTTGGTTGTTGCAAAAAGGGTTTATAGAAATTGTCCTATAATGTTGCTCAATAGAGTTACTTATGTTGAACTAGTAGAACTTGATATGTTTGATTTTGATGTCGTATTTGGTATGGATTGGTTTCACTCTTGCTTTGCCTCTATAGATTGTACAACAAGTGTGGTAAAGTTTAACTTTGCAAATGAACCCGTTTTAGAGTGGAAGGGGAGAAACTCTATTTCAAGAGGTCGTATCAATTCTTGTTTGAAAGCTTGTAAAATGATCTCTAAAGGGTGTTTATACCATATTATAATAGTCCAAGATTTACACACCAAAATTCCTCTGATAGAGTCGGTCCCCGTAGTGAGGGAATTTATGAAGGTATTTCCTAATGACCTTGCCAGTATTCTTCCCGAACGGGAAATTTATTTTGGTATCGACTTGTTACCGGATACAAATCCCATTTCGATTCCTCCTTATCGGATGGCTCCAGACGAATTGAAAGAGTTAAAGGTTCAACTCAAAGAGTTACTAGATAAGGGTTTCATTCGACCTAGTATTTGTCCATGGGATGCTCTGATTTTATTTGTGAAAAGGAAGAACGGGTCCTCTAGGATGTGTATTGATTACCACCGACTCAATAAAGTCACTACTAAGTACAAGTGTCCTCTCCCTCAGATTGATGACTTGTTTGATCAACTCCAAGGGGCAATCTACTTTTCTAAGATTGACTTGAGGTTGGGGTATCACCAATTTAGGGTGAGAGGTGATGATGTACCAAAACCGGAATTTCGGACTAGATATGGTCACTATCAGTTCTTAGAAATTCAATTTGGTCTCACTAATGTCGCAGCAACATTTATGGATCTCATGAATAGGGTGTTTCAAAATTACCTAGATTCATTTTTCATTGTCCTCATCGAGGACATCTTGGTATATTCGAAAATGAGGGTGATCATATGGAACATTAGAGGGTGGTGTTGCAAGTGCTTAAGGAACACCAATTATTTGCCAAGTATAGCAAATTTGAGTTTTGGTTGAGGTCGGTGGCGGTTCTTTGTCATAACATGTCTAATGAGGGAGTTTTGCTTGATTCAAGAAAAACCGAGGCAGTGAAGAATTGACTTAGACCATTGACTCCAACCGACATTAGGAGTTTCTTGGGTCTAGATGGTTATTACTAGAGTTTTGTGGATGGGTTTGCGTCCATTGCATCTCCCTTGACTACTTTGACTCAAAAGAGTAAGAAATTTTTGTGGACGGAGGCATGTGAGAGAAATTTCCAAATCTTGAAAGATAGGCTTACTTCCGCTCTGATGTTGACTTTAGCGGAGGGTGCCAAAGGCTTCGCTGTATAATGTTATACATCCCGAGTGGGTTTAGGGTGTGTGCTTATGCAATACGGGAAAGTGGTAGCCTATACTTCTAGACAACTTAAGGTGCATGAGAGAAACTATCCAACTCATGATTTTAAATTAGCGAGCGTAGTATTTTCGTTGAAAATATGGAGGCATTACTTGTAAGGTGTACATGTTGATGTGTATACCGACCACAAGAGTCTCCAAAATGTGTTTAATCAAAAGGAGTTGAATATCCGACAAAGATGGTGGTTGGAATTTTTGAAAGATTACAACATGAGTGTTTTCTATCACCTCGACAAGGACAATGTGGTTGTGGATGCTCTAAGTCGTATAACCATGGGTAGTGTGTCTTATGTAGAGGAAGCCAAGAAAGACCTAGTGAAAGATGTTTATAGGTTTCCTAGATTGGGTGTGAGGTTTGAAGATTCTCCAAATAGTGGTCTTATGGTCCATCATAACTCCGAGACATCTTTGTTTGTTGAGGTGAAGTCCAAAAAACACCTTGGTCAACCACTGATGTAGTTGAAGGAATCGGTTCTTGGTAAGCTTAATGAGTCATTCCCCTTAGGGGGGGATGTTGTCTTGAGGTATCAAGGAGGTTGTCTGTTCCCAATGTAGATGGTTTGAGGAACCGGATCCTTAAGAAAGCTCATGGGTCCCGTTACTCCATTCATTTGGGTTCGACAAAGATGTACCATGACCTTAGGGAAGTGTTTTGGTGGGAAGCTTTGAAAAAAGGACATAGCAAAATTTGTTGCTAAATGTCCAAATTGCCAACAAGTGAATGAAGAACACCAAAAGCCAGGTGGTTTACTTCATTAAATCCAAGTTCCTACTTTGATGTGGGAAGAAATCAATATGGATTTTGTGGTAGGTTTGCCTCGGACACAAAAGCAATATGACTCTATATGGATGATTGTGGATAGGTTGACCAAGTCTGCTCATTTTATTCAAGTCAACTCTACCTATTCAGCGGAGGATTATGCAAGGATCTTCATAGATGAGATTTTGTGTCGCCATGGTATTCCGTTATCCATCATATCAGATAGGGTCGCACAATTCACATCTAGGTTTTGGAGGTCGTTCCAAGAAGGATTGGGTACGAAGGTGAATTTAAGCAACTCTTTTCATCCACAAACGGATGGTCAAGCGGAGTGTACTATTCAAACCCTTGAGGATATGCGTAGAGCTTGTATATTGATTTCAAGGGAAATTGGGATAAGCATTTGCCTTTGGTGGAGTTTTCTTACAATAGTAGTTTCCATTGATCCGTATCCATAGCTCCTTATGAAGCCTTGTATGGTAGGAGGTGTAGGTCACCTATTGGATGGTTTGAAGTGGGTGATTATTCACTTTTGGGTCTGAATTTCATTTATAAGACTTTGGAGATGGTTCATATCATAAGCAACCGGTTGTAAATAGCCTATAGTCGGCAAAAGTCTTATGCCGATCATAGGAGAAGGGATGTAGAGTTTGAAGAAGGTGATAAAGCGTACTTGAAAATTTCACCTATGAAAAGTGTTGTTAGATTTAACAAGAAAGAGAAATTGGGTCCTCGTTATGTGAGACCTCTTTCCTCAAACAATTCCGTCAAAGTGATTTCAAAAGTTGGGTTTTCAAATGGGTCTTTTCCAATCTCGAAATTTATGTTATGAACTGATTTGTAGATGATTTCTATTGGATATTATTAAAATCTTAACAGGTATTTTAACATAATTATGTTATATCTTGATGGATTAGTCTAATTTAAAGAAGATGGATTTAATCCTTAACCATAGGTTGTGATTTTGATAAGAATTCGGTTTTATTGGTTCAATTGAATTGGTTATTAGTTGAATTACTATTATATGATGTTGTTGTATAAATAATGACTAAATTAGAATGAATTATAGTCATATCATGATACTTTCTAGAGAAGTTGATCTAGGTTGTGAAGTATGTTGTGAATGGACCTAAGTATCTCATCTTATGTTATGAACTAGTGATGAATTGTGATATAGTAATTCAATTAGTTTTGTTGTAAAGTTGGTTATGCTTATATGATGATATTACACCCTAATTGGGTTGAGTAAGGGTTATGGTAAGACCTTGATGATTAATTATGAAGGAGACTTGGTAAGTCTTCTAATCACTATTCTTTACATCAATTATGATTAATTGTGATTAAGTCATGATGTTGTATTGGAGTAAGACTTGTATTAGGATTGATAGGGTTGTATGATTTTGAATTGAAATGTATGGACTATGGTTTATGAGGTGTTGGCTAAGATATAAATGTTATAAGGATGATGAATGATTTACCAATGTGGCTTATTGTGAAGTGATATGTAAATGTTTTAACCTCACATATATGAATTGTAATGAAAAGATTATACTCCTGCAATTCTTATTGAGCTATGTTGATGATGATTATATAATGGTTAGACCCTATGACCCACATTCACTTATGAGTATTAATAAAGGTATTAAAGACATTTCAAAAGGGACTCTAGCTTAGCACCGAGTGAAGTGGATTAAAGAGTGTCCCTTCATACATAAGGAAGGTAGGATCACTAATGTACTCTTGAGATTGGAGACTATAATGCATGTAGCATAAAGAGGGTCCCAACTATATCTCCTAGTTCATAAACTATGTTTCCCCCATAGGAATACTAGCTAGCAGATCCACGTAGTTCTTATGTTCATGTTTTGGTATTACCTTGGCAAGTAGTCCTCCTTCCTTCGGTGTAGGGTTCCATGACACCGGATTCCATATTAGCTCATGTTGTCTAAGTCGGTTAAGGCAAGATGTTCCCAAAAGATAATATGAACTATAGGAATGAACTTTAACTAAGATAACCTAAGGGGTTTAACTTAGTCTAGTTATGGGTATGGGACTCTACCTAAGCATTGCACTAGTTAGCCTTGAGGGAAGTCTTAGGACGATGTTATTATGTATGAATATGTTTATAATGGTACGTGATATGTATCTGATAAACTTACACATTGTTGATACTATATGTCGATTAGTTCACTTATGAATATCTGTTGGTCTATATAGTTAAAGTATGATGATGTGTACTATTAAATGGCATGCTATGTGAAGTGGGATGTTGGTCGTGATTCTTGTTGGGTTACTTGATTGAGTAAGGTTATGGGGCATTGCTTGGTCATTGCACTTTTTGACTTAATAGGGATTCATGGGCAACTTTCTTACTTTGGTTATGTTATAATGAACTCTTATTCATGCTTGTGTTAATTTATGACTTGATGATAAAGTTACTTGACTATGCATTCAATTACGTGATATGCATGTTAACATGACTAGTTTTGATGTTGTTGGTTTTGTGATATACATGCCTATGACTTAATGAATATGTCTTATTGATTTTGTATGATCTTGTTGAATGTGCATAAATTTTTTCAAAGTAAATTTCATACTTAATGAAATGTCCTCTTTTAGCATGTTTTCATGGTATGTGTGCATATGGTCTCATACTTAGTACAAGTGGTGTACTAACCCCATTCCTTCCTTTTCCCCAATATTTTAGATTCCGGTCGTTGAGATTTTGGAAGACGACATGAAGGAGACTTGGATCTCTAAATCATCCAAGTAAGGTAGGTCCTCACTTTTCGAGGGCGATGGAACTATCAAGCCTATGATATTTCTTTACTGTTCAAGAATATTATGTTATTTCCTTTTTAATTTGGATATTAAACGTTGTATGACATATATGTGGTCTTGTTTCATTGACGTATCGTCTAGGACCCATTTGATGTACTCTTATTAGATGGTTATGAGATGAGACGACTATTTAAGACTATGTTATGTTCTATATATTTATGTGCAATAAAAGTAGAACACTAAGTAATCTTCCTATACGAAGGGTCTATGTATAGTCTATATATATCTATTATGTTTATGTAGAGGTCTATGTAAGCCTCAATGTAGAAGTAGTAAAAAGTTTTAAATTTCCGCTAATTTATACCTATGAATGTCATTATGTAAGGTAAGAGGCTATTCTTATTCCTCGAAGAGGACGACAACACCGGTCATGTCTGGGGGTATTCCCCAATGTGACAAACTTGGTATCGAAGTACGAGGTTGAATATCTTTTAGTCGATGTCTCTCTCAACCACGTCTATGTGAGTTCTTATTCATAATTGCGAAGCGCGCCAAACGTATGAATAAGATTCTATTTGATACTTAGGAAACTCTCAGTTTCTTGGAAGTCCAATATCGTGCCTTTAGAGTATAGATCTACGTTCTTTTTCATCTAATCCTCTTATTGTGATTATAGGCAACAAATACTCGAAGGAATGCGGGATGAAAAAAAGAGGAAAAGATTGCCAATGCGGGAGTTCCTCCCCGTGGTGATCAAGTACCTCCTCTTGATGAAGATATGAATGATGACCAAGCTCTGGTTAGTTGTCCTCCTTTGAAGGATGGTGCCATAATGGCTTCTCTCTTCCAAATGGCTCAAGCCATTAATACCCAAGCACAAGTCTCCACTACTCAATCTCAAGCCATGACCGCCCAAGCTAATCGGAAGGTTCTACACCGAGCAAACCAACAAGTTGTTACCTTGACCTCTCGTCTAAGGGATTTCACTAGGATAAATCCCCCTACTTTCTTTGGGTCCAAGGTTAAAGAAGACCCCCAAGAGGTCATTGATGAAATCTACCAGATCCTCTATGCTATGGGGTTGTCTACTAGTGAGAAGGCCGAGTTAGCCACTTACCAAACCAAAAATGTGGCCCAAACTTGGTATGTCCAATGGAGGGACAATTGGTCGTTAAGGGGTGGACTGGTGACTTGGGAGATGTTCACGAAGACTTTTCTAGATAGATTCTTTCCTTGGGAGAAGCAGGAAGCTAAAGTGGTTGAGTTCATCAACCTTCATCAAGGAGGTATGAGTGTGCTTGAATACTCCTTAAAATTCACTTAATTGCAGAAGTATGTTCATTCTTTTGTTTCCGACCTTATATATGAAAGGAACTGCTTTGTGATTGGAGTATTGGATGATTTGCAAGAGGAGTGTCATTCGGCTATGCTACATGACAATATTAACATTTCTCGTCTCATTGTTTATGCTCAAAAAGTGGAAGAGGCAAGGGCTAAGAGGAGGAGTAGAGATGCCAAGAGGGCAAGATCTTTTGATGGTGGTTATTCAAAGGGTAGGCTTGAGTTTCAAGACAAGCCTAGGTTTAAGAAGAGGGTTTCTAAGAGTTCCTTCCAAGTTCCCTAAGGTTAGGGATGATAGGGTGCCAAACCCTAAGCCTAAAAAGGGAAGACATACTAGTTCACCAATGTCACATCCGGGGAGCACCCCCTTGAAGTAACATGGTGTACTTGACATCTTGGAGGCATTAAACAAGCCCATTGTTATCATTCATCGCACTGTCATAGTAAATTTATCGGAATTTTAAAACTTTTCATAGCACATCATATGCTAGAAACTTCACTTCATATATATGTAAAATATCATATTATATACTTAGACTCTAAGTATATTTACTAACTTAGACTCAACAACAATAGAGTACATTAGGGACATGACCCTTAAAAAATAAGACATAAGTATTACTTTATACACTTTACCGTAAACTAATCATTAGGACATCCTTGGTCTTAAGGATTCCTTTCCATGAGCTTGGGAATTCACATATAAAGTTTCTCATCATCTAAAGAAATCCTTTAAGCATCCATAACTTAAACTTTTAAGTAAAAAAAGAAGAGAAGAATAGAGTTTGTACAAGAATGCATTAAGTATGAGAATCATGCATAAACATGCATTTAGAAGGGACGTTCCCTTGAAATCATACTTCATGGCTTTTTGAGTAAATCTTCATAAAACCTTTATATAATAGCATTTGTATCATTCACATACTTCATATAGACATATTTAAAAGCCAAACATCATATAAAATGACATATAGGATTTAAGCCACATTTGGGGTGACTTTACAGTGAGCTCCCTCCACGTTACAGTGAATCCTTTTCTTTTAACTCATCATCCTCCTAAGTAACCCTTTAGTGATACTTAGTGCAATGTATCACCTTAAGGTCAAAAAGAAAGCATACATACCGCTTACATAAGCCAATACATATCCTCATAGAAGTATAACATATTACAAGTCACATTAAAGTCAAGGTCATAAGACATTACAGTAATCTACATCAATTTGCATATTTTTTTGCTTCACTTCACATAAGTAATTTTAAGATGTTATTCATGACACCAATCTTAGTCTGCTAGTTCAATGTACATGTGAAGCCCCATAACTTCACACATACTTAATAAACCCTTCATGAGACCACAAACCTTAAAACTTCATACATCAACATAACAAGTAAAGGCAACTTCATCCAAGCTAGGCATGACCTTCATTATATATTCAATTAGACCAACATTATACATATAGGCACAAGTTCACATAATTTAGACATATCCCATGATCATCTTCATAACAAGTAGACAATTACTACAATGCCATGTATAAGGACATAAGCTTAATCATACACATTAGAAAAACTTCCTATAACTCCCTAAGAAGACACTTGTGCAATCTAGGTGGGTTCATTACTTCAACCTATTCTAAGTAACCTCCATCAGGTCATCCTAGTTAGGGCCTTAGTTATTTACTTCCATTGTCCATTTTACTTTAGGGAAACTATAGCCTTAACGAATAATAAGACCGTGTAAGCCAAACATGGAATTTGATGTCTTCCCCTCACACGAAAAGAGGGTTCCTTACTTGCCAAGGTAAGACATGAGTATCATGCTAGCATGTTAGGTGATATTACTTGCTAGATCCTATGGGGAAAAATAGTTATGGAACTTCGGGCCATCATGGAAACATCACTTTAACACCCTTTTTTGGTCATGGGGCAATCCACCCGGTGAGGTCTATCGTGACCTACCTTCCTACCATGGGAAAAGACACCCCTCATCTTCAAGTTCACTCAGTCCTAAGCCAAGTTCCCTTTATTAAAAGCCTTTAAATACATTACTTTATAAAACATAGGCTTTAGGAGATTCACTACACATATGCTTAGCTCATAGGTTATAGATGAGAAATTCTTTCATCAGCCTATATCATGTGAGAAAACCTTTCACATTGACATAACATACCTAAGCATTTATCTAGTTTAGGATACTCTTGAGAACACCTTTCAAGAGCCCCTCTATTGACTAGATCATCATTCATGTGTGTGTACATACATGTGAGCAAACCTTTCACATAACACCTTTAGACCAGACATATTCATACTTTACTTTATTCATGCATAAGTGTACAAGTGTAACATTATGATCCATGATTTCATTTAACCACATTTAGAAACTAGGTATAATCATACTTTCTCATACCATATACTCCACATTATATCACGTAAGACACATTCAGAATATGTTCATACATTCACTTTCATGTACATTGAAACCAAACCTAGGAACTGTCCTATCAAGGTACACATGTTCAATACATAAACAAGGTCCTATACCCTTTCCCATACTAGTGCACCTATGTAACAACCCTAAAAATGAATAAGATAAATACTTAAGGTGTCAAGAATGCTTGCGATTAGACCAAGGTTCACACGGATTGATACGCGTAGAACAAGACCTCAAAACCCTTAGTACGACCAAGCCAACTAACTTGGGGAGTTAATTGAGCTTGGAAAGGTTGGAACCAACCATGTGAGGCTCTCAAAAATGAAGATTTAATCGAAAGAGTCTTTACCGCACTTAAAAGAAGAAATTTTAAGTTTTGAGGGTCCAGGGGTAAAATGATCTTTTCCAGGACAAGGGTAATAAAGAAATTACACTGAGGAATTAATAAAAGTAAGTAATTTAATTAAAAGAGCATTTCGGGTTGGGGCGACCCGAAGTGACCCATTTCGCAAATGGGGTGCCACTCGGGTTCGAGCCCCACTAGGAGCAATGGATTGATGATTTAATCATCAATTAAAATCTATTCATTAAGGGTACAATGGTCTTTTCATGTATTAATTAAAATAAATCAGATTTTTGTATTAATTTAATTAAATCCTATTTTGACTAAGTCTTGAATTTAGTCTCCTAATCCTAATAACTCTCTCCCTCACATTTCTCAACTCTCTTTCACGTCTCTTGACTCTCATTCTCTCACGCTCTGACTAATAAGAAAGCTCAAGAACAGTTTAATAACAATTGTTCTTCACACTTGAAAAACACACGAAAAGTTTTAAGAAAAGCAAGGTAATCAAAAACGTCAAGGCAAAGGGATGTTGTTCGTCGAATGGTGTGTACGTTGAGGAGAATTTGGGCGTGGTTTGTAGGAGTTTCTGGGCAGCAGCTTCACACTTGAACAACATCAAAAGGTATGGGTTTCTTCTCTCTTGGTACCTTTCCCAAGAGGCCCTTACGACTCAAAAAGATTCACTCTGAAACTAAGGTTGTTCCCTTTTGTATGTCCTTGTCCCTAGCTCCCAAACGAATTCGTATGATGGGTATGTTGTGCTGCTAGATTTAGGCATGAATGATGTGTTTATATTAAATGTGAACATGTTTATGTTAGGAAATTACGAAAATGATGTTCAAAGTGTGGTCGAAAAGGTTGGTGTGTGGGCGCACGTTGGCATTCCCTTAGCCACTATTTGGAGTCGTATAAGACATGAAATTCTTGTGTATTTTATGTGTGAAATTGTATACAATGTGATGTTCATTGGAATGAAATATAGTGGATTCAAATAATCATCTTTTAGCCAACTAAACTTATGAACAATGTGACTAAAAATGAGTTGAATAATGACAAGAATTTTCCAGATTTGGGTACTCTATAATAAGGTTAAAATCTGGGTTTTAAAAGGGAAAATTTAATAAGTGAGGTGAATGGGAATTGAACTCAAGACCTCACATGTTGAGATGGATGAAAAAGAAAGAAAAATGTGAAGGACCTAAGGGGAATCGAACCCCTTAGCTACTGGTTTCGCGTGACAAGGGAAAGGAAAAATGGGGAGGCGGGTGTTCAAACCTGGCCACTGATATTCGCTACAAAGAATAAATAAAAATTGGGGCTGGGGGGTATCGAATTCGCGAGCTGTGGGGAGAAGGAGAGGAAAAATAGTTAAACAAATAAATGGGAGGCGTGGGATACGAAGCCACGACCTCCAGGCACGCGCGAAAGAAGATAAATAAGAAAGAAAGAAACGCGAGGCGTGGGAATCGATGCCACAAACTCACTGCCACTCGCCCAATTTAATTGAAATAAAGTTATAGAGGCTGTGGGGGTTCGAACCCACCACCTCACAGCCTCAGCGAAATTAAAATTTAAATAAGGAGGCTGTGGGGGTTAGAACCCACAAACTCCCTATTCCAGCGAATTTAATACTAAAAATCAAAGAGGATGTGGGGGTTTGAACCTACAACCTCTTGGTTTAGGCGAGTAAGGGCAACAAGAGACTAACAAAAATTAAAAAGGGGTTGTGGGGGTTCGAACCCCCAACCCTTCGGCCAACTTGAGAGTAAAATTAAATAGAAAATTAATCCTTCGATGTTAATGTTGAGATTTAATTTAGAGTTTCTAATGTTATGAATATTAGAAATAAAATCAATGAAAATATAAATGATATCCAATTGATTCAAGATTTTGGTTCCCTTGGCCAAACTTCCGTATTGATACATAAGTTATACGTGAGTAAAATATCCAACAATAATGCCATCTACTTAGAATAAAATCAAGATCTTGGCTTATATACAAGATACATAAGTCTTGTACTACATAATCTTAGGAAAGTAAGAATCACTTAACTAACTATGAATGAAGCCCTATGGCTTGTATGTATAGACACATAAGTCTAACATACGTTCAAAAATAAGTGAACCCCAAATGTACGTAATGAAATGATGAACCCTAAGAGGGTTAAGTATGAGTGTAAGATACACTAAGTGGCCAAGTGCATTGGCATATGATGAGATGAACTATGAAATGATGAAATGAACATTCACATAATAAGGGGTGAGTAACTATGAAAAGCAAAGATGCTAATGATGAGGAATGTGGTGACAACATGATATGAGGCTAATGTGTATGATGGCAATCTCAAATGAGCCTAAGTAAATATTACCAACACGTACTCACCAATGAGAGTGTAAGATAATGAAGAGACCAGTCTCTATAAACACTCTAACAAAAGTATTGAGCTTAACACAGTTAATGCAAATGATGAGATAAGAAATCATATAATGAGCTATGATGTCCTCATACTAGAAGCCAGCTTCCCTGACGTATGAGATTTATGTAATGGAACTTTATATTGAGCACCGATAGGCTAGCTATGAGCGGTGATGCCTTCTTTCGGGAAGGGCGAAGGTTCACATAACTCTCATGAGATGAGACTGTCCGGCTTGCCGGGTATGGGTCTCCATACATCTCCTAGTCTTTGAACCTATACTGCCAATATAGGGATCTGGCAGGGTTAAATTCCCATGTACGCTAGCATGTTATTGGGTCACTTTGGCCGGTGATTCCACCTCTTTTCGGTGTGGGGGAGACACTGGATTTCATGATGCTCACATAATCTATGTCGGTTAAAGTTAAAGTTCCCAATGAACGAATGAGGCCAGCCTCAAATAAAGCACATAAAGAAATGAATGACACCGAAGGTGTTAGGATAGGATGATCAAGAGGCGGGCTAGACTCAAGTAATAACACTAGGTTATTCTTGATCATTGCACATCAAACCCGATGAAAGTCTTAAACTACACCCTAGGTATAGCTGGTGTTCACATTGGCCTATGAATGAAATGAAATGAAGTACGTATGAATGAATGAAGCACACTCTGTGTTTGCTAATGAAGACTCCCTAGTTGAGGTCCCATATGTTGAGCCCTCATTTTGGAAAGTCTTAATGTCAAGTCCATGATTCCAAGGTCTCAAGAATACAAATGAATGATATTAAAGAAGCTATGTGTTATATGTTATATGTTATGATATGTGCAAATGAAGATGTTACGTGCTGTGTGCAATATGATATTTATGATGATGCATGTTACTCTCATGGCATGACTTTCCTAATCTAATTTGGAAAGTTCACTAACTTTCCTAATCTCAATTTGGCAACTCCACTACTTGACCCCCAAAAATCATGTTGTTAGGAAAGAGCTATTGTTTCTCATGCATGTCCGTGGTGTGTGCTTGAATATACCCATACTTAGTACAAGTGTGTACTAACCCTATACATATATACTATTTTAGGTGCAGGCACAGGTGGGCGATAGAGCTAAAGGATCATTGTTGCAGCTATCCGGATGTCAGCATTCATCCGGAGTTTGGTAGTTCCTCATTCTTTCGAGGATGCTACTGTTTTACATTCTAGCTTAGTTTTTAGAGTTGAGCTAGTGGAGCATGTTTCACTAGCGTTTCTTTCCTGTTTTTATTCAAACTTTATATTGGTGCCATTTTGGCAATTATACACTTAATACTTATTGATCTATTTCTTTCAGTTGCTTATCTCTTAATGTTAGATGGTTGATGGTGAACTATTATGAAATGTTAAGAATGTTTAACAAATATGTTAAGGAACAAAAAGTTTCAAATTTTCTGCCAAAATTAACCTAAGTGAAGTATAAATAACGTAAGTAGGCTTGTCTGCGACCTCTGAGAGGTCAACGACGCCGGTATCGTCTGGGGTCTAGATTCCAGTCGTGACAAAGTTTGTATCACATCACTAGGTTATATTCCGATAAGAATGAGTTCACATCTACCACATTGAATAGTTTCTAAGTCATGGTAGTGAAGTGCACCACTATCCTGGATTAGAGACTGCATGATGCGTAGGAAAACTTCCCTTTTTCTGATCTTATCGTGCTTATCCTAATAGTTTAATTTCTTGCTGTTATGAGCATATCTAACATCAATTTTTTTTGTGGGTTTCAGAGAATAAACACTAGGAGGGCTATTGGCCAAAGGAGAGGAGGAGCAGCTGCTGTGGGCAACCGAGTTCCACCCCAGGCTCCAGCTGAAGGAGTGGCTGTGCCAGTTAACCCAGCTGGGTTGACTGATGCTGAGGTGAGGGAATATCTGGCCCAGATGGCACAGGCCATTACTATGCAGGCCTAGGCTATGACTGCCCAGGTCAACCGGCAGGATGTTCAGAGGGAGAACCCACCAGTTTGTAGCATGGATGACAGGATGAGGGATTTCACGAGGATGAATCCTCCTATTTTCACAGGGTCTAGGACTGCAGAGGATCCCCAGGAGCATAAGATTCTGGTGGCTATGGGGGCCATAGATACTGAGAAGGATGAGCTGGCTTCCTATAAGCTCAAGGATGTTGCACAGACTTGGTGCAAGATGTGGCAAGATAGCCGAGTTTTGGGTGGAGTGCCAGTCACTTGGGAGCTGTTCAAGATAGCATTTCTGGAGAGATTCTTCCCCAGAGAGATGAGGGAAGCCAAGGTTGAGGAGTTCATCAACCTTAAACAAGGCTCTATGACAGTTAGGGAGTATTCCCTGAAGTTTGTTAAGCTATCAAGGTATGTTACTTTCTCTAGTATTTAATAGCAAGAATGAGGAGAATACTAAGCTATGTTGAAATAATCCAGGTATGCTACTTCCCTGGTTTCTAACAGCAGGGATGAGATGAGCAGGTTCCTTACAGGAATCAATGGAGACCTGGAGGAGGAGTGTCGATCTGCGATGCTCGATGATAACATGGATCTTTCCAGGTTGATGGTGCATATCCAGCAGGTAGAGGACAGCCGCAGAAAGTGAGGTGTTCGTGATGCTAGGAGGCCTAGGCCTCAAGATCAGGCAGGTCCCAGTCATGGAGGCCACAGAAACAAGTTTGGTGTCCGTGAGTAGCCAAGGTTCAAAAAGGGTCAACAGAGTTCTGGGAATTCTAATCCTCAGAGGAGTTCTACACCTAGAGGAGGCAGACCTGAGCCCAAGAAGGGCAATGGAGGTGAGATGCAGCGTCCTAAGAAGAATTGTGCTAAGTGTGGCCAAGCTCACAGTAGAGAGTGCAGACAAGGCACTAATGCCTGCTTCGGTTGTGGTAAGAATGGACACATGGTCAAAGACTGTCCACAGAACAGAGGTCAGGCTGGAGGTAATGCTCAGCCTAGGCCTAATCCAAAGGGTGCAGCAGCAGCCGAGCCTCCTAAGACGAACAGGTTCTATGCCCTGAAGGTAAGGGAGGAGTAGGAGAAGTCCGCTGATGTGGTCACAGGTATGCTGCAAGTATTCTCAACTTCTGTTTATGCTTTACTTGATCCAGGGTCTACGCTTTCCTTTGTGACTCCTCTGCTTGCTCTTACTTTTGAGATATTGCCTGAAGTTCTGCATTATCCTATAGTGGTTAGTACACCTTTAGGAGAGAATGTAAGAACTGATAGAGTATACAAGGATTGCCCAATAGTTGTGAGTGGTAAGACTATGTGTGCAAACTTGGTTGAGTTACCCATGCATGATTTTGATGTTATTCTTTGCATGGAGTGGATTCACAGTTGTTATGCTTGCTTGGACTGTCGTAGTAGAGTGGTTAGATTTTGTTTCCCTAATGAAGAGGAGCTAGTCCGGGAGGGGTACAACTCGAGTCGTCCTAACCTCTTGATTTTGAACCTAAATGCAAATAAAATGATGTCCAAGGGGTTATTATGTCATCTTGTGAGTGTTAATGATTTAGATCATGAATTCCTTCCATAGACTCAGTGCCTCTAGTGAGTGAGTTCCTAGATGTATTTCCTGATGATTTGCCTGGAGTGCCTCCCCCTCGAGAGATTGATTTTGGTATCGAGTTAGAACCCCATACTAAACCAATTTCAATTCCTCCTTACAGAATGGCTCCAGTTGAACTCAAAGAGTTGAAGCTGCAGTTAAAAGATCTCACTGACAAGGGTTTCATTCAACCGAGCATATCCCCTTAGGGCGCCCTAGTGTTGTTTGTGAAAAGAAACATGGAACCCTTAGAATGTGTATCGATTATCGGCAGCTCAACAAAGTCACTATAAAGAATAAGTATCCACTTCCCAGAATAGATGATTTCTTCGATCAGCTCCAAGGGTCTAGTTTCTTTTCTAAGATTGATCTTCGTTCAGGGTACCATCAGCTTAGGGTTAGGGATGGAGATATCCCAAAGACAGCCTTTCTTACCCGTTATGGTCACTATGAGTTTCTAGTCATGTCATTTGGTATCACGAATGCACCTACTGCATTTATAGATCTTATGAACAGGGTCTTCCGTGAATACCTTGACTCTTTCGTCATAGTGTTCATTGATGACATTCTCATCTACTCTAAGACCAAGGAAGAGCATGAACAACATTTGAGAATAACCTTGCAGGTACTTAGATAGCATCATTTGTATGCCAAATTCAGCAAATGTGAATTCTGGCTAAGATCAGTGACCTTCCTGGGTCCTGTTGGGTCCGATCAAGGTGTGGAGGTGGATCCTAGGAAGACTGAGGCGGTGAAAAACTGGCCAAAGCCTCTTACTCCCACTGACATTCCTATTTTTTTGGGATTGGATGGTTACTACCGTAGGTTTGTGGAGGGATTTTCTTCCATTGCTGCCCCATTGACAGCTTTGACTAAGAAGAAAGCCAAGTTTGAGTGGACGGAGACTTGTGAGAGGAGCTTCCAGGAGCTCAAGGACAGACTCACTTCAGCCCCAGTGCTTACTTTGCCTAAGTGTGGTGAGAATTACACTGTTTACTGTGATGCATCTAGGGTTGGTTTGGGTTGTGTTCCTATGCAGGTTGGTAAGGTGATAGCCTATGCGTCCAGACAGCTCAAGGTTAATGAGAAGAATTATCCCACTCATGACCTGGAGTTAGCAGCTGTAGTGTTTGCACTGAAGCTGTGGAGGCACTACTTGTATGGAGTGCATGTGGATGTATTCACATACCACAATAGTCTCCAGTACATGTTCACACAGAGGGAGTTGAATCTAAGTCAGCGGAGATGGTTGGAGCTATTGAAGGATTATGACATGAATGTGCTCTACCATCTAGGTAAGGCTAATGTTGTAGCTGTTGCTTTGAGCAGGATGAGCATGGGAAGTACAGCCCACGCTGAGGATAAGAAGAAGGAGTTGGTGAAAGATGTACACAGACTGGCCAGACTGGGTGTGCGATTGGTTGACTCTACTAGTGGGGATATTTCAGTTCATCCTAGTTCTGTATCATCCTTGGTATTTGAAGTCAAGCAGGGTCAACATCTAGATCCGGTGTTGATTGAGCTGAAGGACTCAGTACTGATTAAGATGAATGAGTCTTTCGCTTTGGGAGGTGATGGCATACTTAGGTATCAGGACAGGCTTTGTGTACCAGATGTGGATGATTTGCGGACCAGGATTATTTCAGAGGCCCATGGTTCCACATATTCCATACATCGAGGTTCCACCAAGATGTATCATGATCTTAAGGAGATTTATTGGTGGCATGGAATGAAGTAGGACATTACAGAATATGTGGCCAAGTGTCCTAATTATCAGCAGGTCAAGGCAAAGCATCTTAAGCCTGGCGGTCTGACTCAGATTATTGAGGTTCCAACTTGGAAGTGGGAGGCCATTAATATGGACTTCGTGGTTGGTATTCCGTGGACTAGGAGGCAGCATGACTCCATATAGGTTTGTGGACAAATTGACTAAGTCTGCCCACTTTATCCCTATGAAGTCTACTTATAGAGCCGAGGATTATGCGAGACTCTACATTGATGAGATTGTGAGATGGCATGAGATTCCTCTGTCTATTATTTCAGATTGAGGAGCTCATTTTACTTCACATTTCTGTAAATCTTTCTAGAAGAGCTTGGGCACGCAGGTAAAGCTTAGCACTGCCTTTCATCCTCAGACAGATGGGCAGGCAGAGCGCACCATTCAGACATTGGAGGACATGTTGAGAGTGTGTGTGATCGACTTCAGAGGTAACTGGGATGACCATCTGCCTCTAATAGAGTTCACGTATAAAAATAGCTATAACTCCAGTATTGGGATGGCACCGTTTGAGGCACTGTATTGTAGGAGGTGTAGATCTCTAGTTGGGTGGTTCGAGGTTGGAGAGTCATCCATTTTGGGTAAAGCGATCATTCATGAGGCCTTAGAGAAGGTCAGAGTGATTAGGGACAGGTTGGCTATTACTTACAGTCGGCAGAAGTCATATACAGATAACAGAAAGCGGCCCTTAGAGTTTGATGTTGGTGACCAGGTTTACTTGAAGATATCACCTATGAAAGGGGTGATGAGATTTTGTAGAAAAGGGAAGCTGAGTCCAAGGTATGTTGGGCCATATGAGATCCTGCAGCGTGTGGGTGAGGTGGCCTATGAGCTAGCATTGTCTGCGGAACTAGCTTCTGTTCATCCAGTCTTTCATATCTCTATGTTGAAGAAGTGCGTAGGTGATCCAGCATCAATCCTACCTATTGAAGGTTTGGGGGTTGGTGAAAACTTATCTTATGAGGAGGTACCTTTTGAGATCTTAGACAGACAGGTCAAGCGGCTGAGGAATAAGGAGATTGCTACAGTGAAAGTATTGTGGAGAAATCATATTGTTGAAGGTGCTACGTGGGAGGCTGAGGTCGACATGAGATCCCGCTACCATCATCTTTTCAGCTCTTGACGTTAGACTTCCTACTCTTAAGTCTATGTTCCTTATCTCTACGTATTTTGTTGCTATTCATTGACTATGCATAGTGAATTTTATTATGATCTGACTGGTATTACGATGTGAAGTGGTAGTGTCATTCGGGTATGAATGTTCCTAAGGGGAGGGGGGGTAATGTAACAACCCTAAAAATGAATAAGATAAATACTTAAGGTGTCAAGAATGCTTGTGATTAGACCAAGGTTCACACGGATTGATACGCGTAGAACCAGACCTCAGAACCCTTACTACGACCAAGCCAACTAACTTGGGGATTTAATTGAGCTTGGAAAGGTTGGAACAAACTATGTGAGGCTCTCGAAAACGAAGATTTAATCGAAAGAGTCTTTACCGGACTTAAAAGAAGAAATTTTAAGTTTTGAGGGTCCACGGGTAAAATGGTCTTTTCTAAGCCAAGGGTAATATTGTAATTACCCTAAGGAATTAATAAATTAAGTAAGAAATTTAATTAAAAGTGCATTTCGGGTTGGGGCGACCCGAAGTGACCCATTTCGCAAATAGGGTGCCACTCGGGTTCGAGCCCCACTAGGAGCAATGGATTGATGATTTAATCATCAATTAAAATCTATTCATTAAGGGTAAAATGGTCCTTTCACGTATTAATTAAAATAAATCAGATTTTTGTATTAATTTAATTAAATCCCATTTTGACTAAGTCTTGAATTTAGTCTCCTAATCCTAATAACTCTCTCCCTCACATTTCTCAACTCTATTTCACGTCTCTCAACTCTCATTCTCTCACGCTCTGACTAACAAGAAAGCTCAAGAACAGTTTAATAACAATTGTTCTTCACAGTTGAAAAACACACGAAAAGTTTTAAGAAAAGCAAGGTAATCAAAAACGTCAATGAAAAGGGAGGTTGTTCGTCGAGTGGTGTGTACGTTGAGGAGAATTTGGGCGTGGTTTGGAGGAGTTTCTGGGCAGCAGCTTCACATTTGAACAACATCAAAAGGTATGGGTTTCTTCTCTCTTGGTCCCTTTCCCAAGAGGTCCCTTACGACTCAAAAAGATTCACTCCGAAACTAAGGTTGTTCCCTTTTGTATGTCCTTATCCCTAGCTCCCAAACAAATTCGTAGGATGGGTATGTTGTACTGCTAGATTTAGTCATGAATGATGTGTTTACATTAAATGTGAACATGTTTATGTGAGGTAAATTACGAAAATGATGTTCAAAGTGTGGTCGAAAAGGTTGGTGTGTGTGTGCACGTTGGCAATGCCTTAGCCACTGTTTGGAGTCGTATAAGACATGAAATTCTTGTGTATTTTATGTGTGAAATGTGTATACAATGTGATGTTCATTGCAATGAAATATAGTGTATTGAAATAATCATCTTTTAGCCAACTAAACATATGAACAATGTGACTAAAAATGAGTTTAATAATGACAAGAATTTTCCAGATTTGGGTACTCTATAATAAGGTTAAAATTTGGGTTTTAATAGGGAAAATTTAATAAGTGAGGTCAATGGGAATTGAACCCAAGACCTCACATGTTGAGATGGATGAAAAAGAAAGAAAAACGTGAAGGAGCAAAGGGGAATCAAACCCCTTAGCTACTGGTTTCGCGTGACAAGGGAAAGGATAAATGGGAAGGCAGGGGTTCAAACCTGGCCACTAATATTCGCTACAAATAAAAAAAAAGAAATTGGGGCTGGAGGGAATCGAACTCGCGAGCTGTGGGGAGAAGGAGGAGAAAAATAGTTAAACAAATAAATGGGAGGCGTGGGATTCGAACCCACGACCTCCAGGCACGCGCAAAAGAAGAGAAAATAAGAAAGAAAGAAACGCGAGGCGTGGGAATCGAACCCACGACCTCAAGGCTGTAAGAAGAGAGAAGCGAAATTAATTAAAAAATAAAGTGAGGCTATGGGGGTTCGACCCCACAACCTCACTGCCACTCGCGCAATTTAATTGAAATAAAGTTAGAGAGGCTGTGGGGGTTCGAACCCACCACCTCACAGCCTCAGCGAAATTAAAATTTAAATAAGGAGGCTGTGGGGGTTCGAACCCACAACCTCCCTATTCGAGCGAATTTAATACTAAAAATCAAGGAGGCTGTGGGGGTTTGAACCCACAACCTCTTGGTTTAGGCGAGTAGGGGCAACAAGAGACTAACAAAAATTAAAAAGGGGTTGTGGGGGTTCGAACCCCCAACCCTTCGGCCAACTTGAAAAATTATATAGAAAATTAATCCTTCGATGTTAATGTTGAGATTTAATTTAGAGTTTCTAATGTTATGAATATGAGAAATAGAATCAATGAAAATATAAATAATTTCCAATTGATTCAAGATTTGGGTTCCCTTGCCCAAACTTCCGTATTGATACATAAGTTATACATGAGTAAAATATCCAAGAATAATACCATCTACTTAGATCAAAATGAAGATCTTGGCCTCTATACAAGATACATAAGTCTTGTACTACATAATCTTAGGAAAGTAAGAATCACTTAACGAACTATGAATGAAGCCCCATGGCTTGTATGTATAGACACATTAGTCTTATATACGTTCAAAAATAAGTGAACCCAAAATGTACGTAATGAAATGATGAACCCTAGGAGGGTTAAGTATGAGTGTAAGATACACCAAGTGGCCAAGTGCATTGGCATATGATGAGATGAACTATGAAATGATGAAATGAACATTCACATAATAAGGGGTGAGTAACTATGAAAAGAAAAGATTCTAATGATGAGGAATGTGGTGACAACATGATATGAGGCTACTGTGTATGATGAGAGCAATATCAAATGAGCCTAATTAAATATTACCAACACGTACTCACCAATGAGAGTGTAAGATAATGAAGAGACCAGTCTCTATGAACAATCTAACAAAAGTATTGAGCTTAAGACACTTAATGCTAATAATGAGATGAGAAATCATCTAATGAGCTATGATATCCTCATACTAGAAACCAGCTTCCATGACGTATGAGATGAATGTAATGGAACTTTATACTGAGCACTGATAGGCTAGCTATGAGCGGTGATGCCTTATTTCGGGAAGGGCAAAGGTTCACGTAACTCTCATGAGATGAGACTGTTCGGCTTGCCGGGTATGGGTCTCCATACATCTCCTGGTCTTTGAACCTATACTGCCAATATAGGGATCTGGCGGGGTTAAATTCCCATGTACGCTAGCATGTTATTGGGTCACTTTGGCCGGTGATTCCACCTCTTTTCGGTGTGGGGGTGACACTGGATTTCATGATGCTCACATGATCTATGTCAGTTAAAGTTAAAGTTCCCAATGAACGAATGAGGCCAGCCTCAAAAGAAGCACATAAATAAATGAATGATACCGAAGGTGTTAGGATAGGATGATCAAGAGGTGGGCTAGACTCAAGTAATAACACTAGGTTATTTTTTATCATTGCACAACAAACCCGATGAAAGTCTTAAACTATACCCTAGGTATAGCTGGTGTTCACACTGGCCTATGAATGAAATGAAATGAAGTACGTATGAATGAATGAAACAGACTCTGTGTTTGCTAATGAAGACTCTCTAGTTGAGGTCCCATATGTTGAGCCCTCATTCTCGAAAGTCTTAATGTCAAGTCCATGTTTCCAAGGTCTCATGGCATACGAATGAATGATATGAAAGAAGCTATGTGTTATATGTTATATGTTATGATATGTGCTATATGAAGATGTTACGTGTTGTGTGCAATATGATATTTATGATGATGCATGTTACTCTCATGGCATGACTTTCCTTATCCAATTTGGAAAGTTCACTAACTTTCCTAATCTCAATTTGGCAAGTCCACTGACTTGACCCCCAAAAATCATGTTGTTAGGAAAGAGCTATTCTTTATCATGCATGTCCGCGGTGTGTGCTTGCATATACCAATACTTAGTACAAGTGTGTACTAACCCTATACATATATACTATTTTAGGTGCAGGCACAGGTGGGCGATAGAGCTAAAGGATCATTGTTGCAGCTATCCGGGTGTCAGCATTCATCCAGAGTTTGGTAGGTCCTCATGATTTCGAGGATGCTACTGTTTTACATTCTAGCTTAGTTTTTAGAGTTGATCTAGTGGAGCATGTTCCACTAGCGTTTCTTTCCTGTTTTTATTCAGACTTTGTATTGGTGCCATTTTGGCAATTATACACTTAATACTTATTGATCTATTTCTTTCAGTTGCTTATCTCTTAATGTTAGATGGTTGATGGTGAACTATTATGAAATGTTAAGAATGTTTAACAAATATGTTAAGGAACAAAAAGTTTCAAATTTTACGCTAAAATTAAGCTAAGTAAAGTATGAATAACGTAAGTAGGCTTGTCTGCGACCTCTGAGAGGTCAACGACGTCGGTCTCGTCAGGTGTCTAGATTCCAGTCATGACAACCTATCAAGTCATCCTAGTTAGATGGAATACATATTATACGTCACATACATTTACCTTTCATGCATAGTAGTAGACATCTAGTGAATATGAGATCAACCTTTCATTAGACACCATGACCCTTTACTACAATGTAAGCATGCATAATGTGTGAGTGTGTGTACATTAGTCAACATGATAACATAATGGCTATCAATAACACCTTGAGGCTGCCACCCTCTTAAGACCACAATGCACAACAAAACATAGACCACACAACACAATTTAGCATATGAGGCAAGAAGATCTTCACATTACATTCAAAACTCCTAACCTTAGCTATTCACACATTCACATTGAGGTAAATGGGTAAGGGTCATCAGTCCTTAAAATGAATTAATGACATCACCTAAACATGATCGTAACCTATACATTTACATGCTCATGACAATGGTAACATAACCTAGATTCACAACTAGAGTAGAAGACTAGGCACAAGTTACACATAAGGTGATCATCGTAACCTCACATTCATATATTCATAAATTTGCCTTAAAGTCCATGATGAACACATATATAATGACAATAAGGTAAACATCACCACCATAAGTTGACCATACCATACAATGCCATACAAGGTCTCCTCAACAATACTATAGAGAAGTAGAGAGGGAAAGCCATTCTTACCAATTTATCAACCTTTGTTTATCATTGATAAATTTTAATCAACAATATATTATAGGGAAGTAGCTAAATATACATTCAATCATGGAAGAAACCATGCACAAGTCGCTACAGGATCATACTATAACATACTACAAGGCATCACATATATAATAGAAAGTAGGGAGTCATAGATCATCGACCAATTTCCCTAGTCTTGGTAATCAATCAAAATTCATCAATAATGTACATCTAGGGAAGTAGCATAATGAAATCATAGTATAGAAGAGATTCTACTACTATTGCCAATAAACTCGAGATCACAGTGAGCATCATAAAATTACAATAGAGAGGAATTAGCGATCAAGTCTTCAAGCATCAATCCACATTGGATACCAACACATAATTCATCATTATAATCTATTATAGGCAGTATATAAATTACAATTAACCCTATACCAACTCATGAACTAATTACCATGGAGTCGATATACATAGAACTACATTAGCAATTTATAGAAGATAGGAGAGCATGCATCAATACTATCTAATCTTGAAGCATTGATCCAGATTGGAACCATTACATATATTTCATAATATATATACATGTTAAGAAGTGGTTATAAATCAATTTAACATAATCGAATACTTCATTCATGCAATATAATGGCAATGTTACAGTGATCATATAGAGACATAGGCTAGGCATGATCAAATCTTAATACATTGATCCAATTGGATCATTCATCAACAATTCACCATCAATATACATTCTAGAAAAGTAGAAATAAGCATATTAACATAATTGAATCACAAATCGATAAGCAAAATATGAAGACCATAAAGCCATACATAGGCTAAAATCGAGTTTGTGAAAGAGCATGGGTTAATCATGCAATTGGATTGAAAATCGCATCCAAATCAGTAGATAATCATCAATAAATTCATATTATGCTCTTGAAATCAATTTAAGAAATAACCCATAGCTAGATTGAAGAAGAAAAGATTTGATCATGAAACTTCTTCGAAAACTTTGAGATTAACTCTCCAAGTGAATGGTTAATTAGAGATGAAGGATCACCATACATCTATTACATGAAGAATCTAATAAAAATTGGTAAAGAATACACGGAAATCACATCTACACGCTACCCTTGAACTTCACTCAATGGAGGTTTCTAGATAGGATATTTTGGGAGAGGGAGGTTTGATACTGATTTGAAGGATTGGGTATGGGCTAATCACGTTTTATATCGTCTGTATATACTAAAAATTTTGTAAATAAACCACCTAGGGTCAGCATGCATGGCATTGACTGCAGTCCTGCATCGACGAACACCAACGACGGGGCGTAGGTCCATCGACGGACCATCCTGTGCCTCCGTCGTTTGGGTCTTAGGCTTTCATGTGGCAAAGCCTTCTCCAGGATAAGTGCCCATTGATGCCTCCCCATTTGCGGGGCTTCTGTCCCCCAACAGGACATCGTTTGAGCCTGTCGATTGACACTGCTAAGGCAGTGTCTCGACAGCCTTTCGGTCCTTCTTGTGGTCCCTTTTGCGGGTCCCTTGGGAAGTCGTACCCATACTTTTCCAACGTAAATACAAACATTAACAAGTCAAGGACCTTCCACATAAGTTTCACCCAAAACAATTACACACAACACGTCCAAACATGCTAGGCTCCATCAAGACACACATGAACGTCTCAGGGCTAACTTTCGAACGTCTTAGACGTTCTTGGACGTTTGACCTCCAACATTCATGAAACTCCATGTACTACCTATAAACATAATTATAACTAACTTTAAGACTTCATAAGCTCTATACATTCAAATATAATCAAGTAGAAATACATAAGACACATAGGTGACTAGTCATCGAATGTTTTGATCGTCCCTTGACGTTTGACTTCCAAATTACCTCAAACCTTGCACACTGACTCAATACCATATTATAATCCCTTTTAGGACCTTAGAACCTTATGACAAACATGTTAGTCTCTAGACACTATAACTCATTTTGGGGGTCTTACAATATCTCCCACTTGGTAACATTCGTCCTCGAATGACACTTAGAACACTTAAATCACAACAAGGACTTTAATGAATCATAGAGAATCTTATAACAGTCATAACATAATCATATAGAAATTAATGCACCAAACTTACAAGGAACACACTTCAAACCATTTAGCACTCAATGCATACAAACAAGCAAAACTTTTATTCACTCACCCTTTAATGCACCAAACACCTCAGAACTTCCCATGTTCATAGGAGTAACATCCTTCTCCTAATAATAACATGGTCATTACATTTCAATTCATTGATCTCATCATGTAAGGTCACACATAGGCAGATTCTAACAATACTCAAAGCCATTTAAGCACTCATACTTCAATGCACATAGACTTGAGTTAATTGGATTGACAATGGATTCTTATTAGTTAGACCTACTTCTATGAGGGTCATACTAAACCATACCATTTTTTATTGTTTTCCATGGAGGAATGTCCTTCTACTCAACATACTTACATGTCTCATGAGTTCATGACCAAGCTAGTGCACAAAGGTCATCTTTACTGTAACATGAGAATTTCTCAACTTGTAACCATGGCATGCTCAAACATCCTTCCTAGTGAAGTATAAATGGTAAGCCAAACCAAGCACATCACAACAATTAGGAAGTCATTTCACAAAATTTCAATTTCTAACATAGCAATAGCCGTCACAGCAAGCATCATTTAGGGAAAGTTTTACAATTCATAGGCACACAAAAAGGACAATAGCTAGACATGCCTTCACTTTTCAAAAGTGGACCTACAATCATGCTTTCCAAAATCATAAAGTAACATAGTTTTCAAGAGACTCTACACTTTTCATTTTAAAGAGACTCAACTTTCCATTATAAGGTTAAACATTAAACCTCACAAGTGTCTACAACCATGTTTCTTATCTTACCTCATAAAGTTAAATGCACAACTAGCATATCAAGATGCACAATAAACATGAGAAAACCATGAAGTTAATCAAAATTCTTTTCCAAGTACTTTATAATCTTCAAAATACTATTAAGATAGTGTCAATCAAGACATAAAAAACATGTGAAGGTCATGGAATTCATATTTGTGACAAGACTTCTATCATGAACAAGCTTATTAAAAATTATTACATTCAAGTTCAAGTAAGAATAGAAGAATAAAATAGAAATATCTACAACCTTACTACTCACATCACCATCCCCACTTAAGGTAAACCCAATTAAGAGATACTTTACCCAACCTTAAGAGGATCATAACTTAACAACCTTCATTTTCATCACTTTAAAGTGATTACCACTTTAAAAGGAATTACAGTAATTCAACCAAGGCATTCTAAACCTTATCATCTATGAAAATTATCCCCAAATTTTCAAGTAAGGTCACACTATTTAGCCACATAAGTTCTTAAACAATATAACAAACACTAAGGTCTGACATCATTAGGGGAAAACAACAAGGAGACTTAGCCATAAGGACTCTTTCTTTTATTTCAACATTAAAGTAAGGTAACTTATAGGTCAATCAAACCCACATCATCACCCTACAAAGATAAGAATACTACCCTAAATTCTAGGGGAAATATCAATTCCACTACATCAAGGGACTCACAACACAATAAGAAGTTGGAAACAAATATACGACTCATCATGCCATAAGACTCTCATTCTTCATTCCAAATAGCAAATTTCATTTTTACATTCATTATCATGCTCTTATGCATCAATTCTATACACATTTCAACAACTCCAAATCAAAGAACAATTTAGTTGATTTCCCAAAAATCTTACTATAAGCGTCCAAGCACTACAGTGAACATGCTTTAAAATTCCAAAAATGCAACATTTAGGCAATTGATGGGAAAAACATCATAATATGAGATACAAAACTTTACAGACTCATCCTACATAAGAAAGCATACTACCTTCACACCTAGGATCAAGTCTATACAAAGAACTACAATCCATGTAAATCAATCATGAAGGTTCACATATATAAGAAAGGCAACATTTGACCCATTTACAATTTCTTAGGCAACATGCTTCCATAGGTAGTCACTAAGCATTTCAACTCCAATCATAATATTATGCTACCATCACGCAAAACCATATATTATCATACCATTCCAAAAGAGACTCATTTTAATCATTAAAACTTCTAACATGCTTTAACTATATCATGATATACATTCCTTAACATAACATGCTATTTCACATAGGTCTCATATATAGCCACAAGGGACATTATATAAACATATCATTGAAAATTTCACCTTCCCACATACTCATGAAACCATAAAACCAAAATAAGCATCAAAACTCACCTTTTCTCCCTCAAGCATAGAGATACAATCTCATCCAAGCAATCACATCAAAAAGACCACCGGACAAGAAAACATAAGAGAGAGATCTTATAGAGTTAAGTTCTATGGCACTATATGAGAATGATGAATAAGGTAAACTCTATATTCCTATAGCCTCCCGTACCATTTGATGTGTCGCGACTTACCACCAATGATACGGACTCTACTAGACATGGCTATATGAGACTTCTTGAACCCTAAACCAATTTTAAAACCTGGATCTGATACCACGTTTGGCACATCCGAGGAGCATCCCCTAGAAGTAACATGGCGTACTTGACCGTTCGTAGGTCTTATACAAACGCATAGTTATCATTCATCGCATTGCCATAGTAAATTTAACGAAAACTTTAAAACTTTTCAACACACATCATATGCGAGAAACTTCACTTCATATATATGTAAAATATCATATTACATACTTAGACTCTAAGTCTCTCTTTCAACTTAGACTCAACAAACTTTATAGTACATTAGGGACACGACCCTTAAAAAAAAGAAATAAGTATTACTTTATACACTTTACAGTAAACTAATCATTAGGACATCCTTGGACTTAAGGAGTCCTTTCCTTAAACTTGGAAATTCACATATAAAGCTCCTCATCATCTAAAGACATCCTTTACATCCATAACCTACACTTTGTGTAAAAAAAAGTAGAGAAGAATGGAGGTTTTACAAGAATGCACTAACTATGGAAACCATGCAAAAATATGCATTTAAAAGCGACATTTTATTGAAATCATACATCATGCCTTTCTGAGTAAATCTTCAGAAAACCTATATATAATAGCATTATATCATTAAAATACTTTATGTAGACATATTCAAAAGCCAAACATCAAATAAAATCACATATATGATTTAAGCCACATTTGGGGTCACTTTACAGTGAGCTCCCTTCACATAACAGTGACTCCTTTCTTTTAACTCACGAACCTCCTAAGTAACCCTTTAGCGATACTTTGTGCAATGCATCACCTTAAGGTCACAAATAAAGAATACATACCACCTACATAAGCCAACACATATCCTCATAGAAGTATAACACATTACAAGTCACATTCAAGTCAAGTTCATAAAACATTACAGTAAGCTACATTAATTTGCATATATTTTTGCTTCACTTCACATAAGTCATTTTAAGATCTTATTCATGACCCCAATCTTAGTCTACTGGTGCAATGTACATGTGAAGGGCCATAACCTCACAGATACTTAGTAAACCCTTCATAAAACCACAAACCTTAACACTTTATACATCAGCATAACAAGTAAAGGTAACTTCATCCAAGTTAGGCAAGACCTTCATCATATATTCAATTAGACCAACATTATTCATATAGGGACAAGTTCACCTCATCTAGACTTATACCATGCACATCTTTTTATCAAGTAGACATTCGCTACAATGTCTTGTATAAGGACATAAGCTTAATCATACACATTAGAACACCTTCCTAGAACTCCCTATGAAGCCACTTCTGCAATGTCTAGGTGGGTTCATTACTTCCACCTATCCTAAGTAACCTCCCTTAGGTCATCCTAGTTAGGTTCTTAGTCAGTTACTTCCATTATCCATTTTAATTTAGGGAAACTATAGCCTTAACCGACAATAAGACCATGTAAGCCAAACATGGAATTTGATGTCATCCCCTCACACCAAAAGAGGGTGCCTTACTTGCCAAGGGAAGACATGAGTATCATGCTAGCATATTCGATGATATCACTTCCTAGATCCTATGGGGAAACATAGTAATGGAACTCGGGGGCATCATGGAAATATAACCCTAATACCCTTTTTGGGTCATGAGGTTATCCACCTCGTGAGGTCTATGGTGACCTACCTTCCTACAATGGGAAAGGACACCCCTCATCTTTAAGTTCACTCGGTTCTAAGATAAGTTCCCTTTATTAAAAGCCTTTAATTACATTACTTTGTAAAACATAGGCTTCATGAGATTCACTCCCCATATGCTTAGCTCATAGGTTATAAATGATAAGTCCTTTCATCAATCTATATCATGTGAGAAAACCTTTTACATGGACATATCATATGTAAGAATTTATCTAGTTTAGGATACTCATGAGAACACCTTTCAAGATCCCCTCTATTGACTAGATCATCATTCATGTGTGTGTGTACATACATGTGAGCAAACCTTTCACATAACACCTTTAGACTACACATATTCATACTTTACTTCAATCATGAATAAGTGTACAACTGTAACTATATGAGACATGCTTCATTATAAACACATTTAGACACTAGGTATAATCATAATTTATCATACCACATACTCTACATTATAGCACGTAAGGCACATCCATAAAATGATCATACATTCACTTTCATGTACATTGAAACCAAACCTAGGAACTATCCTATCAAGGTACACATGTGCAATGCATAAACAAGGTCCCATACCCTTGCCCATACTAGTGTACCTATCAAGTCATCCTAGTTAGATGGAATACATAACATATGTCCCATATTATCCTTTCATGCATAGTAGTAGACATCAAGGGAATATGAGATCAACCTTTAGACACCATGACCCTTTACTACAATGTAAGTATGCATAATGTATAAGTGTGTGTGTACATTGGTAAACATGATAACATAATGGCTATCAATAACACCTTGAGGCAGACACCCTCTTAAGACCACAATGCAGAACCAAGCATAGACCACACAACACAATTTAGCAAAGGAGGCAAGAAGATCTTCACATTACATTCAAGACTCCTAACCTTAGCTATTCACACATTCACATAGAGGTACATGGGTAAGATTCATAAATCCTTCACACTTCATTAATGGAATCACCTACTGGTAACTTAAACATTTACATGCTCATGACAATTGTAACATTACCGAGATTTACAACTAGAGTAGAAGACTAGGCACAAGTTACACATAAGGTGATCATCATAACCACACATTCATATATTCATCAACTTGACTTCAAGTCTAGGGTAAGCACATATATAATGACAATAAGGTAAACACCACCACCATAAGTGGATCATACCATACAATGCCATACAAAGCCTCATCAACAATACTACAGAGAAGTAGAGAGAGAAAGCAATTATTACCAGTTCATCAACCTTTAATCATCATTGATCAATACACCTTTTAATCAAAAATAACTTATAGGGAAGTAGCTAAATATACATTCAATCATGAAAGAAACCATGTACAAGTCGCTACGAGATAATACTATAACATAATACAAGGCATCACATATATACTAGAATGTCGGGAGTCATACATTATCAACCAATTTCTCTAGTCTTGATAATTAACAAAAAATCATCAATAATGTACATGTAGGGCAGTATCTTAAAGAAATCATAGTCTAGACGAGATTCTACTACTATTGTCAATAAACTTGAGATCACAGTGAGCATCATAAAATTACAATAATGAGGAATTAGGGATCAAGTCTTCAAAAATTAATCCGCATTGGATACCAGCACATTATTCATAACTATAATCTATTATATGCAGTAGCTAAATTACCATTATCCCTATATCAACTCATGAACAAATTACCATGGAGTCGAGATACATAGAACTACATTAGCAGTTTATATAAGATAGGAGAACATGCATCAATACTATCTAATCTTTAAGCACTGATACACAGTTGATCCATTACATAAAATTCATAATCTATATACATGTTAAACAGTGGTTATCAATCAATTTAACATAATCGAATTCCTCATTCACGCATTTTAATGACAATGTTACAGTGATCACATAGAGACATAGGCTAGGCATGATCAAATCTTCATACATTGATCCAATTGGATCATTCATCAACAATTCACCATCAATATACATTCTCGACAGTAGGCATAAGCATATTAACATAATTGAATCACAAATCGATAAGCATAAGATGAAGATCATAAAGCCATACATAGGCTAAAATCAAGTTTGTGAAAGAGCATGGGTTCATCATGAAATTGGATTGAAAATCACATTCAAATTTGTAGATAATCATCAATACATTCATAGTATGCTTTTGAAATCAATTTAAGAAAGAACCCATCACTAGATTGAAGAAGAAGAGATTTGATCATGAAACTTCTTAGAAAACTCTGAGATTAACTCTTCAAGTGAACAGTTACTTAGAGATGAAAGATCACCATACCTCTATTACATGAAGAATCCAATAAAATTTGGTCAACAATCCATGAAAATCCCATCTACGCACTGCCCTTTAACTTCACCTTCAATGGAGGTTTCTAGAGAGGATATTTTGGGAGAGGGAGGTTTGATTTTGCTTTGGAGGACTGGGTATGGGCTATTCAGGTTTTAGATCATCTATATATACTTAAAAATAGGTAAATAAACCTCCAAGGGTCAGGTGCACATGGGGTGAATTTCCCATTCACCCCATACTTAGGCAGCGTGCATGGCATGACTGTAGGTCTGCATCGACGGACACCAATGATGGGGTGTGGGTCCATCGACGGACCGTTCTATGCCTACTTCGTTAGGCTCTAAGTCTTTCATCTTTCCAAGCCTTATCGAGGCTAAGTTCCCATCGATGCCTCCCCATCGAAGGGGCATCAGTCCACCAACGGGACGTCCTTTGAGCTCGTCGATTGACACTACCAAGGTAGTACCTCGATAACCTTTGGGTCCTTCTTCAGGGCCCTTTTGCGGGGACCTTGGAAAGTTGTACCCAAAAGTTTCTAACGTAAATACGAACATTAACAATTCAAGGACCTTGCAAATCAGTTTCACCCAAAACAATTACAGGTAACACGTCCAAACATGCTATACCCCATCAAGACACAAATGAACGTCACAAAGGCTAACTTTCGAACGTCTTAGACGTTCTTGGACGTTTGAACTCCAATCTTCATGAAACTCCATAGACTACCTATATATATTATTATAAATAATTTTAATACTACATATTCTCTAGACATACAAATATAAGCAAGTATAGACACATGAGGCATATATGTGACTAGTCGTCGAACGTCTTGGTCGTCCTTTGACGTTTGACTTCAAAATCACCTCAAGCCTTGCACACTGCCACAATACCATATTATACGCCATTTTAAGACCTTAGAACCTTATGATGAACATGTTAGTCTCTATACACCCTAACTCATTTTGGGGGTCTTACAACCAACCAAGAAGCCAACTTGTGGAAAGTGTGGAAAGAAGCACTATGGTGATTGTCTTAAGGTGACAAACAATTGTTTTGGTTGTTGTAAAAGTGGGAACAATGTTCGGGATTGCCCAAATGTGAGGGTTTAAGATAAGTTTAATGGGCAAGCAAGTGTTTCAAATGACGATCCGAAGAAGAATCACTTTTATGCTCTACGCTCTAGGGGTGAGCAAGAGACTTCTCCTGACGTGGTGACCAGTATGTTGAAAGTCTTTTCCATTGATGTATATATTTTACTTGATCCGGGCACTACATTATCTTTTGTTACTCCCTTGATAGCTAAGAAATTTGATATCTTACCCAACATTCTAAATTAACTTTTTATGGTGTCTACCCCGGTGGGTGAGTCGGTTATTGCAAAGAGGGTGTATAGAAATTTTCCTTTAATTTTTCTCAATAGATTTACTTATGTTGAACTAGTAGAACTTGATATGTTTGATTTTGATGTCATATTGGGTATGGATTGGTTGCACGCTTGCTTTGCCTCTATAGATTGTAGAACGAGGGTTGTGAAGTTTAACTTTCCAAATGATCCCGTTTTAGAGTGGAAGGGGGGAAAATATATTCCTAGAGGTCTTATCATTTCTTGATTGAAAGCTTGTAAAATGATCTCTAAAGGGTGTTTATATCATACTGTAAGACATTAAGATTTAGACTCCGAAATTCCTCCCATAGAGTCGGTCCCCATAGTGAGGAAATTTCTGGTGGTATTTCCTAATGACCTTCCCGGTATTCCTCCCGAATGGGAAATTGACTTTGGTATTGACTTGTTACTGTATGCAAATCCAATTTCAATTCCTCCTTCTCGGATGGCTCCGTCCAAATTGAAAGAGTTGAAGGCTCAACTCAAAGATATACAAGATAAGGGTTTCATTTGACCTAGTATTTCTTCATGTAGTGCTCCAATTTTATTTTTGAAGAAGAAGGACGGTTCCCTTAGGATGTGTATTGATTATGGAAAACTCAATAAAGTCACTATTAAGAACAAGTATCCTCTCCCTCAAATTGAGGACTTGTTTGAGCAAATCCAAGGGGCAATATACTTTTATATGATTGACTTGAGATCAGGGTATCACCAACATAGGGTGAGAGGTGAGGATATACAAAAAATGACATTTCGGACCATATATGGTCACTATAAGTTCTTAGTAATGTCCTTTGGTCTCACTAATGCCCCGATGGCATTTATAGATCTCATGAATAGGGTGTTTCAAAATTACCTAGATTCATTTGTCATTGTCTTCATCGACGACATCTTGGTATATTCGAAAAAATGAGGGTGATCATATGGACCATTTGAGGGTGGTGTTGCAAGTGCTTAAGGAACACCAATTATTTTCTAAGTATATAAAATGTGAGTTTCGGTTGATGTCGGTGGCATATCTTGGTCATAACCTCTCTAGTGAGGGAGTTGAAGTTGATCCAAGGAAAATCGAGGCGGTCAAGATTTGGCCTAAATCGTTGACTCCAACCGACATTAGGAGTTTTTTGGGTATAGCGGTTTATTACTGGAGGTTTGTGGATAGTTTTGCGTGCACTGCATCTCCTTTGACTACTTTGACCTAAAAGAGTAAGAAATTTTAGTGGTCGAAGGCATGTGAGAGAAACTTCCAAATCTTGAAAGAAAGGCTTACTTCTGCTCGGGTGTTGACTTTACCATAGGGTACAAAGGCCTTCGTTGTATATTGTGATACATCCTGAGTGGGTTTAGGGTGCATGAGAGAAACTATCCAACTCATGATCTTGAATTAGTGGTCGTAGTATTTGCCTTGAAAATATGGAGGCATTGCTTGTATGGAGTCCGTGTCTGTGCGTATACCGACGACAAGAGTTTCCAATATTTGTTTACTCAAAAAGAGTTGAATCTCCAACAAATAAGGTGGTTGGAATTGTTGAAAAATAATGACATGAGTGTTCTGCATCACCCCGGCAAGGCCAATGTGGTTGCAAATGCTCTAAGTCGTATGACCATGGGTAGTGTGTCTCATGTAGAGGAAACCAAGAAAGACCTAGTGAAAGATGTTCATAGGTTGGCCAGATTGGGTTTGAGGTTCGAAGATTCTTGGAATGGTGGTCTTATGGACAATAATAACTCCAGTCATCTTTGGTAGTTGAGGTGAAGTCCAAGCAACACCTTAATCAACCATTGATGGAGTTGAAGGAATCGGTTCTTGGTAAGATTAATGAGTCATTTTCCTTAAGGGGGATGGTGTATTGAGGTATCAAGGAAGGTTATGTGTTCCAAATGTAAATGGTTTGAGGAACCGGATCCTTGAGGAAGATCATGGGTCCCGTTACTCCATTCATCTGGACTCGACAAAGATGTACCATGACCTTAGGGAAGTGTTTTGGTGGGATGGTTTGAAAAAGGACATAGAGAAATTTGTTGCTAAATGTCAAAATTGCCAAGAAGTGAAAGCCGAACACCAAAAGCCGGGTGGTTTACTTCAAGAAATCCAAGTTCCTACTTGGATGTGGGTAGACATCAATATGGATTTTGTGGTCGGTTTGCCTTGGACACAAAAGCAATATGATTCTATATGGGTGATTATGGATAGGTTGAGAAGTCCGCTCATTTTATTCCCGTCAAGTCTACCTATTCGGTGGAGGATTATGCCAGGATCTTCAGAGTTGATTTTTGTGTCTACCCCTTGTATAATCATCATAGTTATAGCTCAACAAGAATTGCATGAGTATAATCCTTTCATTATAATTCATACATGTGAGGTTAGCACATTTACATAGTCACATCATATTAAGGCACATTGGTAAATCATCACCATCCTTATAACATTTACATCTTAGTCAACACAACACAAACCATAGTCAAGACATTTCAATTCAACATCACACTAAGACTATCAATCCTAATACAAGGCATACTTCAATACAACATCATGAATTAACCACAAGTAACTATAATTGAAGTAAAGAATAGGAATCACAAGACTTACCATGTCTCCTTCATAATCCATCATCAAGTTCTTACCATCACCCAATTAATTCAACCCAATAAGGGTGTCATATCATCACACAACAATAACCAACATGATAATAAGTCTATTTGAATCACTACATCATAACCCATCACCAGTTCATAGTTTAAGATAAGAGACATAGGTCAAAGTCATAATCAAGATCAATTACTCAAGAACTAGCATGATAGGACTATAATCCACCTTAATTTACTGATAATTGATACAATATCACCGTCTAGTATTAATTCAAATAATAACCAATTCAATTGAACCAACATTATACAATTGAGTTAAAATACATGTTAATATATTCAAATATCCAAAAGAAATCATAAACAAATCAATTCACAAGATCAATTTCCAGATTGGAAAGACCCACATGAAAACTCAACTTTTGAAATCAATTTGATGGAACTCTTTGAGGAAAGAGGTCTCAAATGTGAAAGGAATCCGATACCTTACTAATTGATGAAGATTGATGGAGAAATTCGACCCTTTTTCAGCCCTTGAACCCACCCCAGGTATAGTCTTCAATGGAGTTCTTCAACTAGAGAGAAGGAAGATGGAAGGAAGAGAGTGTTTGAGTTTGTGAATTTGAGAGCTTAGGTTAGTCTAATTAGGTTAGGGTCTTTATATGGGTTTTAATTAACTTAATTAGACCTCTCCTAACCCCTAATTAACCTCCTAGATAATCAAACTAGATAAATGAATTAATTCAAAATGTGCACGAAAAACATTCTTCACAGACGACACCACGATCGACGTATCGTGTGTCCATCGACGGGCACTGTGCACCTCCATGCTGCACATCTATCGACGAGTTCAGAGACTATGAAAAAGATTCCTTCCAAGATTTTGGCTAATTTACCATTGACGGAGGCATCGACACCCCGTAGATTCACCAACGGCCGTTGGTGGCATTAATTGGTGACACTATCCCTTGACAACTTTTGGTCACTTATACAAGAGTCCTCCTTATGAGACCTTGGTTGGTTCTTGGGGAGTTGTACCCGGAAGTTTAGAGTACTAATAAACTCTAATACATGTTATACAACCTTCCACCAATTTTCATCATATTTCGACTCCTAAAAGCTAGTAAAATAGGCTAAGGCACGCTAGCACCTCATCGAACTAGATTTCGAACGTCATGGACGTTTTGACTTCTAAACTTCCTAAATGACTTATATTCATTGAAATTAACCTTTAAAAGTGTATAATACTCTTGACACTTATGTTAGGCTCTGGAACACGTCTTAGATTTTCGAACTATTACACTCATACTCTTATATCTCGATAGTATTGTGAGACGAGTTAGTTTCTATTTTCATATATGAAGTGAAGTTGAAATTCCATTGAAAAGTTTTAAATTTCCGCTTTTATTTTATCTTATATGAAATGATGAATGCTAAGGTCTTGTGTAAGACCTCTTCGAGGTCGAAGACACCAGTCATGACTAAGGGGTTCTCTAGGGTTGTGAAAAACATGGTATCATAGAACGAGGTTGAATGAATACTAGGAATGATATCTCATAAACAACGTCTATGTAGAGTCTTGTTCATAATTGTGAAGCACACCACACTCTTTTTAGTTCATTATTCATTATGCAAGACTCTACCTAAGGTCAATGGATTTCCGTGTGTTTCAATACTCGGCCCCTTAGGAACATTCGTTCCCGAATGATACTCTAACTTTTTCTAGGAAAGGCAATGACTCAAGACTAGAAACCCAAAAGCAAGAAACATGAAAACAACATCATGGCATTACATCATTTAGGAAAATATTCCATAGCACTATTATGCCCAAAACTCATTATTTCACATTAAAAAAAAAAGAGGAACTACCTTATCCATAATCATGAGCATCAACATGTACATAGGCAATCAATATGACATTTCCTTATAAAAACAACATAAACCATGCTCAACAAAAATCTCATGAAAATAATATATCCACATCACATATGAGTGCAAGTCAATCATGAGAAACATAATGCATGAAAATTCAAAACATAGTTAAGAAGAAAAGTTTTCCAAGAACATGCCCATATAAGGGGATCATGACATTGAACATTACACATAACTCCCGATTTACACTGCATTAAGAGGAACTACTAACCACAACTTTTGCTATGAGTTAGAGGAAACATAGGAGGATAGCGGGACTTCATGTTGGCCTCGGCCTCCTATGTAGCACTCTCAACTAGATGGTACCTCTATAGAACCTTAACGGAGGCTACCTCTATATTCCTCAATTTATTAACTTGGCGATCTAAGTTATCAAACAAAACCTCTTCATAAGAAAGGTTCTCATTCACCTCTAAACCTTTTTAACAGGGAATAGACATCGGGTCACCTATGCATTTCTAGAGCACTGATACATGGAACACTGGGTAAATCGGGGTCAATTCTTTTGCGATCTAAACTCATAAGCAACATTCCCAACTCGTTTTAAAACATCATAAGGGCACACATATTGGGGACTAAGTTTCACCTTCTTACCGAATGTCATTACCGCTTTCATGAGTGAGATTTTCAAATAGACCCAATCACCTACCTCAAACCTAAGGTCCCTTCTTCTATTGTCTGCAAAGGATTTTTGTCGATTTTGGGTCGTATTTTACCTATCTATTGTAAGTCAGACTTCCTCCACGGCCTCATAAACCTTTTTTCGACATATACGAGCAAACTCGCCTATTTCAAACCACCCGATCATAGATCCACATCTTCTCCCATAATGTGCATCAAACAGAGCCAAGGCTATACTTGAGTTGTAGCTAAGATTGTAGGAATATTCAATCAATTGTAGATGATTATCCGAATTATCATTAATGTCAACGACACATGCTCTTAAAATAATATCTAGGGTTTGGATCATCCGTTCCGCCAAACCATCCATTTGGGGATGACCTGTGGTACTAAGTTTCACTTTTATACGTAGTACACTTTTGAATGCCTTCAAAAAATAGGAAGTAAATTGAGTAACCCTATTCGAACCGATAGACAAGGGAACTTCATGAAACCTCACAATCTTATAAAGATACAACCTAACATCATCTTCTGCTTAGTATTTCGCCTTGACTGGAATAAAATGGGCTGATTTTATCATTCAATCAACAATAACCCAAATCAAATCATGTTTCCTTCGAGTACAAGGCAAACCCACAAAAAATCCAAATTGACAGCTTCCCACTTCTTTTGATAAACCTCCCGGTCTTTGATGTTTGGGTTTGACTTGTTGACAATCCGAGCCATTGAGGTGATTGTCCATTCTTGGAGACAGTTGGATTTGCTATTTCAAAGTTGGTGAATCCTCAAGTTCAGGGACGAAGTGCTTTGATTCTAAATCTTGTTCTACTTTTTATATTGAAACACTATGTTGTAATTTGTATTATAAGACTTGTTATTTATGCAAGGGCTAATTCCTAATTCTCATACTCCTATGTCTAGATTGTATTGTGAGACAAGTTAGTTTCTATTTTGATATATGAAGTGAAGTTGAACTTCTATTGAAAAATTTTAAGTTTTCCGATTTTATTCTATATTATATGCAATGATGCATGATAAGGGATTTTCTAAGACCTCTTCAAGGTCGAAGACGCCGGTTATGAGTAGGGGGTGCTCTCGGGTCATGGCAATTAGTAGGTATTAATTTGAGTACATCTAAACGTTCTATTCTTTTAGTAACTACATTGTTTTGTTTCACTTGAGCCAATGATTTTTCGAAAAATAACATCCCTACTATATGGGATAGGGATAAGTTCTGTATAGATTCTACCTTCGTAGAAAGTAATCTTGTTAAATAGTATTGAATATGTTACTGATGTTATAATTTCCGCTTCAAGAAAATGAAGAACATACTTTTAAATTAATGGAAAAATAATTTTTTTAGTACACTTGGGTTTTTCAATGTCAAAAACTAAAGCACATAGCCAAAAGATCGTTAGATTGTATTTTTCCTCATATATATTCTAGGATGATAATTATATATTATATACACTTTCTAGAGGAATATAAATTTTGATAAAAATAATTTTATCAGTCATAAAAAAGAATCACAAAAAATATATATTACAACAAATAAAGATATATTATGCATATATGTATAATAAAGTTGTTATTAATATTCAAATTATTATTTCATTTTAATTTTCCATCAAATTGCATTAAATCATTGTTTTCGATTGTATTTAAGTATCTATTAATTTATATAAAATACTAAACTAATTTTTTTTATATGATACACGTGTAAAAAAAGTCTCAACTTTTAATGAATTTGAAAAGAAGAATTACTGATTCCAACAAAACTTTGTACAAACACGAAGTTACCAAATTTTAATAAACCACTAAGAGAGATGAACAAAAATTAATTCAGAAAAAACTAAAATCTATAAACGTACCAGAATCTGGAAAACTATAACCGGAAAACATCAAGCCTATTGAATGTACAATGTCTCTTTAAGAAAATTATTCCCCTCTACTATCCGAGGTTTGATTTGGACTATGGCCACCTAGTATAGAATGATCTCAATCAGCAGCATATTGATACCGAAAACACTGGTGTTAGTGAACCACTTAACAACAGTAAAGTACATAAAAAAACGTTGTGCAGAAGAAGAATAAGAAGAAGAAAAATTCATAAGGAAAAATTCTGAAGAATGAATGATATTTATAGGCAAGAGGAACTGGTTCTAAAAGGTTGCAAACCTTTTAGAATCAACATGACCATTCATGAAAGTTGCAATCTTTCAAACCGTCATGACTGTTTCAGAAACTTGCAGCCTTTCATAATAGTCACTTCCAATGGCGGGAAATTCAAATAAAATGGGAAAGACTTTAAATAAAAAGAGTCGCGCACAAATCTGAGTCAGGTCAGTCAATTAACCAATTAATTGAAACATTTCAGTTAATTAACTAATTAATGGAGAGTTTCGGTCATTTAAATTAATTAATTAATCATATAAATAGATAAATAATTCAAATACACTTTGTACAAAAACTAATTTGTCGATCGATCATTTTCAAAAGCCAAAGCCAAAGCCAAGTGAGCAACGACGATGGCGGGATGAGGGGGATCCCTCTTTCCAACCATTTTAATAATTTATAGGACTGTTTCTCTATTTAAACTCTCCTATTTTTCTTTCCACCACCGATGAGGGACAAATGCCTTTTCACTAAAGCAAAAGAAGACTTTCCAAGTTCCTCTCTTTTCATCTTCCCTTCATTTCCCATTAACTCTTGCTATATACCAAACAATCCACATCATTAATAGGAAATGCTTATAACATATAAATGCACTGACAAGTGTGTACTTTACAAGAAAGGATTAATTGCATCTAGATAAATAGGTTTCCCCTTGGACTTTTCGTAGTGAACGTATGTCTGACATACTCAGTCAATCAGTAGATGCAATATTTTTGAACCGTCAAGCTTTCGTGTATACCTAGACAACCATATGTCACACAATTAATTCTTTACTTTTATGGTTCTTACGGTTGTGTTCGTTTTAACCATGAACACCTTCTGGTTTCATGAGTGTATAGAGAATAGGCTTTTGACATAAAATTCTCTTTGAAATGACTTACACTTCACTCTCACATGGGTGATTTCTAATAGTGTCATCTCGTGGATACACTATTTGGTAAAATTTGTTAAACTTAGCAAATCATTAAAAATTGTAAGCTTTATTAACTCATTAACAAGCCTTAAAGTCTTAACCTTGTTCCTGAACATTGTCTTGATCATGAGAATGGATTGAGTTGATTGACAATGTCGAACCGTCAATCGCAACTTTATTTTTCTCCTTGAATCTAACAATTGGGATCTCCAGTCTTCTAGATAGAGTTACTGCCATGCTGACTTGTCCTAATCCGTAAACCCATTCTCTTAGATGATCTTTCAACTGCCTCTTTCCGTAGGCCTTTCGTTAGTGGATCTGACACATTATCACTTGACTTCACTTAGTCAATTGTGATAATTCTACTAGAGAGCAGTTTTCTTACGGTGTTATGTCTCTGTCATATATGATGAGCCTTACCGTTATGCATGAAACTCCTTGCCTTACCTATTGCTGCTTGACTATCGCAATGTATGCAGATAGGTCACACATGTTTGGGAAAAAATGAAATATCCACTAGAAAATATCGGAGCCATTCAACTTCTTCTCCAGCTTTATCTAAAGAAATAAATTCAGATTTCATTGTGGAGTGAGCGATACATGTCTATTTGGACGATTTCCAAGAGACTGCTCCCCCGCCAAGTGTAAATAAATAATCACTATATCCTTCAATCACAACAGGATATCTATGATAATGCAAATCATAGTGTTGTATTGTTTCAGATACCCCAACACACGTTTATTCCTATCCAGTAAGTTTGATTTGGAAGACTAGTTAACCGACTCAGTTTTCTAATAACACATGCTTTATCTGGTTGAGTACAATTTATAATATAGATCAAACTTTCCAACACACTGCATATTTATTTGGGAGTCACTTTCACCTTTCATTCTTTTGAAATGTAAAGCTTAAATCAATTTGAGTTTTGACAACATTGAAATGCAAGTACCTCAACTTATCCAATACTCTTTCAATATAATGAGACTGAGATAATGCTAGTCCCTAAGGAGTTTTGAGAATCCTGATCCCAAGATCAAATCAACAACTCCTATGTCCTTCATATCAAACTTGTTGGACAATATGCACTTTGTAGCATTTATATGTTCAATATCTTTACTCATTATAAATATGTCATCAACATACACACAAACAATGAATTCATGATACAGAATGTTTTTAATGTAAACACACTTATCACATCCGTTAATCTTAAATCCATTTGCCAACATTATTTGGTAAAATTTAGCATGCCATTGTATAAGTGTTTGAATCTTAACACCTCAGAAAATTTTTCAAACTAAGACTTGAGTAGTTAATAGTATTGACTGAAATTTCACCAAGGAATTAAAAATTTATTAAGGTCATTTCATCAGATTTAGCAACTTGAGTTACCAAAAAAATTAAATTCCAAATAGAAAAATCTGAAATTTTTCAAGTTAAACTAAGTATGAGTTTTTGGTAGACTTCAAACGACCATAACTCCTAGAACAGGATGATTTAGGTGTGATGCAACATTGCATTTGAAATATATTTAAATTATCTTTCCAACACCACCGAGTTTTCTAATTTTCGAGTTTGGATGAGTGAGATTTCACCTTTTGAAGTTAGGTTGTCCAATTAAGGAAAGATAGCCAAAAACAATAAGGGGTATTTGGTCTTTTCCTTATCCAATCAGATTTAATTCGTTTTAAATACTATTTTAAGGGTCTAATCCTTTTAGGTTCAATTTATAAGCCTAATATACGCCTAGGTTTTAGTTTAGAGTTCAAGAAGAGACAAGAAGAGAAAAAAAGAGAGAAAAGGAGAGGATCAAGCGTTCGTCGAGATTCTTGCGTCTTGTTGCAGAATTTCACCATGGGTTCAATACCTAAGAGGTATGTAAGCTTCCAAACTATTGTGTTATTTAACTCACATTCCAAACATGTTCTTTTCAATGTCATTTTATTCTCAAAAAGTTGAAGGATTTAAGTTCTTGATAGGTGTTCTTGAGGTTCATTGTAGATCTTGTCTTGTTGGTGTTTTGATGATTTCTTGAGATGAAGGTGATTTTTTGGAGTGTTTGATTTGAGTGTATTATTGTTTACTTAGGTTTAGTCGAAAGCATGCCTAGGGAGATGCAGGCGCGACGCCTCCCAGCTGTGCCCATGGGTCTTTGTAGGCGCGCCATAAGTGCACCGGAATTCACTCTTTGATGTTAGGGACTGGCTCCTAGCGCGTGTAACACGCCAGCATCGGCTGCCGCCACTCCTTTTTCGTCGGTTGTCCCGTTTGAGCTCATTTAAAGTGAATCTTTACTCGTTTTGATTATAAACACTTTAAACTACTTCTAGACACTTGTAAATAATTCATAAGATGAATTATAACCTTAAAATAATAGTTCAAATTCAAGATACAATTAATATTTAGTTTGAGAGTTCCTCCGAACCTTTTGAGGGAGTCCCTTCGAGTCCTTTTGAGGATTCTTCTACAACTTCTAGTAACTTGATCAAGACTCAAGTAAGTTAGAATGAGAGTGAGGAGAATGTATTCATGAGTCTACAATATAACCTAGATCTTCTATGTCATGAATAAAAACTCTTGAATTCATAATTAAAATTCAAAAGAGGGTTAAGAGTAGAGCTCAAGAATGTCTTTGAGTTTAAGTGTGAATCATTTAAGATCAACAGTTGATTTGAACTAATTTTGGAGTAATTAAGTAAGAAAATGAGAAGATTTGTATACATCAGTTCCATCTAGTTACTTCAACTTTTGACTCGAGTTATTCATGCCCATAACTTCTGCTTGAATGCCATAAATTGAGTATCATTGAAGAGGAGCAGTATATTCAAATTCTATGCCTTGAGTAATAAGTTTATAACACCTTTGAGATTATATTTCTAATTATGAGACTATTACATGTTACCAATAATGCAGACAAATGTATTTAGGATCATCCACATGAGCTTCGTTCGTACATCCGAGAGTTCGAGTTAGCTATGGAAAGTCTCCTTGCTTCTAGAAGATTTAATTTACTTTTAAGTTTAGTTAGGAGTTCATGGGTCTTGTCCCGACTTCCATCAACATCAGTTAGAGGCTTTATAGATAGCTAGTTTAGTTAAGAAGTTTGTATTTACTCATTTATTTTATTAAATATTTTAAATACAAAAGTTGCCTATTTATGGCGAGTTGAATATATTAATTTGATTATTCAAAGTTTTAATTTGAGTTAAAGCATTGTAATTGAGTTTTATGATTTAAATCTGTTTAAACCTTTTGCATGCTTAAGTTAGTCTTCCACTTGTAGTCAACTAGGATGAGGGTTTTCAGGGAGACCAGCAATGCTCTTGGAGTACAGGTCACGTCCAGGGTATTGACTCGGAACTTAACAAACTTGGCATCAGAGTACAGAGTTCAAGAATCCTAGGGTGTCTATGAAACCGTGTCAAGTAGGATTTTTTTTCTTGTTTTAAGGGTCCCACTTCTATAAATGAGGGGCTACATAAATCTAAGAAATTTTCCCTTCTTTCATACTCTTAATCGTGCAAAAGATCCAAGTCATTGATATCTATTCTAACTTCATCATTTGACTACCCATCATTCTAGAGGTGGTTGAAAAATTAAAGTTTAAATATCCTTATCGATGATTTGTTCTTAGCAAGAGTCTTGAGAAAGTCATGAGACTCCATAGGGGCTTGAGAGAAGCCCAAGAGTAAGTTAAGTATTCAGTTTTAGAGGAATGCACCCATATTCATATAAATCGTGTGTTTGAGCTAAAAGTGGGTTGTACTATTTCCTTAAATCTTGTTTCAACTGAGATCTTTATCATAAAGTATGTTTAGAGCTTAGGTAGTATTTTCAGCGAAAAGGTAGCATGAACTATGAGATCATGAGTAGTAGTAGTGAAAGAACCCAGAGTTAGAGGAAAGAATGCAAAGGTTTAGCAATCCTAGAAAGGGCGATTGTGTTTTGAAGAGATATATTACTATAGTCATGCACTTAGTAAGTTAGTAGTGAGGAATTTTCCCTCATGGGTAGACTAAAAAGTGATGAGTTGTGAATATTCTATTATATGACATACAATGTGTTGTAGCTAGAAAGGAGTTTGTGATGAAGTGTCATTGTGTAGGTAATGGCCAAGTGTAAGGAGTGAATAGAAGAGAAAGAGTATCATGAGGTGATAGATCTAATCTAGGCTTAAGAATTTTGAAAGGAGAACCTCTTATTTCCAGGGTGATAGAATTATTTGACAAATAATTCGAAGTTATTGAGTAAGCAATACTTACGTTGTGAAGTGGAATGTGATGGTAATTAGAGTATGTAGACGGAGAGGTATGGATTGACTAATTTTCACGAGGTTCTAGTGGACAAGTGTTTCTATATTTTCATAGCATTATTGATGTATAGTATAGTAAGCGAGAAATCAGATTTATATCCGGGCATAGAAATAAACATTAAGCGTGAATTTGAGAGGAGTGTCATGATCCAAAAGAATGGAAATAAGGGTGATGATATTAGTCTTGAAATTTAATCTAGAAGACTTGATATATAATGGGTGAGATATTGTGATGGTTGTTGCAATGAATGTGAGTAGTAGAGACCCTAACCTTGAGATAAGGGCAGTGAAGTATGGCTAAGTCACAAGTGTAAAAATATCATTAAGAGAATGTACACTAGTAAAAAATGTGGAATAGGTCCATATCTTTCAAGTGTAAGCTTTGGACCTAAGGGGGGAGACGACAAGATGAGAAATCAAGTTAAGTGTTTGAGAGTAAGATATTAATGAGTTCCAAAGATTAGAGGAGATATCCTTTCGGAGTAGTAATGAAGTGATGTTAGAAAGAGGAGGTTGTTGATCTTATTGTGTTATGATTGTGTGATAGATCTATCTATGCTTATTAATAAGGAGGAATAACAGGAATAGGTTTTACAATGAGAAATAGTTTAATGAGATCCCTTATTTCGATTTGAAAGAGTTGGTTAATAGGAGTTCATGGAGTTGTTAGATTATTAAGCTTGAATGTGGTGGTGAAGAGTAGTAGTTTGAGATAATATATTCCCTATCAATAGGTATTGATCGTAAGTTAAAGATTTGATTTAATCTAGAATATAGTAAGAGTAGACCATTAGACGCAACCCTTAGAAAGAGTAAACAATTCTATACCAAGTTCAGTCGTCATTTGAGGACGAATGATCCCAAGGGATAGATATTGTAACAGCTGAGAAAATTTTCGAACTAAGACTTGAGCCGTTAATCCTAGTGAGTGATATTTCACCAAGGAATTAAAAATTTCTTAAGTATTAAGGTCATTTCACTAGATTTAACCACTTGAGTGTAAGACCCCCAAAAATGAGTTAGGGTGTCTACAGGCTCAGTTGTGCCTAAAATATTGTTAACATACTAATTACGTGTATAAAGTATGCATGGGTGATTTGAAGTCATTTGGAAATCAAACGTCAAGAGATGACCAAGACGTCCGGCGACAAGTCACCTAAGGGGGTCTTATGAGTTTTTATGTTCTTACATGTGTTTCATGAGCTTACGAGGTCCTTAAATCAGTAATAATGATGTTTATAAGCAGTGTATGGAGTTTCATGAGGTTTGGAGGTCGAACTTCCAAGAAATAAAAGTTAGCCTTGAGACATGCATGTGTGTGTCCTTATGGTGCCTAGCATATTTGGACGTGTTGCGTGTAATTGTTTTGGGTGAAACTGATTTGGAAGGTCTTTGACTTGTTAATTTTCATATTTAAGTTTGAAAAACCTTGTATGACTTCCCAAGGGCCCCGCAAAAGGACCCACAAGAAGGACCCAAAGGCTGTCGGGACACTTCTTGGCAGTGTCAATCGACGAGCTCAATTGACACCTCGTTAGTACATCGACGCCTCGTCAGTACATAGATGCCCCATTGACTTAGGGCGTAGGTTTAATATTAGCCTCAGTAGTTGAAGCCAATAAGGAGCAGACTCAGTCACCATCGACGGAGCACCAGGACGGGCCGATGGTCCATCGACGCCCCATCGATTGGTGTTTGTAGGTGTTGTCTGCATCTGCATGCCTGCGCACTGTTTTATTTAAGGGGTGAATGGGAAATTCACCCCACGTCCTAACCTGACCCTACTAGGTTTAATTGGTTGTTTTTGGGTGTATTTGAGGTATAAAAAACGTGATCATCCAATTCCCAATCCTTTTCAACACAAATTAGACTTTTCATCCAAAAAACTATTCTCTCTAGAACCTCCATTGACAGTGAAGCTCAAGAACAGCTTGGAGCTTGAATTTCGATGGATTAATCATCAAGTTTTAGAGGTTTACTTACACATTAAGGTATGATGATCCTTCATCTCTAGTTATCCTTCCATCTAGAGAGTTAATCTCAAAGTTTTCAAAGAGAAAATATGATCAAATCTCTTCTTCTTCAATCTAGCCATGGGTTCTTTCTCAAAACGTTTTAAAGGATTCCTAATGATGAATTGAAGTTAACATGTTGATTGTAACGTGAATTTTAATCCAATTGTATGATGAACCAATGCTCCCTTAAAACCATCATTTTAGCCTAAGTATGGGCTTTATGATCTTGAATGTATATCAATGAAATTGTGATTCTAGCTTGTTGAATTACTCATATCTACTGCCTATTAAGTGTATTAATGATGAATTATGTAATATTGGATAAATATGGATTGATTCTTGAAGGACTTGATCTCTACTTCTTAATTATTGTTAAATATGACATTCACTGTACCATTGCCTCTATTATGTATGAATGTATGATTCTATTGTGTAGGGATAATTGTATCTGCATCCTTACTTTGATGTTATTGATGAATTGTAAATAAATGATTCATGTGAATCAAGGTTTGATTAGCCTATGTTCTTCTATCTTACATATATTCCTAATATAGCATGCTCGCTTTAATCTCGACTATTTGACAATTGTGGTAGGATCTCGATTATGCAAAGAACATTATAGATACTTTCTTAGGTTGATATTATGGAAGAATTTTGGGTATGAATCTTGTATGATCAAAGTGAAGGAGTCTTGGTATGAATTGATCTATGTTCTTCTACACTATAAAGTGAATGATGTAATGTATATGATATGATCTAAATGTAAGGGTAGATGAATCATGATTTAGTTTGAGTAATGATATCTTTAGGTACTGCCCTACATGTATATTGTTGATAAATTGTTATTGATGATCAATGCAAGTGAATTGGGTTAAAGATCTATGTTCTTCTACTATTGAGTATGTTAGTGATGTGTTGTACTAGTTTGTAGCTTAGTCTTATAGTAGCTTATGCATGACTTCATATATGATTATTGTACTTTAGTTACTGCCCTTTACTTGAATTGTTAATGAAAGAGTAGTAGTAATGTCAATGATGACCGAAGGCTAAAGGATTGGTAGGAATTGCTCTACTCTTCTACTCCTCTACTTCTCTATAGTACTGTTAAGGAATCCCTGTATTGCATTGTGTGGTATGGTTCCGGTGTTTACATTATTGCCTATATATATATATATATATATATGTGTGTGTGTGTGTGTGTGTGTGTGTATGTGTGTGTGTGTGTATGCGTATGTTTGTGTGTGATGTGAAGATGGACTTGAAGGCAACTATGCTATGAATGTGTGTTGGTGATGAATCACCCTATGTGAAGCCCATGCGTAGTTTCCTATTCTAACTATGATCTAGGTTGTGTTGCTAATGTCATGAGAATGTAAATGGTTGTGTTTAATTTATGTGTACTTTCTGCCTATGATGAGGTCCTATAATAATATATGTGAAGTAAAGCTAAAATTGGTGCATGAAGACTAGAACTTACTGTAAGAATGTTTTAAGTCTTGAATAAATAAGTCTTATTCTATAATAACCATTCTATGATGTTGTGTCATGTATCATTTACTAGGATAACTCCAAAGGTGTACTAGTAGGGACAAGGGTATGGGACCTTGTCTATTCATTGCACATGTGTGCCTTGATAGGATAGGTCCTAGGTTGTTCTTCCAAGTACACACATAGGATTGTAAGAACATGTTATGAATATGACTTACATGCTATGATGTTAAGTATATGATATGATGAAATATGATGTGCATAGTGTCTTTGTGTGTTTATATGAAAAGATTGCTCATATATTTATACATATGGACTTGTGCATTGATATATGAACATGTGTGACATTTATGTGTTGTGTCAAAGGTTTGCTCATATACAACTACACACACACATATAGAGATCTAGTCAATAGATGGGCCTTGAAAGGTGTGCTCATGTGTACCCTAAAACTAGATAGGTGCTTGATATGCTATAATCATATTGGGAATCAATATCCTAAGCCTATGTTTTATGAAGTAAAGTAATAAAGGCATTTCAATAGAGGGAATGGAGCTTAGAACCAAGTGAACTTGACAATGAGAGGTGTTGGCTTCCCTTGGAGAAAGATTCACCATTGGTTTCTCATAGAGTGTTGACTTCCCTTGGAGGAAGATTCACCATTTGGTTCCCATGAGGTTTGACTTCCCTTGGAGGAATATTCACCTATGGTTCCACATGAGGTGGTGGCTTTACTTTGAGGAAGGTTCACCAATGTTTTCTCATGAGATGAGGCTCCGATGCCAATGAGCATGTAGAGGGTCATGTATATCTCTTAGTTCAATAAACTATGCTTGTCACATAGGATTTAGAAAGTGAATTCACTTAGTATGCTAGCATGTGTTAAGGCTCTACCTTGGCTTGGTAAGAACACCTTCCATTGGTGTAAGGCTCTACAACACCGAATTCCTTGTTTAGCACCCATGGTCTTAGCTTCGGTTAAGGCTATAGTTTTAGTAAAGTAAAATTGATAATGGAAGTAAATGACTAAGACCCTACTAGGATGACATAAGGGAGGTTACTTAGGATAGGTGGAAGTAATGAACACACCTAGACATTGCACAAGTGGCTCCTTAGGGAGTTCTCGGAAGGTAATCTAATGTGTATGATTAAGGTTATGCCATTATGCATGGCTTGGTAGTATTCGTCTACTTATTATGAATATGTCATGGTATGAGTGTATATGATGTGGTCTTATTATTATTACACTATTTTAGTATTAATGACTATATGATCAAGGTTGTTGACATTATTGAAGTTGTCTTCACTTACTTATTGATGTATGAATTGGATGTTAAGGCTTGTGGTCTCATAATAGGTCTACTAAGTATGTCGGACATTATGGGATTCACATGTACATTGTACTAGTAGATTTAGATTGGGATTATGAGTAAGGTCTCCTAAGGTCCTATGTGATGTAAAATAAGTATATGTACATAATGAATAAGAGTTTACTGCAAGGTCCCTAAGGTCTTGGCTTAAATGTGTCTATCTATACTTCTATGATGTTATGTGATGACTTGTGTAGAATGTATGTATGATCTCCTTGTGTCCTTAAGGTGATGCATTGCACCAAGTATCACTAGAGGGTTACTTGGGAGGCTAATGAGTTAAAAAGAGAGGTTCACTGTAAGAAGAATAAGCTTATTGTAAAGTGCAAATATCTTACTCTAAAATGCTCCAAAATATGGCTTCAATTCTATGTGTCATTTTATATGATATTTTCCTTTGAATATGTCTATATGAAATATCTGAATGATATAAATTGTATTACATAAAAGTTTTATGAAGATTTACTCAAAAAGGCATGAAGTATGATTTCAAAAAATGTCCCTTTTAAATGCATGTTTTTGCATAGTTGTCATACTTAGTGCATTCTCGTACTAACTCAATTCTTCTCTACTTTTTACACAAAGTGTAGGTTGTGGATGCTTAAAAGGATGCATATGATTGAGGAGCTTGTTATGTGTTTCCCAAGCTCAAGCAGAGAGGAATCCTTAAGATTCAACGATGTCCTATGTCAAATTATGTTTAAAGTCTTGTAATTCTATATTTATGATTATGTTCTATAAGTCGCGTCCCTAGAGTACTATTATGATATTGATTCTAGGATGGCAGAAGATACTAGAGTCTTTTTCTATGTATGATGATATTTTTTATATATATGGAGTAAAGTTCTAGCTTATGATGTGCTAAGAAAGTTTTAAATTTTCCACCAAATTTACCTATGACAATGCGATGAATGATAACTATAGGCTTGTATAAGACGTACGAGAGCTCAAGTATGCCATATTACTTCTAAGTTGTGCTCCCCGGATGTTCAGAGCATGGCTTTTATGAAAGTTGTTTTAGGTTCTAAAATTCTCATATTGCCACGTCTAGTAGAGTCTCGATCATCGGTGTGATTCACGTCACATCTATGAGTGAGAGGCTATAGGATGATAGAGTTTCCCTTCTTCATCATTCTCATGTCGTGCCATAGAACTTAACTTGATAAGGTCTCTCTCTTATGTTTTCTTGTCCGGTAGTCTTTTAGATGTGATTGCTTGGATGAGATGCTATCTCTTCACTTGAGGGAGAAAAGTTGAGTTTTGATACTTGTCTTGGTTTTAATGGATTCATGAGTATGTGTAGATGGTATAGTTTGATGATATGGTGTCCTTTGTGGCTATGATTGACAATTATGTGAAATAGCATGTTATGTTGAGAATTGTATGTCATGATATAGCTAAAGCATGTTAGAAGTTGTTATGGTGAAAATGAGTTTCTTTTTTTTTTGTTATGGTATGCTACTATATGGTTTTTGCATGATATATCCTAATGATATGATTTGAGTTTGAAATGCTCTAGGAATATGTTAAATGGTAAATAAGTATGTTGCTCTAAGAGTATATGTATGATGTTTCAAATGTTGCCTTTGTTTATATGTGTGAACCTTCATGATTGTTTCTGTATGGATTGGAGTCCTTTGTAAAAAATGATCCTAGGTGTACATGTAGTATGTTTATCTTGGTAGGTATGATGTGGGTTGATTGAACTGTAAGATTGAAGGAAGATTCCCTATAGTTGAGTCACCTTTTTGCTTTCCCGTAATATTGTATGACCTTGGTGTCTATTATTGTTGAAAAAACTTATGTGGTTGAGTATTATGACCAAACTTGATGATTGGGGATAATTTTCCTAAGATGATAATGTTTGATATGCCTTGGTTGACTTACTGTAATTCCTTCTAAAGTGGTAATCACTTTTAAGTGATGAAAAGAAAGGTTGATAAGTTAAGATCCTCTTAAGGTTGGGTTAAGTTGCTCTTAATTGGGTTTACCCTAAGTGGGGGATGGTGAAGTGAGTAGTAAGGTGTTAGATATTTCCATCTTATCCTTCTATTATTACTTGAACTTGAAGCTAATGAATTCTTAGTAAGCTTGTTTATGATAGGAACTTTGCATAAAGTATAAATTGCATTGCCTCTATACGTTTTGTATGTCTTGATTGACACTGTCTTTAGAGTATTTTGAAGATTCTAAAGTACTTGTAAAGAAAATTTTGATTTACTTCATGGTTTTCTCATGTTGATTGTGCATCTTGATATGGTAGTTGTGCATTTAACTTCATGAGATAAGGTAAGAAGCATGTTTGAAGTCACTCTTAATGTGTAATTCTTAGCCTTATCATGAGATATTGAGACTCTTTAAAATGAAATATGTTGAGTCTCTTAAAAACTATGTAACTTCTATGATTTGAAAAGCATGATTGTAGGCTCACTTTTTAAAAGTGAAGGAATGATTAGTTATTGTAATTGTGTGTGCCTATAAATTGTAAGACTTTTTCCCCAAATGATGCTTATTGTGAAGGCTATTACTATGTAAGAAATTGAAATTTTGTGAAATTACTTCCTATTTGTTTTGATATGCTTGTGTGACTTAAAATTTAAACTTCACTAGGAAGAAAACATGAGCATGCCTTGTTTTAAAAGTTTAGAATTTCTCATTTTACGGTAAAATTGACCTTTGTGCATTTGGTTGGGTATGTACTCATGAGACATGTAAGTGTGTTGAGGAGAAGGACATTCCTCCATGGACACAACTAAGCATGGTGTGGTTGAGTATGACCCTCATGGAACTAGGTCTAACTAATAAGAATCCACTGTCAACCTATATTTCTCAAGTCTATGTGCATTGATGTATGTGTGCCTACTTGTTCTTGAGTATTGTTGACTCTACCTATGTGGGAGCTAAATGATAAGATCTTGATGAAATGGGGTGCAATGACCATGTTATTATTATGAGAAGGTTCTTCCTCCTATGAACATGAAGAGTACCTAAGCGTTTGATGCATTGAACATGTGTATGTAAAAAAGTGGCTTGCTAATGTTGTGTTATATGCTAAGTGATTTGAAGTTTTGTTCCTTGTAAGATTGGTTCATTGAATTCTATGTAAAGATATTATGTATTTTATGAACTTCTCTTTGAGGCATTGAAGTCCTTGTTGTGATTAAATTGTTTAAAGTGTCAATCGAGGATGAATGTTCCCATGTGGGGGACATTGTAAGACCCCCAAAAAAGAGTTAGGGTGTATAGAGCCTCACTTGTTCCTAAAATCTTGTTAACATGCTAAAAATGTGTTTTAAAGTATGCTGCGGTGATTTGAAGTCATTTGGAAGTCAAACGTCAAGGGACGACCAAGACGTCCGACGACTAGTCAACTAAGGGGGCCTTATGTGTTTTGATGTGATTATGTGTGTGTCAAGATCTTAAGAGGTCCTTAAATGACTTATAATAATGTTTATGTGCAGTGTATGAAGTTTCATGAGGTTTGGAGGTCAAATGTCCAAGAACGTCCCAAACGTTCGAAAGTTAGACTTGAGACATGCACGTGTGTGTCTTGATGATGCCTAGCATATTTGGATGTGTTGCGTGTAATCGGTTTAAGTGAAACTGATGTGGAAGGTCCTTGACTTGTTAATCTTTGTATTTACGTTGGAAACACGTTTGTACGACTTCCCAAGGGCCCCACAAAAGGGCCCACAAGAAGGACCCACAGGTTGTGGAGACACTACCTTGGTAGTGTCAATCGACGAGCTCAATTAACGCCTCATCAGTCCATCGATGCCCCTTCGACTTGGGGAGTAGGTTGAGAATTAGCCTCAGGATATGAAGAAAACAAGGAGCAGCCTCAGTCACCATCGATGGAGCACCAAGACGGGCCGTTGGTCCATCGACGCCCCCTCGATTGGTGAACGTAGGTGATGTGTGCAACTGCATGCCTGCGCACAGTTTTATTTATGGAGTGAATGGTAAATTCACCCCACGTCAAAACCTGACCCTACTAGGTTTAATTGGTTACTTTTGCGTTTATTTAAGTGATTAAAAACGTGATCAACCCATTCCCAATCCCTTCTACACAAAAATAGACTTTCCCTCCAAAAAAATATTCTCTCTAGATTTGATCCTTCATGTCACGACCCGAAACTACCCCCTAGAAGTTAGGGTTAATCTCCAAGTCGGGACCGGGCGTACTTGACCCTTTGGGGTCTTGTACAAGCCCTTTAACTAGCATTCATTACATAAGACATGCAAAGTAGTGTGAAATTAAAACTTTTCAAGAACATTTAATAAAACTAGACTTTCATAAATATAATGAGAATCTCATCGTCACAAGCAAAACTTAATACACAATATAATTATCTTAGGGACACTGCCCTTTACAATAAAGTAAAATACATAATAATTCTTAAATTTAGAAACTAAGAAAAGGACTATGCCCTCGAATATATGAGGACATACTTTGCCTTGAGAGAAACATTCCCAAGCTCTTCCTTCTAGTCTTCAACCTTCAATGACTTCCAACCTATACTTATATAGTATAGAAAGGTATGGGGTTAGTACAAACAATGTACTAAGTATTAATATGCAAAAACATGCAAAAGGGACATTTTAGTAAAATAGTATTTCATACCAAACAAGTATAATATTCATGCATTAAAGACAAAGTATCATAAGAACCATCATTTAGTGCTTAAATAAGATATTCCATAATTCTTAAGCCAAAAAGACCATTTATAGAAACTTACCAAAACTTAAGGTGAAATCCCAAAAATGCCATTTCATGGAGCTAATTTAAAGCAACACAATTAATCACTTAAAGCAATAACAATGAATTCAACTAGAGCAATTACAAGTAATATCCCACACAAAATGAGTGAACTTCCAAGGCCAAGCAAAAGAGAAAGTGAACTCATTTTTCTGTTATAGTTTCCCTAACTAGGGGTTATCATAATGCTCACCAAGGTGGAATATGAATGAAGTATCCATATGCCTCCTCCAATACCCACCGAAGCAATATTCAAGACTACCCCCTTCGGCTTACTAACTCGGGAGAAATAAGCCCCTCAATCAATGGCAAGACATCAAAAGACACCCAACACTCCACAAAAGACTTCCCTTTCGGAATGCCTACTTAGTGCAATGAGTAGATAGCGTCCCATACCACCACCTACCCTAATAGTACATTCTTTTAGAAGGTTTGGAACCGAGCCTTCCCTTTTGGAAGGTCCTACCTAGTGCAATGAGTAGATATCGTCCCATGCCACCACCTACCCTAAGTAGTACGTTCCTTTAGAATACTTAGTTCAATCAATTATTTGTGGGGGTTAGCTTAACCGACATAGACCATGAGAGATAGACATGGAATCCCGATATTAACCCCTATCTGATGAGGGATCCCACTTGTGTAGGGTGAGGTGACGCTTCTTATCTTTTACATGGCTTTTCCAATAGCTACACCTATGTGGACACATAGTTAAGGGATAAGGAGATTGCTACTAAGTAACTCACTCTCTACTAACGAGGAGTACCCATCTCAAGAGGTGCTTTGAACATACAACACTTCAACTCACGAAGTGTAATCCACCTCTCCTTCATATCCTCTCGGTGCTAGGCATAACTCCCCACAGATTCTCAACATTAAAGCATATAGTTTAAGGATAAATAGTGAATAACACATCTCAACTCACGATATGCATTAATCCTTCAACCTATCTTAGAAAGCTCCTAAGAAATCAATGGGATTGCTACAAGACACTTCATCTCAACTCACGAAGAGTGTCCACCCCAAGATTTCCCTTTTTCTTAACTTAGCATCATACGTTCTAGTGAATAAGAGTGTGTGTGTACATGTGAGCACACCATGCATATAAACATCATTTCATCTTTATCATCTTCTATACATGCTTTATCCATAATTCATCAAGTAACACACTCTACATGCTTCACAAAATATATACTTCATTCTATACATAAACTAGGTCAAACATGAAGTTTAAGCTACACAAAGCACACTTCAAGAACCCATTATTCAACATCTCTTCAATTCAAATATAAACCTTCAAATTTAAATATTCAATACATATTAAATAACATCAAGTTCATCAATTAGCACCGCCATCCATAAGATGGACCATACCACTCAAATAGCAATTTATAATACAAACTAAATAATGAAAGCAACTCACATAACCAAATTACCAACATTTCATCTAAAAATAGGCCCTAAGGACAGTAGCTAAATCAACACAATCATTACAAGAAAAACCAAGTTCAAACTTTACTCAAATCATGCTCACATAACCCATTTTTAAGCCAAAAGTTGAAGTGCTTTATCGAAAAATATATTTTTAAGAATTTTCAACTTTTTTAGAGTCGCCACTTAATTTTTGAAGAAAAATCAAGAAAAATAACGTTTCCAAATGACATAAACAGAAATAATTATTTGAAAACTATTAAAAGGGTTCGGGGATTCAAATTAATATTTTAGGAAGGTGTTAGGCACCTAAAACATCCGTCTAACACGGTTCTCCAGCAACTATCATAGTTTGGCTAAAAACTTGTTTTTTAACTTGACTTGAAAAAAAAATATTTAGAAGTAGAGAGTTAAAATACTAACTTTTTTTTAGGTCATTTCATTTTGCAAAATTATTTTAATTGTCGATAAAAAACATTTACGGCATTTGCGGGGATTCGGATTTTCTAACTTTAAAATTAACCACAAATAAACAAGGCAAATAATTCAAAGCATGTAAAGAGAGATAGGGAGAGAGATATTGGGTCCAACTCCGGGTTCTGTTCGCCTTGACCGGAAATTTGGACCCGCCTACTTTTGGGCCTTTGACCCATTTATCTTTTGGTCTTAGGCCCATTTCTTTTTGGGTTTTCGACCCATTTCCACCTGTCCTAAGTTCTAATAAAATAATACAATACCACTAATAAATACGGGAAATGAAAGACGACAAGGCTTATGCCCTAAAATAAATACAATACGAAATGCAAAAAACAAAATGGGTCTTCCAATCCGTCTTTTCCGACTTTCTTCAATCCTTTAAACCTTGGAACCTGTACGTCAATTTTTATGGCTTGACTCGATGACTGGAATTTTGAGCCTTTATGGCTCTTACGAAATGCGAAGGGAAGGCAATGGGAGTTCAAAGTGAACTCGGACAGATTCACATGCCAAACAAAGAATAATTGCAAGATTAGCATTTTTTGGTGGAAAAGGAATAAGGCAGTAAAGCATAATAAGATAACTAAATTAGAATATAACATATGACAGTCAAACCATTAGTAGTGAAAACTTGAATAAGAACTTAAACAGACTGATTAAGGATAAATATCCCTTCCAAGAATTAAATAAAGAAGCGGTCCAGGAAATCCATGTTCTTAGCCTTGATTTACTAGTCTTGAACATGATCATGAAGTTAGGTGAGCTATGAAGATGAACAGTGGTATGAGCTAGCGGAATGAGTGACCTAAGATTAAATTAACACACAAAATAGCAAATCTCGAGAATCAATAAAGGATAACCCAAGTAAAGGCCATATGGCACTTATCCCGAACTTCGGGGAAAGAAAAGCTAGACCGACGAGACATAATTAGCACTTGGCTACTTAATTAGTTAAGAAAATAAAATCTTTCATTTCTACCTTATTTATATATATTTGTTTTCTCTGGAAAAAAAAACAGACAGATTTCATCGAATAGCAATCAAAACCAAACCTACCAGAAATCATACATTCAATTAAAGTAAAACCTTGCAGACTTAAAAATCTTCCACCTCAAAGGAATCTATATCGAAGGAAAAAAAAATAGTTTTCACAAAAGGCACAAACAAAAATAGAAATAACGAATAAAAAAAAAGAGACCAAGACGAAGAATTGCTGGGAGAGATTTGCATTTTTTATTGCAAATGGCAAATATCTCAACCAAAATTGGACAAATATATAAAAAAAAACACGACTTGGTTATAAACGAAACAACTTAAAAGTTCATCAAAAACACCAAAGAAGATCGAGCCATGCTTTATTAAACATAACAAAAAACAAATTGGTCAAGGTTACAGTGACACAGATAAAACATAGCAGGTTATCAGAAACACAAGGTAACCACCGAAGAAACAATTTTAGACGATATGAGAGCTATATTCATACATTTGGTTGGCTGACTTTTAAACAGAAGGAAAATATTCGGAACCGATTATGTCCATAGAAGTCAGAAAAATAACCTCGCAAAGTAAATAACAGAACAGTCCATACACCAAACAGAACGAAAATAGAGCATGAGGGACATACAATATACGAAATGCGACAAACCACTAACTACGAAACGACATCAACAATCAATACAACTCGGCATTTTTGAAGATGCAATGCTAACATTCTTCCATATTCAGATCATATTCCAAAGAGCACAACCATTCCCTAACATCGAAGAAATGCGATAAAGAAAAAGAAAAAAAAATATATATGCCATCCCCATTACATAAATGAGATAAAGGTCGAACTCTCACCTTTCTTTGGGCAGCGGACTGAGGGAAACGGACAGAGGACGACCACCACGAAGATCCAAACACGAGCAGCAGTCGAGAACTTAAGTAAAATATCAAACTCAACACCTAAAGAAAAGAATTCTTCTCCGCTTTCTCTAAAATGTGTATTAAGTATCTTATGCTATTCTCTATGAAAAAAAAGGCTTTCAACTGAAAGCTAAAAGCTTTAATTCTCTCCCAATACTCTTTCTGTAACTTCCTGATTTTCTTTGTATATAGTTTTTCTGCGGCTCTAAAACAAAAAAATCAAATCCAAAAAAAAATCCCTTCCCAATGAAGACAAACAGAGTTTATATAGAGGGGTATTAGGGTTCCGAAAATGGGGGAAAAGGGCAAACTCGTCTAAGCTAAAAAAAATCTCATCTATTTTTAAAAAATAAAATTCTATCCCTACTCAGGGAAGATAGATGTAAGCAGTACGAATTTTCCATCTCTCAACAGAATGGCAACGGGCGAGGAACAAGAACCATCCGATCTTGGCGTTAGTACGAGCGAGCCATGGAGATTTTGACACCTTGCGCTGTCCTTCGTACGAACTCGTACCCAGCAGCAGGATAAAGCAGGAAACGCATGGCCCTTTTGCTTTCCGTCTAGTGCCGTGTAATTTGACATTGTTGCTGCTGAAATCGACGTCGCTCGTGAACTCTACGCTGCGTGTTCTCGCGTGGAGCGCGAATGGGATCAGGGGTGGCCTTCACGTGTTCTCTCGAATGGTTCTTTCGTTTTCGCCGTGAGATGTCATTTAGGAATCGTTTCCCTGTCATCTGCACTATCGAGTACACCTCCTGGGAGAACTTCTTTTTGAAAAGGGAAATTGGGTCGGGTCTTAAGGGAAAGCTGGGCTGGATCAGCTGAAATTATAGAAAGCTGGGCAGGAATTAAGTTGTTGGAGAATTTATAATGGGATGGAGGGTGACAAAAAATGGAGGAAATTTGGTGGGCTGGAATATATTGGGCATGCTGAAAACCAAAAGAGGACCAAATTTGGTCCTTCAATTAATAAAAATACCCAATTAGCCAAATTAAAAAAAAAGGGGGGGATTGGTCAAACTGATCAAAATTTTAAAATAAGATGATTTAACATAATTAACTAACAAGCTTCTTAAGGTTAACAGAGATAAAATAATTAATTCGAATATAAACTAAATATTCAAAATTTAAGCTAAAATAATTAACCAAATATTTATAAAAACAAAGTGCTACTCCTATCGTTATTTTTTCGATTTTGAATATTAATAAAATTTAAATAGCTATACTAATAATTACGCATTAGCTAAAACAAAAAGGAAATGCCAAAATCTAATTTAAAAATAACTTGCAAGCTAAAATTTTATTTATTGCTATCTTATTATTATTCTATTATTTTTAATTATTTTAACTTGTTTAAACTCGAGAAGCTCGCTAGTTAATTACTATCGGGAGGGTCAAAATTGGGTGTCAACAACTGTCCCTATTTTACTTGGATTAATGCAAGAACTTCGAGGAAAATGATATTGACCAAGCCAATTTGGACCGACCACACATTCATCTTTAAGAAAAGGATTTGGTAAAGGGTTTAGAAATTATTGACAAACCTCGAAAATGGATTTCCTACATATCTCAGGCTATATGAGAATTTAGCCCACTTGTAGTTCTATATGCTTGATTTAACGCACGATTCTGAAAGAGATCAAAAGTCATCTCGATACCGGAATATGAAGGTATCGGAATGCTCGGGAATAGGATTTAAGAGTGGATTTTGAAATACAGCCGAGTTTTCAACACTGAGCTCGCCTACATATCCTTAAACCTAGGAATCAGGCTGCTTGTAGTTCGACTCGATCGATTGAAAAGGAAATCTATTATGCTAGATAACCTTTGTTTAGATGAGTGACAAATTAAGTCGAGTAAGAAAAAAAAAAGCTTGCAACCTCTTAGCCATGAAGGTGGAGCTCTTCACATCCACAGGTAAGAATTTACACGGACATAATTTCCAAAGGTCTTTGTGTATTGTCACCCAGATTGGGAACTTGCTACCGGTAGACCGAAAAATCCGGATGCAAACCGAAACTGATAAAGCTAAAGAAAAACCCACATGCCTTATGAATGGGGTGTGGTTTGATTGTGGTGGAAGTCGCTCCTCTGCTCGCGTCCTAAGAGTTTGACAGGCTTCTTTGGACTATGTCCCAGTTTGCTGCTAAGAAAAAGTTCCACGTTGTGCTGTATCCTTTTTTGATGTCGTCCGCACCTGTGGTTTGTTTTGGAGAATTCATCCTTTCGGATGCTCTCGACTAAGACTGAGATAAAACTCGTCAGCATAAAAAATGCAATTAAAAGGGAGACAATGTCTTTTACCGTATCGATACTTGATCGTTTTCCTCGACATTTGACGTCAACTCGATTGGTTTGACGTAAAGCAAATAAAGCTTATGTCTTGTGTTTGCAATATAATCTTTGATGTACTCTTCATTTGACGTCAAAATAAATAAAAGCTGATACAATGTTGATATTTTCTTCGTTGTTTTCGATGATTCTCTTGGCATTCACTCTTGTCGAATAAAGATGCAGTTGATGTTGAGGGGTAAATATTTCTTTTGTGATGCACGCTTCTACCCTGGTAGTGCATAATTTCTTGCGGGGTATGCATATCTTCTCGTGATGTATAAATTCCGCAAGGTATGAAATCTTCTTGCGATGCATAAATTTCTGCGAGGCATGAAATCTTCTCGGGATGCATAAATTTTGCAAGGTATGAAATCTTCTTGCGATGTATAAAACTTTGCGAGGGATGAAATCTTCTCGCGATGCATAAATTCCGCAAGGTATGAAATCTTCTTGCGATATATAAAATTTTGCGAGGGATGAAATCTTCTCGCGATGTAGAAACTTTTTGCGAGGGATGAAATCTTCTCGCGATGCATAAATTCAGCAAGGTATGAAATCTTCTTGCGATGCTTCGATATTGACTCGCGATGCATGAGTATTAACTCGCGATGCATGATCTCCCGCTATGTATGAGTATTGACTCGCGATGCATGAGTATTAACTCGCGATGCATGAGTATTAACTCGCGATGCATGATCTTCCGCGATGCATGAGTATTAACTCGCAATGCATGAGTATTGACTCGCGATGCATGAATATGGACTCGCAATGCATGATCTTCTGCAAGGCATAAATATCCACATGTGATTACATCTTAAGGTCATCCTTGGTACCAAATGAAGATAGTGCTTAAATCAAGCAACATAGTGATATTCTAGGTGCCTTCTGGATAGTCATATCGTCTTAATTGACGATAATGGTAAAATGACTTCCAGATAGTATATCATCTTGATCGGCAACAATATAAATGACCCCTACGGATAATGTATCGTCTTGATCGACAATAAAATAAATAACCCTTCCGGGTAATGTATAATATCATATCTGACATTATAATGCAAATGACGTCCTTTACGAAAACCGTAAACTCTTACTTGAGATTTTTGCTTGATTCACCTTCGAATCTAGTTGGACGTTCCTTACAAACATCATGTTGTTGGAAATTGACTGAAATAAACATATCATATTCCCAAGTATCCGCCATAAGCGATATATCATGATTTCTGCATCTAGGAAAACCGTTGATTTTTAGATAGTTTTCTCCTCCTTTGACTTCTTCCTGTTCATCGATTAGAAGAATTTAGCTGATATCAAAGCAAAGCTATAGACCTGCATCCACAGAAAAATCATTAGTTTTAAAATGGACTGATCTGTGTCGATTTCTTCAGTTGTCTACATCATCGTCCTTCTATCTCCAATTGATCTTCCTGATCACCCAACTCTTGATAGATAAGACAAATGTTTTATGCCAAAACAAATGAAACATAAAAAGAAAATCTTTAAGAAAAGAATTTTCGAGAAGTAATATTTTGAAAAAGGTCATTGCCAAGTGTCATGTCACGTCAGGCTTAGCAAACTTCTCTGAGCCTGATGATTGGAGGTATATCTGATTATGCGATGGGGAGTATTCAAAGACACTTTAAACTGTCGATAAACCCATGTTTGAAAATTTGGGGCCATCCCCAAAACGTCCGTCCTAGTTAACGGTATCGGCTTATCTTTCAACTGCCGCTAAGCAAAATTGTGGAATTGTTGATATCCTCTCAAAAATTCTGTCCCAGTTGTAAATCTTGAAATATCTTCAGTCTTGACTTGTTGAGGAAAAATCTTCTTCTTGAGAATTTTTGAGTCCCCCTCAAAAATTCTGTCCCAGTTTCTATTGTAAAGAGGAATAGAAATCTTATGGGAATATGACCGAACCCTTGTGGCGCCTACGTATCCCTATGAGGCAGGAATCAGGTCAAACGTAGTTCCCCTCAAGGCTGGCAAAGATAAGAAAATTACAAAGAAAACCGACCGAGACCGACATAGGCTGCCTACGTATCTCATTCTTGAGAATTCAGGTCGAACGTAGTTCAAAACAAAGAAATAGTTAAAGGGATAAATGGGGTGACCGAGGCCGACATAGGCCGCCTACGTATCTCATTCTTGAGAATTCAGGTCAGACGTAGTTCATTACAAGAGGGATTAAATTTTAAACAAAGCAAATACAAGTAAAATAGAACAATTACAAGTAAATGACAGAAAAACAAACTGAAACTTCACACATAATATCTCTTGACAGCATCTGAGTTAATCGGTTTTGGCCACACGGTGCCATCCATCTCCGACAGGATCAATGCACCTCCAGATAATACCTTTCAAACCATGTAAGGACCTTGCCAATTCGTGCAAATTTTCCTTTGTACTAATCTTGTTGTGGAAAAATGCGCTTAAGTACTAACTGTCCAATTTAAAAAATTCTGGCTCTGACTCTCTTTTGGAAAGCTCGAATCATTCTCTGTCGATATAGTTGACCATGGCAAACGGCAACCATTCTCTTTTCGTCAATCAAAGTTAACTGATCGATTCTCTTGCTAGCCTATTCAGCATTACTCAACCCATCCTCTTGGATGATTCTCAAAGACGGTAGCTCAACTTCAGCAAGTATGACTGCTTCTGTTCCATATACTAGCAAATATGGAGTAGCTCCAGTCGACATTCTAACATTCGTTCGATAACCCAATAAAACATATGGCAACATCTCATGCCAACCTCTGTGATTGTCAACCATTTTCCTCAGAATCTTCTTGATATTCTTATTGGCAGCCTCTACAGCTTCATTCATTTGGGAACGATAAGCGGTTGAATTCCGATGAGTAATGTTAAATTGCTCACATATATCTCTCATCAAGTGACTGTTGAGATTTGCACCGTTGTCAGTAATGATGGATTCTGGCACTCCAATTCTTCATATCAGATTGTTTCGAACAAAATCATCTACAACTTTCTTGGTTACCGACTTGTAAGAAGTTGCTTCCACCCACTTGGTGAAGTAATCGATGGCAACCAAAATAAATCTGTGTCCGTTAGAAGCGGTTGGCTCTATCGGACCGATGACATCCATCCCCCAAGCAACAAACGGCCAGGGTGAACTCATAGCGTTAAGTTCGTGAGGCGGCACTCAAATCAAATCACCGTGTACTTGACATTTATGACATTTCTGCACAAACTTGCAACAGTCATTCTCCATAGTCATCCAAAAATAACCGGCTCGAAGGATCTTCCTTGCCAAAGTGAGCCCATTCATATGCGTTCCACAAACTCCGGCATGTATCTGTTCAATAAGCTTTGCAGCTTCAACAGCATCGACACATCTGAGAAAACCCAAATCTGGAGTCCTCCTATAAAGGATCTCTCCACTTAGAAAGAAATTGAGAGCCATACCGTGTATCGACTTCTTTTGATTGGATGTAGCATCTTTAGGATAATTTCCGGACTCTAAATACTTCTTTATATCAAAATACCATGGTAAACCGTCTGGTTATGCTTCAACATGTAAACAATGGACTGGATGTTCTTTCAACTCTATATCCAAAGGATCAATATAATCAGTATCTGGATGTTTAATCATTGATGCAATTATGGCAAGAGCATCGGCCAAATCATTCTGTATCCTACGAGTATGTCTGAACTCAATCTTATAAAATCTCTTGCATAACTTCTGTACATACTATACGTAAGGTATAATTTTTGGGTTCTTCACAGCCCATTCTCCTTGAACTTGATGAATCAAAACATTCATGTCGATGGACATTTTTAACCCAAGAATGCAAGCTTCGTATCCGGCCATGTGTTCCTGCAATTAAATAGGAGCTTATCTGCCATGGGGTAGTGTTGACCAGATTCTGACGCTAAGACTGCTCCGATACCTTTACCTTGGTGATTTGACGCTCCATCAAAGAATAGTCTCCACCCAGGATATGCTTCAGAAATATCTTCACCCACAAATGATATTTCTTCATCGTGAAAATAAGTCTTCAGTGGTTCATACTCTTCATCAACAGGATTCTCTGCAAGATGATCAGCCATGGCCTGTGCCTTTATTGCTTTCTGAGTCACATACACAATATCAAATTCACTCAACAGCATTTTCCACTTAGCTAAATTTCCGGTCGGCATCGCCTTCAGGAAAATATACTTCAGCGGATCCATTCTGGAAATGAGATATGTAGTATACAAAGACAAATAATGCCTCAACTTCTGGGCAAGCCAAGTCAAAGCACAACACGTTCTCTCCAACAGAGTGTAACGAGACTCATATAGAGTAAACTTCTTACTTATGTAATAGATAGCTCTTTCCTTCTTCCCTGTCTCGTCGTGTTGACCGAGTAAGCATCTGAATGCACTATCTTATACGAACAAATATAGCAACAAAGGACTCCCTTCTCACGGAGGAACCAATATCGGTAGATTTGATAAATAGTTCTTGATAGCGTCAAATGCAATCTAACACTCTTTAGTCCACTTTGTCGGAGCGTCTTTTTTCAACAACTTGAAAATAGGCTCACACACTACAGTTGATTGAGCTATGAATCGACTGATGTAATTCAACCTACCTAAGAAACTCATCACCTCTTTTCTCGTCTTCGGCGGAGGTAACTCTTGAATTGCTTTAATCTTAGAAGGATCGAACTCAATACCCCTTCTGCTGACTATAAGTCCCAACAACTTTCCGGATGGAACTCCAAAAGCACATTTGGCGGGATTTAATTTCAAGTTGTAACGACGCAAACGATAAAATAACTTCTTCAAATGCATCAAGTGGTCCGAACTCTCGTGGGACTTGATTATGACATCATCCATAGATACCTCAATCTCCTTTTGAATCAAGTCATGAAATATGGTCGTCATAGCCCTCATATAGGTAGCACCCGCATTCTTGAGGCCAAATGGCATCACCCTATAATGATATACACCCCAAGGTGTAATAAAAGTTGTCTTTTCTGCATCTTCCTCATCCATCAGAATCTGATGATAACCTGCATAACAATCCACAGATGACTGCATTTCATGCTTAGCACATTTATCGATCAAAATCTGAATATTTGGCAACGGAATTTTATCCTTAGGGCTAGCTTTGTTGAGATCTCTGTAGTCGACACAGATTCTAATTTTTCCATCTTTCTTGGCTACCGGAACAACATTGGCCAACCAAGTAGGGTATTGGTTCACTTCCACCAATTGAGACTTTATCTGTTTGGTGATCTCCTCTTTAATCTTTAGACTCAACTCAGGCTTGAACTTCTGAACATTTTGCTTCACCAGATCGAATCCTGGATTAATCGGTAGTTTATGAGACACAACATCGGTACTCAACCCTTGCATGTCACCGACTTCCCAGACGAATACATCAACATATTCAGTGAGTAAGTGTATTAGATCCTTCTTCTGAATTTCATTCAAGTGGACGCTGATTTTGTCCTCTTTGACACATTCTTGGTCTCCCAGATTTACAGTCTCAGTTTCCTCTAGATTTGGTTTATGCTGGTTCTCAAACTGCAGAAATTCTTCAGCAACATATTCCGGTACCTCATTTTCCTCTTCGTATTCATCAACCTAGTCATCACTTGCCTCACTTTGTTCGTTTAGCTCGTGACATGACATGACATTGGCAGGTTTAAAACTTACTTTACTGAAACCATAAACAAATAAAGTTAGAAAATCAAAGCATGACAGATGATTAAATAAACAAATTAAAAAATAGGAGAGGCTTTCATTAAAATGGAAAAACAATGCAGACTTTGGTCATGGCAGAACCATATTGCCTTTTTAAACATCACGATGGGAATTTAAAGTTCGAACAGTTAAGTAGAAAATGCAAAATGGTGGGTCTCGGGCCTCTTCCGGACTACCACCAATTTAAACATGCATAAAATGATGCCCTTCTACCAAGGAGTTAGGGAGATCAGGATGGGCGTGGAGGTCCAGTTCTGCAACATTTCTCCAGGCTCAGCATCACAGAATTCTGTCAGCTCGACCTCATCCTCAATGACAGCGTCAATCTCCTCGAAAAGGCCACAGATTCCTTCCCCAAGGTCGTCTTGCTCGTCATACTCTCGGACTGGGAATGATTGATATAGAGGGATTGGTTTAGCCAACGCTTGATCATTCTTCTTCTTCACCTTCAAATCATCATCTGTGGGGACGTACCCCAAACCATATCAAGCTCCTTTGACGGGGATCGGAACAGGATCAATAATTCCTTGGGAATTTCTTCCCAATCCAAAAGCTGGTTCAAAACCATTTTGCAGCATCACAGTGGCAATCATCCTATACACAGAAGGTATGAGAGGCTGTGGGGCCAAGTCTTCACCGATGGCATTTACCAGCTCCACCGTGTAGAAATCAGTACCTCGAGACACTTCATCGATAATCGGCGCCTGTCTGCCAGAATGATTACCTTCGCCATGAATGACTAGCTCTTCATTCTTCCAAACGAGTTTCATCATCTGATGAAGGGTAAAAGGCACAGCTCCATCCATATGAATAAAAGGCCTTCCCAGAAGAAGGTTATAGCTGGTATCAATATCTAAGACTTGAAACTGCGCGCTAAACTCGGCTGGACCCATTTGGATAACCAGATTTACAGCTCCCAAGGTATCTCTTTGGACCCCATCGAAGGCTCTCACGTTGACTTGATTTTGCTCCAACTTGCCCAAGTCAAACTTCAACTGCCTCAGCGTCGATAACGGACAAATTTTAAGACCAGATCCATCATCCACCAAGACGTGATTGATGACCTTTTCGCGACAGACAACAGTGATATGCAACGCCTTGTTATGAGACTTCCCTTCAAAGGGCAATTCGTCGTCACAAAAGCTAATTCTATGCCCTCGAATAACTTAGTGGATCATAGCGGCCATGTTATCGCTGCTTGTGCCCGCGGGCACATATGTATCATCGAGTGCCTTTATCAAAGCCTGCCTGTCCGATTGAGAACTCATCAACAGGGACCGCACAGAAATCTGGGCTGGAGTCTTCTCCAAATGTTTAACAATAGAATAATCTTTCGGCTGCATTCTTCTCCAGAACTCCTCTGCTTCGCCTTCGCTTATTGGCCTTTTAGCCTGATCCTTCTTTTGACCTCCGAGAGCAAGCTCCTCAGGAGTATAACATCTACCAGATCGGGTCATACCTTGTGCAGCGGCAGTTTCAATCACGAACTTTGGCTTGATCAGAGTTTTTGATAGCACCAAGGTAACAACCTTTGCGGGTGTCAAAATAATGAAATCTTTCTTATCTTTGACGCTCAAGGAAGCTACAACTTTTTCCAACTCATCCTGAACGATTGGAGTAATCACTTTCGTCACATGCCAGTCATCGTCTTTCTCAATCATATTGACATTGCCGCCCCTATGATTCGGCAACGGATTGGTGTTGACATTTACTGTCGCTGGTTGGAGAGAGACTACCTCTTGGTCAATCAAATCCTGAATTTTATGCTTGAGGTTGATACAATCCTCAGTATCATTCCCAACACTGTTGGAATGATAAGCACATCTCTGATCAGGTCTGGAGAATTATAAATTGACATCCACGGGTTTGGGCCCTACAGGGTGGATATATCCAGCTGCAGTCAGTACCTCATACAGCTTCGTTTGACTTTCCACTAGCGCGGTGAAATTCCTTGCAGGTTTCTTCTCGAACCGAGGTCGAGGGGGATTGTAACTTCCTTGTGGGGGAGGCATCTGTTGATAACCTAGGTTGTTCGGACGTGGATCTTGATTTCTGATTTGGATTTGTTTGGTAGATTGGCAACGGAGCTTTGTAATTTGGAGGGGAATTTTGGTAAAGTGGAGCTTGAACTTGATAAACAGGAAGGGGTGATCTGTAGCTCGACTGTACGTTAGCACAGTTGGGAGCAACACCAAGATAATGAGGAGATATAGTTTGGTAGAGTGGAGGATGATTCGATAGGCGGGAGATGGATTTTGGTAATTTGGGGGTGGACTTTGGTATAGTAGAGATTGGACATTCGGATTAGTGGGGGTAGCATTTTGATAAAATGGAGGATTATTGGGATGACTAGCTTGCGTGTAGCGAGCTTGATAGGGATTTTGGGAAGGTCGAGAACAACCTCGGGAATATGATGAACTTCTGGGGGTTTTCCTCCCCTCACATGAAACCGCAGCAATTTCTTCTCTCTTCTTCTTTGACAACCCTGAAGATCCGGGTGACGTGGATACACGGGCTATCTTCCCCGTTTTCAAACCGTCTTCAATAGTCTCACCGATCTTCACTATTTCAGCAAACTTTGCTCTAACGAGCAACATAATTGTGTCATAATATTCGGGTTCTTGCACCCGCACGAACACTTCAACGATTTCTTTTTCAGACATGGGTGGCCTCACTCTCGCCGCTTCTTTCCTCCACCTGTAAGCGAATTCTCTATAACTTTTGGTTGATTTCTGTTTTATTTTCTCCAAAGACTAACGATCAGGAATGATTTCTACATTGTAAGTGAATCGCTCGATGAAGTCCTTTGCTAGAGCATTCCAGCTGCGTCATTGCCGGGTTTCATGGGAGATAAAACACTCTAGAGCCTCCCCGCACAAACTTTGGCTGAAAAGCCGCATCAGCAAAGCCTCGTCCCTTCCAACTCCCACGAGCTGGTCACAGTAAGCTCTAAGATGAGCCATAGAATTGCCCACACCCCTGAAAGTATCAAATTTTGGAATCTTGAATCCTTCGAGAAGGTCAAGATCCGGATGGATGCACAATTCTTCATAATTAAGACCAGCGGTATCAGGGATGTATTGAAACTCTTTCATAGCCCTTTTTATCTCTTCCTTAATATCCACCCTTGTGTCCTCCTTAGCCCTCCACTCTCTTTCCTGTTCCTCGTAATGGTCCAACTCAGAACCATGCACCTCGTGCTCAGTAGGGATGGGAATTCGGAAAGTAGTCCTCTTTGGTAGGGGTGGGGCTAAAGAAGGACTTTGAGCGTTTTGGGGGATTTGGTAATTTTGTGGGTAATTTTGAGGGTTAGTATTCTAGTTTAATTGATGGTGAGATATTGGGGGATTATGAACGTTCTGGCTTTGATTTTGGCTCTGATTTAGTGGGGGTGGAGCGGTTTGAGGCTGGGTGTTTGGAGGAGGAGGTGGCATTTGAGGATGGTTGCTTTGAGGAGGGGTGGAGCTTGGTAGGAGGCGGAAGCATATTGTGGATTCTGGGTAGTTGGGTCCATAGCAGGGGGATTCTGAGCAAGCGTCACACTCTGAGATGGATCCATGTTCGAGGAAGGGAAGTAGATAGGAGGCCTTCCCTCTGCGGCATTAGTAGCAAAACCCGGTAGAAGAAAATCTTGTCTTGTTTGCATTTCCATTCTCATTTCTGCGATTTGTTGCATCAATTACAAAATCAATTCGTTTTGGTCTGCTATGGTGGGTTGAGACACCACAATGTCAGTGAGGCTTGCTTTTTCGTTATTATCCCCCATCGTTGTCTTTCTTTTATCTGAACTTTGTCTAGGGAAGGAATCTGCGGGCCCTTTTGATCTGGTGAAATAAGGATGATCTGCCAGCTTAATCAACACAGATCAGTTTTCAAAGTACCTGAGGAGGAAAACAACTCAAAGACAAATTTGTCAGTTTGGACTCAGAATACAAAACACATAATATCACACATAGAGCAAATAAACACACAAGTTGCTATGTTTGAGGAATATCACCAACCCATGAGTGAGGACGAAAAATAGATTTTGACAAGCAGGAATTTGCTTGCCTTTTTAGTTTGAAATTATCTCAGAAAGGCTAAATCACGTTGAGCTAAGGTATTCTTGCGGTTGCTCTCTGACGTCCATTGATCTGATCTTTGTATCCTCTTGTAATATGAAAAGGAAGAATGGAAATTTTTTAAAGATAGGGGCCGGGCCTTGGAAGACTGCCTACGTATCTCCCAAGGAGAAGACAGGCCCAACGTAGTTCGAATAGAAAATAAAACATTGATTTTTCATTCATTCATTCGTTGGGATTACAAGGAAACTTAAAGACAATCAAAGCTTAAAAAATAAAATTAATGACTCCAGATCGGTCATTTTCTTCTCCTCATCATCTAAATCATGGGAAACGGTCTCAACTTGAATTTTTCCCATGCCAATGAGGGATTCGAGGTCCTGACGAAAGTTGAGACACTTTTAAATATTGTGGTCTGTGGCGTGATGATGATAGGGACAACGCTTTCGGATTTCGTGCTGAAGAGAATATTGTATGTCCACATTCTTGTAGTAATGGGTAAAGACGCCATTCTGAACTAAATCCGAGTAGATTTCTCTCATTGTTTTCTTGAAAGGAGTGAATGAACAAAGAAAGAATCTTGTCCTTTATGTGACCATTATGTCAAGACGTGTTTCAGCACATGCAAGTATGACACTGTCACCCCAAGTATTAGGAGTACTATCCATACCGAATAAACAACGGACTGCGTATTTAAACCCGATACACTTTTCTATTGTATGTCCTTTCTCCGTGGGATTACATTCACACGTCTTGCGGAGATCTCCTAATCCCACTTGGGGGACGCTTTCTTAACGGGTCTTAGCAGGCCCCTTGACCGATAGTGTTCAAAAATGAGAGAACATGAGATGACCTCTATCTTCTCTCGGCCTTCGTGCGGATATGCTTCGAGAGAAATTTTGTTGTCTCCATTTGCCAGATGCCCCTCAAAAGAAGGTGGGCGGGCAAGTATCTCCTCATAACTTTCCTCCTCATAATTTCCTTCGTTAATTTCCTCTTCGGGGCTCTCAGGAGGAAATAGTGATTCGTACAGACGCTTTCCACGCTGCTTTTGCATCTCAATCCTCTCTTCTTCACTTGATTCAGCTTTAATACCCTTTTATTTGTCTATAGCAGCGATTTTGCCTTTCCTGAGACAGTAAAGTAGTGTTTTAGAACTTGGGGTATGAGAGGTGTCTTTTGAGTGAGAAACTTAGACTCGGGAAATTTTGGTCGGACATTTTGTAATAGTGACTTCTGCATATTTTGGAAATTTCTGGAAAGGAGTGGATTTCTGATATCCTCATTCACAGCAACATAGCACACAAGCAGTTAATAGCACATATATCGCGTCCTAAAACATACAGGGGGGCCCTTTTGTGCCAAGGGTAGGCCTAGGGCATTTGAATGATGTACGTGGGAATTTGAACCAAATAAATAATTCCCCCCCAAAATAAATTTCACAAATGAATAATAATGTTCATAACGGGGAAAATAAAGGATAAAATGTTAAAGATAGACCCACGCAGGGGCCATTTGAAAGTGCGATAAAGGCAGGCCCACTCAGGGGCTAAAAACAACATAAATACATATAAAAAAAACCACACAGGGGCGAAATCCACTATGTTGTGCCTGATGGTCCTGCTCCATTGCCGTCTCTCTGAGTCTTGTATTGCTGAAACATGTATTTTAGCATCAGCAAAAATCCTTCACCCAGGCGTCCCTTGTCTTCCAAGCTTTTGTATCGCATCCTCTTAATTTTCTCCTCGACCCAAGTATCGAAATCATCATAACTACGCCTCAATCTTTTCACCTCCTGAGTCGTCCTCTCAAGAATATCCTGGTTCTCGACAAATTTAGCGTATATTTCTTGAGCCTCTTTCTTTACCTCTTGTAGCTCAGCCACTACCTTGGCTTCCTTGTTAGTCACGCTGCGAAAGCTGCGCGGGGTTGAGAAGGAGATACCTTGTATGTCTTTTTTCAACCATTCTTTGTAACCCTCATCGTACCCAGCATTGAATCGGTCTAGAGCGATGTTAGTTTTATCCATCCACTTGGCACCTTTCCATTCTCTGAACAATTCAGTTGCGTCATGCACCCTATCGTCTCTGATATCGTATACATAAAAGCCATAGTACGCATCTTTAGGCACAGTTTCTTTCCTCCCAAACTGTCGTAAGACTCGAAAGGGTGCGTAAGGACGAATTCCTCGAATACCAGGCAGAGGAAACACAATTTGTCTGCGGCTCTCTACAACAACTTCTTTGGAGATAAAGCGGTCAAGCATCCATTGGAGATCTTCTTCTCTCAATTCGGAGAAAATCTGAGCCTATCTTCCCCTTTTCTCCGATTACCCATATTCCTCCAGTACAATATGTCATTCAAATATTTTAGGGTGTTCTTGTTGTCGAGAGTGTGTAGCTCCTGAGTCCCAGCACCCTTTGCCAAGTGGCTGAGAATCCACCCCTGAAGGAGTAGGTTGCATCCTTGGAAGTATCGATGCCCTTCTTTGCATTTTCCTAAGGCTCGATACATATTAGACAAGATGACCGAAGCTATAGGGTAGTACTTCGTTATTCCTTGGTGCGTATACCCTTTGAACAAAGTATGCACAAGTGTTATTACTCGGGTATTGATGCTCAAACTTGGACCATGTGGAAAGACCATCGTTCCCAATAACGCTACAACAAATGCTAGTGGACGAATTTGATTCCATTCTCTGTAGGAGATCTTGAACTCTCGGTTGTAGGTGGCGTAGAAGCTTGCATGTCCAAATCGGATGTACAGATCTCTGAATGCTACATGGGAATCTTGGCACCAGTAGGTAAAGTCTTTCCCCAATCCGAACCAGTCTGCAATATTTTCTACATAAGGCTTGTTAGGGATAAAGATGTCTTCTTGTTTTCTTGCTCTCCTTTCTATCCCAGTACCTACCGTGTCTATGCAATCTCGGATTTCCTCCAAAATTGGGGTAATTTCGGAGGTTCCGAATTGAAACACCATTCATTGATTATCCCAGTAGACTGTAAGGACCTCAACCAATTAAGGCCAACCGTTCATGTTGATCAATTCTGTCAGAGCACCCACATATTTGTTGAGGTTATTCTATGATCCCCGTCGAGATTGTTATGCCACATTTTGAGTTGGTGTGGCGCCGCTATGATCATGTCGAACTTTGGAAAACGATCCATATCTACAAAATAGAAGCTAGTTAAGTTTACCCACCCCAAATTGGTTTTCACACGTACATCATTCAAATGTCAAATAAGATGATGTGTCATGAGGTCGAAGACCTTGGACACAATTTTGGCGGTTTTCTACCAAATGGACTTAATACACCTTGGGTATTAAGTCGTCTTAGGCTAATGCTTAAATTTTTGTTTTGGTTTCGCTCTAGCTTAGGCTTACTAGAATAGTTTTCAAGTTGACGGTTACCCGAGTCGGACAAACAATGGGGTGAATCTACCAAACGACGTCGGATGACTGCATTCCAACTATTCGTTTGATACTTCCAAATGAAACTCTTGTGTATTTCTCAAAGAAGCCGTGAAAAGCCACGTAACTTCCGTTTTCCTAATGCATACTATTTGCCGTTTGGCGGAAAGATGCCATGAAAGTGCAACAATTCAAAAACTAAGATAAACTAAACAAGTAAACAATTTATCACAAATAGCCAAATAATGTTAGTTTTAAGGTTAGAATCCTCCAAATCCCCAGCAGAGTCGCCATTTCTATTTTATCAAAAAATATATTTTTAAGAATTTTCGACTTTTTTAGAGTCGCCACTTAATTTTTGAAGAAAAATCAAGAAAACTAACGTTTCCAAATGACTTAAACAGAAATAATCATTTGAAAACTATTAAAAGGGTTCGGGGATTCAAATTAATGTTTTAGGAAGATGTTAGGCACCTAAAACATTCGTCTAAAACGGTTCTCCAGCAACTATCATAGTTTGGCTAAAATTTTGGTTTTTAACTTGACTTGAAAAAAAAAAATTAGAAGTAGAGAGTTAAAATACTAACTTATTTTTTAGGTCATTTCATTTTGTAAAATTATTTTAATTTTGAGTCGATTAAAAACATTTACGGCATTTGCGGGGATTCGGATTTTCTAACTTTAAAATTAACGACAAATAAACAAGGCAAATAATTCAAAGCATGTAAAGAGAGATAGGGAGAGAGATATTGGGTCCAACTCAGGGTTCTGTTCGCCTTGACCGGAAATTTGGACCCGCCTACTTTTGGGCCTTTGACCCATTTATCTTTTGGTCATAGGCCCATTTCTTTTTGGGTTTTCGACCCATTTCCACCTGTCCTAAGTTCTAATAAAATAATACAATACCACTAATAAATACGGGAAATGAAAGAGACAAGGCTTATGCCCTAAAATAAATACAATACGAAATGCAAAAAATAAAATGGGTCTTGCAATTCATCTTTTCCGACTTTTTTCAACCCTTTAAACCTTGGAACCTGTACGTCAATTTTTATGGCTTGACTCGATGACTGGAATTTTGAGCCTTTATGGCTCTTACGAAATGCGAAGGGAAGGCGATGGGAGTTCAAAGTGAACTCGGACAGATTCACATGCAAAACAAAGAATAATTGCAAGATTAGCATTTTTTTGTGGAAAAGGAATAAGGCAGTAAAGCATAATAAGATAACTAAATTAGAATATAACATATGACAGTCAAACCATTAGTAGTGAAAACTTGAATAAGAACTTAAACAGACAGATTAAGGATAAATATCCCTTCCAAGAATTAAATAAAGAAGCGGTCCAGGAAATCCATGTTCTTAGCCTTGATTTACTAGTCTTGAACATGATCATGAAGTTAGGTGAGCTATGAACATGAACAGTGGTATGAGCTAGCGGAATGAGTGACCTAAGATTAAATTAACACACAAAATAGCAAATCTCGAGAATCAATAAAGGATAACCCAAGTAAAGACCATATCGCACTTATCCCGAACTTCGGGGAAAGAAAAGCTAGACCGACGAGACATAATTAGCACTTGGCTACTTAATTAGTTAAGAAAATAAAATCTTTCATTTCTACCTTATTTATATATATTTGTTTTCTCTGGAAAAAAAACAGACAGATTTCATCGAATAGCAATCAAAACCAAACCTACCAGAAATCATACATTCAATTAAAGTAAAACCTTGCAGACTTAAAAATCATCCACCTAAAAGGAAGCTATATCGAAGGGAAAAAAAATAGTTTTCACAAAAGGCACAAACAAAAATAGAAATAACGAATAAAAAGAAAAAGAGACCAAGACGAAGAACTGCTGGGAGAGATTTGCATTTTTGATTGCAAATGGCAAATATCTCAACTAAAATTGGACAAATATATTAAAAAAAATGCGACTTGGTTATAAACGAAACAACTTAAAAGTTCATCAAAAACACCAAAGAAGATCGAGCCTTGCTTTATTAAACATAACAAAAAACAAATTGGTCAAGGTTGCAGTATCACGACTGGAATCTAGACCCCAGACGAGACCAGCGTCGTTGACCTTTCAGAGGTCGCAGACTACTTACGTTATTCATACTTCACTTAGGTTAATTTTAGGGGAAAATTTGAAACTTTTTCCTCCTAACATATTTGTTAAACATTCATAACATTTTATAATAGTTCACCATCAACCATCTAACATTAAGAGATAAGCAACTGGAAGAAATAGATCAATAAGTATTAAACGTATAATTGCCAAAATAGCACCAACATAAGGTCTGAATAAAACAGGAAAGAAACGCTAGTGGAACATGCTCCCCTAGCTCAACTCTAAAACTAAGCTAGAATGTAAAACAGTAGCATCCTCGAAAGCATGAGGACCTACCAAACTCCGGATGAATGCTGACGTCCGGATAGCTGCAACAATGATCCTGCAACTCTATCGACCACCTGTGCCTGCACCTAAAATAGTATAGATGTATAAGGTTAGTACACACTTGTACTAAGTATGGGTATATGCAAGCACACACCAAGGACATGCATGAGAAAGAATAGCTCTTTCCTAACGACATGATTTTTGGAAGTCAAGTCAGTAGACTTGCCAAATTGAGATTAGGAAAGTTAGTGAACTTTCCAAATTGAGTTAGGAAGGTCATGCCATGAGAGTAACATGCATCATATTAAATATCGTATTGCACACAACACATATCATCTTCATATAGCACATATCATAGCACATAACACATAACACATAGTTTCGTTCGTATCATTCATTCATATGCCATGAGACCTTGGAATCATGAACTTAACATTAAGACTTTCCAAAATGAGGGCTCAGCATATGGGACCTCAACTAGGGAGTCTTCATTAGCAAAACACAGAGTCTTCTTCATTCATTCATACATACTTCATTTCATGTCATTCATAGACCAGTGTGAACACAGCTATACCTAGGATGTAGTTTAAGACTTTCATCGGGTGTGCTGTGCAATGATCAAGAATAACCTAGTGTTATTACTTGAGTCTAGCTCACCTCTTGATTATCCTATCCTAACACCTTTGGTACCATTCATTTCATTGTGCTTTTCATTCATTGGGAACTTTAACTTTAACCGAAATAGATCATGTGAGCATCATGAAATCCAGTGTCTCCCCTACACCGAAAATAGGTGGAATCACCGACCAAAGTGATCCAATAACATGCTAGCGTACATGGGAATTTAACCCCACCTGATCCCTATATTGGCAGTATAGGTTCAAAGACTAGGAGATGTATGGAGACTTATACCCGGTAAGCCGGACAGACTCATCTCATGAGAGTTACGTGAACCTTCGCCCTTCCCGAAAGAAGGCATCACCGCTCATAGCTAGCCTATCGGTGCTCAGTATAAAGTTCCATTTCATTCAACTCATATGTCATGGAAGCTGGCTTCTAGTATGAGGACCTCATAGCTCATTAGATGATTTCTCATCTCATCGTTAGTATTAAGTGTGTTAATCCCAATACTTTCATTAGAGTGTTCATAGAGACTGGTCTCTTCATTATCTTACACTCTCATAGGTGAGTACGTTTTGGTAACATTTACTTAGGCTCATTTGAGATTGCTCTCATCATTAACATTAGCCTCACATCATGGTGTCACCACATTCATTATCATTAGCACATTTACTCTTCATATTTACTCACCTCATTTTACGTGAATGTTCATTTCATCATCCAGTACATACATCTTAGGTTCACTTACTTTTAAACGTATGCTAGACTTATGAGTCTATACACACAAGCCATGAGGGTTCATTCATAATTCGTTAAGTGATTCATACATTCCTAAGATTATGTAGTACAAGACTTATGTATCTTGTATATATGCCAAGATCTTGATTTCGATCTAAGTAGGTGGCATTATTCTTGGATATTTTGTTCACGTATGACTTATGTATCAAAACGGAAGTTTGGGAAAGGGAACCCAAGTCTTGAATCACTTGAATGTCATTTATATTTTTCATTGATTTTATTTCTAATATTCATAACATTAGAACTCTAAATTAAATCTCAATATTAACATCGAAGGATTAATTTTCTATTTAATATTACTCTTAAGTTGGCCGAAGGGTTGTGGGTTCGAACCCCCACAACCCCTTTTTATTTTTCATTAACATAATCTTGTCCATTCTCGCCTAAACCAAGAGGTTGTGGAATCAAACCCCCACAGCCTATTTTATTTTTGTCATTTAATTCGCAGAAATAGGGAGGTTGTGGGTTCGAACCCCTACAGCCTCCTTATTTTAATTTAATTTCGCTAGAGGCTATGAGGTGGTGGGTTCGAACCCCCACAGCCTCCTACATTTTTTTTATTTAATCTTCGCTAGGCTAAGGGTATTTGGCAGTGAGGTTGTGGGATCGAACCCCCACAGCCTCACTTGCTTTATTAATTATTTTCGCTCCTCTCCATTTCCAGACTTGAGGTCATGGGTTCGATTCCCATGCCTAATGTTTTCTTTTCTTTATTTTTCTCTTCCTTCATTCGCTATTTGGAGGTCGTGGGTTCGAATCCCACACCTCCCATTCATTTGTTTGATTTATTTTTTCTCTTCTTTCTCCCCCAGCATCGCGTGTTCGATCCCCCCCCAACCCCATTTTCTTTTTCTTTGTCGCGACTCCATTATCCAGGTTCGATTCCCCCCAGCCCCATTTCCTTTTCCTTTTCTCGCGAGTTCACATTATCTAAAGGGTGAGGTCACAGGTTCGAATCCTGGTGGCCTCACCTCTTTTAAATGCACTAAATTTCCAGAATTTAATCCCCCTTTTGATCGAAATTTATAGTACACTAGGCTGGGAATTCGTTCATAGTTTTTAGCTACTTTTCATCAACTTTTCATGTTAGTTCCTTAGGGCGTTTCACCAAGCGTTTAGTATGTAATTTAGGTGTGGTTCATGGATTACATTTAGTCAAACGTTTACACTCAAAACTTTCCATTTCACTCACCATATGAACATCATGTTATGCACAAATTTAGCACATAAAATACAAGCAATAACGTGCCTCTTTACTTCTCCAAAACAGTGACTAAACCTCACTGCCCAACGTGTACACTTACACATTTTTTTTTACGATTCCTTAGTTATCATTTTTGTGATATCACGCACATAACATATTTACATTCAACATAAAAACATCATACATGCCTAAATCTACCAGCACAAAATACCCAACCTACGAAATCATTTGGGAGCTAGTGACAAGGACATGCCATGGGGAACAACCTTAGTTTCGAGTGAATATCTCGAATCGTAAGGGGCCTCTTGGGAAAGGGACCAAGAGAGAAGAAACCCATACCTTATTTTGACGTTCAAACCTTGAACTTGCTGCCCAAACCTTCCCCAAAATTTCATCTAAGTCCAAAAGCTTCAACACTAACTCGACGGAAAAACGCCTCTCTTTGCCTAACGTTTTTGGTTATGTTTTGAATAAGTTTTTAACGTGAAAGTTCTTCAAGTGTGAAGAACCTTTAGTTTCTGATCAGCTCTTGTGTTTTTGGCAGAGAGAACGTGAAAGAGAAGAGAGATATTGACGTGAGAGAGAGAGAGTTAAACGTGAAAGGTGGTTTAGGCTTAGGTAAGGACTTAGTCAACTAGGACTCTTTCAAACCTTTAAATAAAAATCTGATTTTTATTTTTCTTAAATCAGCTAATAAATATTAATTTATTAAATTAATTTATCAATTTAGATAAAAACAATTTAAATCATTGCTTCCACCTAGGTTCGAACCCGGGTGGAGCAAGACTTCACTCTTAGAGCTCAAATTCGGCTCTCTCTCTCAAAATTGCCCTTCCATTTTATTAAATAATTAATTATATATATATTTAGGGTAATTACGATATTACCCTTAGCCTGGTAAAAGACCATTTTACCCTAGACCCTTAAAACTTAAAATTTTTCTTTTTAAGTCCGGTAAAGACCCCTTCGATTAAATCTTCATTTTCGAGAGCCTTACTGGGTTGGTTCCAACCTTTCCATGCTCAACTAACTCCCCAAGTTAGTTGGCTTGGTCGTAGTAAGGGTTCTGAGGTCTGGTTCTACGCGTATCAATCTGTGTGAACCTTGGTCTAATCACAAGCATTCTTGACAACCTAAGTCTTGATCCTATTCATTTTTCGGGTTGTTACATGCAGTGACACAGATAAAACATAGCAGGTTATCAGAAACACAAGGTAACCATCGAAGAAACAAACTTAGATGATATGAGAGCTATATTCATACATTTGGTTGGCTGACTTTTAAACAAAAGGAAAATATTCGGAACCTATTATGTCCATAGAAGTCAGAAAAATAACCTCGCAAAGTAAATGACAGAACAGTCCATACACCAAACAGAAGGAGAATAGAGAATGAGGGACATACAATATACGAAACGCGACAAACCATTAACTACGAAACCACATTAACAAACAATACAACTCGGCATTTTTGAAGATGCAATGTTAACATTCTTCCATATTCAGATCATATTCCAAAGAGCACAACCATTCCCTAACATCGAAGAAATGCGATAAAGAAAAAGAAAAATATATATATATATATGCAAGCCCCATCACATACATACACGAATCGACAGGGAAGACAAGTCATAAATGAGATAAAGGTCGAACTCTCACCTTTCTTTGGGCAGCGGACTTAGGCAAACGGACAGAGGACGACCACCACGAAGATCCAAACACGAGAAGCAGTCGAGAACTTAAGCAAAATATCAAACTCAACACCTAAAGAAAAGAATTCTTCTCCGCTTTCTCTAAAATGTGTTTTAAGTATCTTAGGCAATTCTCACTGAAAAAAGGCTTTCAACTGAAAGCTAAAAGCTCTAATTCTCTCCCAATACTCTTTCTGTAACTTCTCGATTTTCTGTGTATATATTTTTTCTGCGGCTCTAAAACGAAAAAATCAAATCCAAAAATAGATCCCTTCCCAATGAAGACAAACAGAGTTTATATAGAGGGGTATTAGGGTTCCGAAAATGGGAGAAAAGGGCAAACTCATCTAAGCTAAAAAAAAATCTCAGCTATTTTTTAAAGATCAAATTCTATCCCTACTCAAGGAAGATAGTTGTAAGCAGTACGAATTTTCCATCTCTCAACAGAATGGCAACGGGCGAGGAACAAGAACCATCCGATTTGGCATTAGTACGAGCGAGCCGTGGAGATTTTGACACCTTGCGCTGCCCTTCGTACGAACTCGTACCCAGCAGCAGGAGAAAGCAGGAAACGGGTGGCCATTTTGCTTTCCGTCTAGCACCGTGTAATTTGACATTGTTGCTATTGAAATCGACGTTGCTCGTGAACTCTACGCTGCGTGTTCTCGTGTGGGGCGCGTACGGGATCAGGGGTGGCCTTCACGCGTTCTCTCGAATGGTTGTTTCATTTTCGCCATGAGATGTCGTTTAGGAATCGTTTCCCTGTCATCTGCACTATCGAGTACACCGCCTGGTAGAACTTCTTTTGGAAAAGGGAAATTGGGTCGGGTCTTAAGGGAAAGCTGGGCTGGATCGGCTGAAATTAGAGAAAGCTGGGCTGGAATGAAGTTGTTGGAGAATTTATAATTGGCTGGAGGGTGACGAAAAATGGAGGAAATTTGGTGGGCTGGAGTATATTGGGCATGCTGACAACCAATAGAGGCCCAAATTTGGTCCTTCAATTAAGAAAAATACCCAATTAGCCAAATTAAAAAAAAAAAGGGGATTGGTCAAATTGATGAAAATTTTAAAATAAGACGATTTAATATAATTAATTAACAAGCTTCTTAAGGTTAACAGAGATAAAATAATTAATTCGAATATAAACTAAATATTCAAAATATAAGCTAAAATAATTAACCAAATATTTATAAAAACAAAAGTGCTACTCCTATCGTTATTTTTTCGATTTTGAATATTAATAAAATTTAAATAGCTATATTAATAATTACGCATTAGCTAAAACAAAAAGAAAATGCCAAAATCTTATTTAAAAATAACTTGCAAGCTAAAGTTTTATTTATTGCTATCTTATTATTATTATATTATTTTTTATTATTTTAACTTGTATAAACTCGAGAAGCTCGCTAGTTAATTACTATCGGGAGGGTCAAAATTGGGTGTCAACATGAAGTATGCATAAACAAGAATTTGATTAGAGTTTAACATGAAAATCATCAATTCAAACCAAAATCAATACATTTCAACCATTAGAACTCATTTATAAGAACACCCATACTAGAAATCAAAGTTATAAGAAGCTTGAGTTTAGAAACCCTTTTGAAAACCTTTTTGGAAGTTGGCTTCTTGAATGGAAAGATACTCAAGAATGGATACCATACCTTTAAGAGGAAGAAACCCACTAATTTTGGTGAATAAAACGTCCAAAGCAGCCCTCCCTTCCTTCCTTGAGTTTTTTGGCTTCAATGGGGACTTTGAGAGAGTTTGGTTTTAGAGAGAGAGTTGAATTTTTGAAGTGAGGGCTTTGTCTAGGTATAGCGTTTAAATTTAATTTAATATAAACTAAAAACAATAACTTTATCCACCTATGGTCTGAAAAGACTTGGGGTGTATTTACCTAAAACACCCCAAGCTGGCAGCCCCTTAACAGTATTGGCAGGCCTCACAGACGAGACCTCACCAACTGACCGTCAAGGGGTCAACGGACCGTTGGTAGGTACTTAGCTCCAAATGGAGCTTGGACAAAAATGTCTTACTGTTACCATCGACGCCCTAGGTCGACGGACCGTTGAGGGACCAAAGGACCGTCCCTAGGGTCGTCGAGGACCACTGCCATTTGACAGCCCTTGCCCAAGTTTGGGCCCTTCATCTATGGCCTTTGTGGGTCCTAGGTATGGTCGTGCCCGGAATTTAAACCCCTAAACTAAGTTGTATATGTATTAGGAACATCCCACCTTACATTCAAGCAAAACGAACACGTAAAACTCATCCAAACACATCAAGACACACAAGAACATTCTAAGGCACACCTTTCGAACGTGATGGACGTTCTCGGGCGTTTGACCTCCAAACTTCACCAAGTTTTATACAATGCCTAAGGATGATAAAGTAACTCAATTCACATTAAAATTAATTCAAGAAACAACCTCGAGGCTCTAGTTCACCTTAGTTCGTTTTGGCGCGTTATACGTCAACTCTAGTTATCCTTCCATCTAGAGAATTAATCTCAAAGTTTTCTAAGAGAAAATATGATCAAATCTCTTCTTCTTCAATCTAGCCATGGATTCTTTCTAAAAATGTTTTTAACGGCTTCCTAATGATGATATTAAGGGAACATGTTGATTGTAACGTGAAATTTAATCCAATTGTATGATGAACCCATGCTCCCTTCAAACCGTTGTTTTAGCCTACGTATGGGCTTTATGATCTTGAATGTATATTGATGAAATTGTTATTCTAACTTGTTGAATTACTCGTATCTAATGCCTATTACGTGTATTGATGATGAATTATGTGATATTGGATCAATATGGATTGATTCTTGAAGGACTTGATCTCTACTTCTTAATTATTATTAAGCATTACATTCATTGTAACCTTGCATGTATTATGCATGAATGTAGGGTTCGATTATGTAGGGATAATTGTATCTGCATCCTTACTTGGATGTTATTGATGAATTGTAAATAAGTGATCCATGTGAATCAAGGTTTGATTAGCGTATGTTCTTCTATCTTCCATAGATTCCTAATATAGCATGCTCACTGTAGTCTCGACAATATGACAATTGTGGTAGGATTTCGATTATGCAAAGATCATTATAGATACTGCCTTAGGTTGATATTATGGAAGAATTTTGGGTATGAATATTGTATTTGTCAAAGTAAAGGAGTCTTGGTATGAATTGATTTAGGTTCTTCTAGCCTATGAAGTGAATGATGTAATTTATATGATATGATCAAAATGCTAGGGTAGATGAAGCATGATTTCTTTTGAGTAATGATCTCTTTAGCTACTTCCCTACATGTATATTGTTGATAAATTGTTATTGATGATTAATGCAAGTTAATTGGTTTAAATATCTATGTTCTTCTACATTCTAGTATGTTGGTGATGTGTTGTACCAGTTTGTAGCATAGTCTTCTAGTAGCTTATGCATGACTTCATATATGATTATTGTACTTTAGCTACTGCCTATAATTGAATTGTTTATGAAAGATATATATATATATATATATATATATGTGTGTGTGTGTGTGTGTGTGTGTGTGAGAGAGAGCGAGAGAGAGAGAGAGAGAGAGAGAGAGAGAACATGGCGTTGAAGACAACTATGCCATGAATTTATGTTGGTGATGAATCACCTTGTGTGAAGCCTATGCCTAGTTTCATATTCTAACTATGATCTAGGTTGTGTTGCTAATGTCATGATCATGTAATTTGTTATGTTAAGTTTATGTGTACTTTTTGCCTATGCTGAGGTCCTATATTTCTATATGTCAAGTAAAGCAAAAATAGGTGCATGAAGACTAGAGCTTACTGTAAGAATGTTGTAAGTCTTGAATAAATGAGTCTTATGCTATGCTAACAATTCTAAGATGTTGTGTGATGTATCATTCACTAGGATGAGTGTATAGGTGTACTATTATGGGGAAGGGTATGGGACCTTATCTATGCATTGAACATGTCTGCCTTGATAGGATAGTTCCTAGGTTGCTCTTCAAAGTACATGCATAGGATTGTATGAACATGTTATGAATATGACTTATATGCTATGATGTAAAGTATATGATATGATGAAATATGAATATGCATAGTGTCTTGGTGTGTTTATATGAAAGAATTTCTCTTATATTTATACCTATGGATTTGTCCATTGATATATGAACATGTGTGACATTTATGTGTTATGTGAAAGGTTTTCTCACATACAAGTACACACACACACATGTATGAAGATCTAGTCAATAGACGGGCCTTGAAAGATGTGCTCATGTGTACCCTAATACTAGATAGGTGCTTGGATACGCTATAAGAATATAAGGAATCAATATCCTAAGCCTATGTTTTATGAAGTAAAGTAATAAAGGCTTTTAAATACACTAAACTTATCTAAGCACCGAGTGAACTTGACAATGAGAGGTGTTGGCTTCCCTTGGAAGAATATTCACCATTGGTTTCTCATAGAGTGTTGTGTTCCCTTGGAGGAAGATTCATCATTCGGTTCTCATAAGGTTTGACTTTCCTTGGAGGAATATTCACCTATGGTTCCACATGAGGTGGTGGCTTCCCTTTGAGGAAGGTTCACCCATGTTTTCTCATGAGATGAGGCTCCAATGCCAATGAGTATGTAGAGGGTCACATATATCTCTTAGTTCCATAAACTATGCTTTCCACATAGAAACTAGAAAATGAATTCACTTAGTATGCTAGAATGTGTTAAGATTATACCTTCGCTAGGTTAGAACACCTTCCATTGGTGTAAGACTCTATAACACCAAATTCCATGTGTAGCACCCCTGGTCTTAGTGTAGGTTAAGCCTATAGTTTTCTAAAGTAAACTGGACAATGAAAATAAATGACTAAGACCCTAACAAGGATGACCTAAGGGAGGTTACTTAGGATAGGTGGAAGTAATGAACCCACCTAGACATTGACAAGTGGCTCCTTAGGGAGTTCTAGGGAGGTGTTCTAACGTGTATGATTAAGGTTATGTCTATATGCGTGGCTTGGTAGTATTTGTCTACTTGTTATGAAGATATGCATGGTATATACGCACTATGTTAGTTTTAATGACTATATGATGAGGGTTTTTGAGATGAGTGAAATTGTCTTCACTTACTTATTGATGTATGAATTGGATATTAAGGCTTGTGGTCTCATAATAGGTCTACTAAGTATGTGGGAGGTTATGGGGCTTCACATGTACATTGCACTAGTAGATTTAGATTGTGATTATGAGTAAGGTCTCATAAGGTCCTATGTGAAGTAAAATAAGTATATGTGCATTATGACTAAGAGTTTACTGTAAGGTCCCTAAGGTCTTTGCTTAAATGTATCTATGATGTGCTGTACTTCTATGATGATATGTGATGACTTGTGTAAATATATGTATGGTTTCCTTGTGGCCTTAAGGTGATGCATTGCACCAAGTATCACTAGAGGGTTACTTGGGAGGCTAGTGAGTTAAAAGGATAGGTTCACTTTACGAAGAATAAGCTTACTGTAAAATGCAAACAGCTTACTGTAAAATGCTCCCAAATATGGCTTAAAATCTATGTGTGATCTCATATGATATTGGGACTTTGAATATGTCTATATGAAGTATGTGAATGATATAAATGCTATTACATAAAGGTTTTAGGAAGATTTACTCAAAAAGGCATGAAGTATGATTTCAAGAAAATGTCCCTTTTAAATGCATGTTTTTGCGATACATAGTGCATTCTTGTACTAACTCCATTCTTATCTACTTTTTACACAATGTGTAGGTTGTGGATGCTTAAAAGGATGTCTATGATTTAGGAGCTTTTAATGTGTTTCCCAAGCTCAAGCAAAAAGGAATCCTTAAGATTCAAGGATGTCCTATGTGAAGTTATGTTTAAAGACTTGTAATTCTATATTTATGATTACGTTATAAGGGTCGTGTCCCTAAAGTACTCTTATCATGTTGAGTTTAGGATGGAAAATGATACTAGAGTATTTATCTATCTATGATGATATTTTATATATATACATATATAAGAAGTAAAGTTCTAGCATATAATGTGCTAAGAATGTTTTAAATTTTCCGCTAAATTTACCTATGATAATGTGATGAATGATAACTATGGGTTTTTATAAGACCTCTGAGAGATCAAGTACCCCATGTTACTTCTAGGGGCTGCTTCTCGGATTTGACATTGAGTTCCGCAAAAAATTAAATTGAAAAAAGCAAATTCTGAAATTTTGCAATTTAAGTTAAGTATAAGTTTTGGGTCAATTTTAAACGACCATAGCTCTAGCACAGGATGATTAGGTGTGATATAAAATACAATTGAAAATATCATTGAATTATATTTCCAACGCAGTCGAGTTTACTAATTTTCGAGTTCTGATGAGTGAGATATGACCTTTTGAAGTTAGGTTGTCCAGTTAAGGAAAATTAGCGAAAAATAGTAAGGGGTATTTTGTTCCTTTCCTTACCCAATCTCATTTAATTCGTTTTTAGTACTATTTTAATGGTCTAATACTTTTAGGTTCAGTTTTACAATCCTAATATACGCCTAGGGTTTAAGTTGAGAGTTCAAGAAGAGACAAGAAGACAAAAGAAGAGAAAACAGGAGAAAAGAGGAGAGGATCAAGCGTTCCTCCACATTCTTGCATCTTGTTGCGGAATGTCGCCATAATTTTAATCCCTAAGAGGTATGTTAGCTTCCAAATTATTGGGTTAGTTGACCCACACGCCAAACATGTTATTTTCATCGTAATTTTATTCTCAAAAAGTTGAAGGATTTAAATTTTTCATAGGTGTTCTTGAAGTTCATTGTAGATCTTGTGTTGTTGGCGTTTTGATGATTTGTTGAGATGAAAGTGATTTTGTGGAATGTTTTTTTGAGTGTATTAGTGTTTACTTAGGTTGGGCAATTTAATCTAAGGAAAACTTGAGAAATAAAAATCGATTAAAAGCGATTTAGGGTCAGAAAACGAGAGGCAAAATTCGTTGAAAGCATGTCTTGGGGATGATGGTGCGGTGCGCCGTTGATGCGCCCAGGGCTCTGGGTTGGCGCTGCTGAAGTGCGTTAAAATTTACTCTCTTATTTTAGGGGTTGGCGCCTCGTGCCCGGAACCTTCTACGGTCGCCTACACCCACTCCTTTTCCGTCGCTTGTCCTGTTTGACATCATTTAAACTATATCTTCGCTCCTTTTGATTCTAAACACTTTAACTACTTCTAAACACTTGGAAATAATTCATAACATGAATAATAACCTTGAAACAATAGTTCAAATTTAAGGTAACGTTAAGATTATGTTTTGAGAGTTCTTCCAAACCTTTTGAGGGAGTCCCTTCAAGTCCTTTTGAGGAGTCTTCTAAAACTTCTAGTAACATGGTTCAAGACTCAAGTAAGTCAGAATGAAAGTGAGAAGAATTTGTTCATGAGTCTAAAATATCACCTAGATACTCAATGTCATTAACAAAAACTCTTGAATTCATAATTCACATTCAAGTGACAGTTAAGACTAGAGCTCAAGAAACTCTTTGAGTTAGTGAGAATCCTTTGAGATCAACTATTGATTTTAACGAAGTTTTGAGGAATTAAGTATGAGAATGACAAGATTTCTATACAGAGTTCCATCTAGTTATTTAAACTTTTGAGTCGATTTGTTCATGCCCATAACTTCCACATGAATACCATAAATTGAGTATCATTGAAGATGAGTAGTATCTCCAAATTCTAAGTCTTGATTAATAAGTTTCTAACAACTTTGAGATTCTATTTCTTATCATGGAACTATTACATGTTACCCATGAAGTCCTTGAGTTGAATTGTTCAATCCCATAATTCCATATGAACCTTATAAATCGAACAATCCTGAGATGAGGAGTACCGTTGACTTCTCGAGTTGAGTAGTTCATGCTCATAATTCAGCATGAACTCTGCAAGTTGAAAATCATGAAATCATCAGTGAACATGAGAATTTTATCCTTGAATCCATACTTCAATTAAAAAAAAAGTTAAGAGTCAAGTCTAAAAGTTAAAGTGAAGTTCTTAAAGGTTTCCTAGAGTCTTATTTAAACATTTGAACTTCGTTTTAAGACTCAACCTTCAAGCTACGTAATGAGTGAAGTTGAAGTTCTTTTCTTCAAAGGTGTATGGGGACTGAGTATTCCTAAGGATACTTTTAATGTTTTTCACATTTAAATAAGTAAGGGAACTTGATTTCCAAGGATTCTTAGGGCGAGTTTTGAGAAAAGAACTATAACTTTCTAAAAGAAGCAAGCAGGGAAACTAAGATTTCCAAGATAGGCTTAGAGCTAAGTATTTTTGAGCACCAATATCAAAACATAGAATCAATATATTTTTTTAAAACATAAGAGACAATATATTATAGGAGGTATTATTGAGGACCGATATGTGGGAGAGTTCACATAAATCACAGCCCCCACAAACCATTTAGCAACCATGGGTAGAAAAGGGTCATATCTTATAGATTAACCCTTTTCATAGTAGACTAGTGGATCCATTAGGTAGATCAGGTCTTATGCCTTTGGTCGGGTATAGGATGCGCTGGCAGCTTGAGGTACATCATTTTATCATCACTATAGATCTACTGTGATTGTTGTCGATTAGAGAAACTCCCACAAAAGTTATTGTATTTTTATATACATCAATTAATTGTATTTTTATATACATTTCATAGTTAAGTTATATCATTGCTATATAAACAGAGTTGACATCATGTTTTTGACACAAGTTTTCTTTATATTACACTTGTTTTAAATAGTTATATCGAAATGAGTTCACAGCTAAGTATCAAGAGTTGAGTATTTTGAGTTGAGTACCTGAAGTGGACTATCTTGAGTTGATGTTTGTTTTATTGAGTCAAGTATCATATCTTTGAGGTGAATATCTAATATTTGAGTTGAGTATCTTATTCTTGATTTGAATTGAGTTGAAAAGAGGTAAGTGTGTTTCTTTTTATCAAGTTCAAGCTTATGTTATTCTTTATAATTCCCCTAACATGCTAGTACATTCCACGTACTGAGCCAATTGGTCTGCATCTTCTCATGATATAGACACACGTATTTAGGATCATCAAATAGGTTCTTCGTTGATACATCCGAGAGTTCGAGTTAGATATGGTGAGTCTCTTTGCTTTCGAAGGATTGCATTTACTTTTCAGTTTAGTTAGAAGGGTCAGTGTATTGTCCTGACTTCCATCATTATCCGTTAGAGGCTTCATAGATAGTCAGTTTAGTTAAGAAGTGTGCATTTACTCATTTATTTTACTAAATATTATAACTACTAAAGTTACCTATTTATAAAGATTTTAATATATTAATTTGATTATTCAAATTTTTCATTTGGATTAAAGCATTGTAATTGAATTTCATAATTTAAATATGTTTAAAGCTTTGCATGTTTAAGTTAGTCTTCCTCTTGTAGTCAGCCAGGATGAGGATTCGGTTGGGGACCAGCAATGGTCTTCGAGTGCCGGCCACATCCAGGGTGTAGACTTAGGTTGTTACAACTTGAGACAAAAAAGCGACTTCACAAGTACGCACACTTTCTTTTCAGTACCAAGAACTTCAAACCCTTCAGGTTGTTCCACGTAAATTTCTTTCTCCACCTCTCCATTTAAGAAGGTTGTCTTTACTTCCAATGGGTTGATTTTAAGATCATACACTGTTACTAGTTCTATTAACATCCTAATTGATGTTATCCTTGTTACTGGAGAGTATGTGTCAAAGTAGTCAAGACCTTTCTTTTGTTTGTATCCTTTCACAACAAGTCTAGCCTTATATTTGTCAATAGTCCCATCAACTTTCATTTTCCTTTTGAAGATCCACTTTGATCCAAAATTTTATTTCCACGAGGAAGATCAATCAATTACCAAGTATGATTACTTAAAATTGATTCGATCTCACCATGACAACTTCTTTCCAATAAGTTGACTCAGGCAAATACATAGCCGCTTTAAATGTTTGAGGCTCATTTTCAAACAATAGTGCCCCAAATTCTGGTCCAAAAGAAGTGGGTATCCTTTTGGCGAGTACTACACTTAGGACACTTACTAGGTAGTGTATATTATGTTGATCGTTTAGGTCTTTCACTTGTTGACTCACATTCAGTTTTATACAAACACAAGTCTTCAAAGAACTCTGCCTTATCAGACTCAAATATCATATTAAAATGTATCTCAGGATTATCATATTTGTTAACAAAAAACCGACAGGCCTAACTATTCACAACATAGTAGATGAATAAACAATCCACCATTTTGGGTAAATTTTTAACCCTTTTGGGTAAACGAACCTCCACCTTGGCTAGACACCTCACACATTGAAGTATTTCAAGTTGGGTTTTCTTCCTTTCCAAAACTCTTATGGAATTGGTTGTGTTTTGCTATGGGATACCCTATTGAGTATCTTATTAGACGTAAGGATAGTTTCCTCCAGAATGTTTTGCGGTGAACCAGAATTGATTACTAAGGAATTCATCATTTCCTTTAATTTTTTGTTCTTCCGTTCTGCCAAACCATTTGACTTGTGGTGTATAGGGTGTAGTAGTTTGATGAATAATACCACATTCCAAACATATATTTGCAAAAGAAGATTAGTATTCTCAACCTCTATAACTTCAAATCATTATATTTAGATTCAATAGGTTCTCCACTCCATTTGTATTGCTTAAATGCATCAATTGCTTCATCCTTATTATTAAGCAAATATATATAAAAAAGCAATTTCAATCGTCAATAAAAGTTATAAAATACTTTTTTCCACCACGAGATGGTGTCAACTTCATATCTCATATATTTGTGTGAATTAAGTCCAAAGGTTTTGAATTTATTTCAACAGACTTGTAAGGATGTTTAATAAACTTACTTTCCACACAAATTTCACATTTTGATTTATCGCATTTAAAATTAGGCAATACTTCTAAAGTAACCAATTTTCGCAATACTTTTTAATTTACATGTCTCAATCGAGCATTCCATAAACAATTTGACTCCAATAAGTATATAGAACAAGAAGTCTTGTTAATACTGTCAACAACCATTACATTTAGTTTGAAGAGGCCCTCATTGAGGTAGAACATTCCTAAGAACATCTCATTCTTACTTATTACAACTTTGTCACTAACTAGGACACAATTCAACCCATTCTTATCAAGCAGTGCAAAAGAAACTAAATTCTTCCTAATTGTAGGGACATGCAGAACACTGTTCAAAGTCAACACCTTGCTGGATGTAATTTTTAACATTATTTTCCCAGTTCCTACAATCCTTGTTGTTGCTGCGTTTCCCATGAACAAATTTTCATCGAACTCAGCAGGAGTGTATGTTGCAAACGGGATTCTTTTGCTGAGCAAATATGTCGAATGGACCAAGAGACGAGAAACCACTCCTTGGGATTTCCATCAAAGTTGCACTTTGAGATCATTGAACACAAGTCATTTGCATCTTCCATCTCTGCAACGATGTTTGCTTGACTTTTGACTTTTCCTTATGTCTTTCTCTTTGTCCTTCCTCGGAGCACGACAGTCATATGTCTTATGACCAGCCTTACCACAATTATAATAGTTTCCCTTGAATTTGCTCTAGGTCTATTCTGACTTCTGTCTGTTGGACTTATTTCTCTTTTTGTCTTTGGTAGGACCTTGTTTAACAATATTAATTCCAATTATTGTTGAACTCTTACGAGACTTCTTTTCAACTATTTTTTTATCTTCCTCAATCTTGAGCCGAATCACAAGATTTTCACGTTTCATTTCTTTACGCTTGTTCTTTAGATAATTCTTGAAGTCGTTCCTTGAAAGAGGTAACTCCTCAATCATTGCAGCCATTTTAAAAGGTTTATTTACTATCATATCTTTAGCAATAAGATCATGAAAAATAAGTTGAACTTTCTGCACTTGTGATCCAATAGTTTTACTATATACCATTTTATAGTCTAAACCTTTAGACCACAAAATTTTCAAGCATACATGTTCAGGTTTATATTTTTTCTCAAGTGCATCCCACAACTCTTTTGAAGTTGTATTGCACTATAGACATTATATAAGTCATCCTCTAAAGCATTCAGAATGTAGCCCTTACATAGGAACTGCTTGTTTCCATGCTTTAATAATTATGATTTTTTCTCTATCTCGCATTTCAGAAGCAGGAACTAGAGTTTCTTGATTGGGATATTTCTGCAGACCAAGAGTGATAACCCATAAAAATACCTATTGCTGCCATCTTTTGAAATTCACACAAGTGAATTTACCAGTTTCTCTAGTTGTGGTACAACAGTTCGGGTTGATGCAGTAACAACCCCTATAACATTGTTGTTTTCCATTTCTTATAAACAAAAATTGACACAGTCATAGTAAGAAATAACTTAAACCATAGACTTAAAGGAGTATAAAACCACGAAGGTTTTTGTCTCCTCCGGAAAAATAGATTAAAATAAAATAATAATTTCCTTAAGATTGTTGTCAATCTCTGTTTGAAAAACAGAATTACTTATTCCAACAAAACATTGCAGAAATACGAAGTTACCAAAGTGTATTGAACCAGTAAGAGAGATGAACATAAATTAATTCAGGAAAAACTAAAATCTGCAAACGTACTAGAATCTATAAAATTATAACACAAAAATATCAATCCCACTAAATGCACAGTTCCCCCCTTAAGAAAATTATTCTCTTCTAGTATCCGAGGTTTGATTTGGAATATGTCCTCCTAGGATAAAATGATCTCAATCACCAACTTATTGATACCCAAAACTTTGGTATCAGCGAACCACTTAACAACACTAAAGTACTCAAAGAAACATTGTGCAGAAGAAGAAGAAAAAGAAAAATTATGAAGAATGAATGGTATTTATAGGCAACACGAACTGATTCTGAAACGCTGCAACCCATTAAGAAACCACACGACCATTCATGAAAGTTGCAATCTTTCAAACAATCATGGCTTTTTCTAAAAGTTGCAACTTTCAGAACAGTCACTTCCAATAGCGGGAAATTCAAATAAAATGGGAAATAATTTAAATCAGACGGGTCGCATGCGAATTTGAGTCTGGTCGGTCAATTAACTATTTAATTGAAACATTTCAGTTAATTTAATAATTAACTGAAACATTTTGTCCATTTAATTTATTTTTTAAAATAAATAAATAACTAAATAATGAAAACAAACTTTGTCCAAAAAAATAATCTCTCGATCGATCATTTTCCGTAGGTGAAGGGAAAGGCGAGCTGAGCGAGCGACGACGACGGCACGAGTGGTGGTTATCTTTCCAACATTTTTAACAATTAATGGGAGTGTTTCTATATTTAAGATCTCCTATTTTTCTTTCCACCATCAATTAGGGATAAATACCTTTTCACTAAAGCAAAAGAGGACTTTTCAAGTTCTCAACTTTCCAAGTTCTTCTCTTTTTATCTTCCCTCCATTTTCTATTAACTCTTGCTATATACCGAACATATAATACCTTTTATGAAAAGGTCTATGTTTTTCTACTAAAAGATGATAATAAATAAATTAGATGAAATCAAAATGATGTTGATGTTGACAATCCATTTGGATATAATGTTGTTATTGAAGTAATGCAAGAAGGGTAGAATTTAACGAGAGTCTATTGATAAATGTTGAAAAATGAGTAACCGACAAAAATGGAAAGTTGTGATCGAAGAAGAATGAACTTCATTTGAGAAAAATTACTTTTTTGGACATTAGCGCTAATGCCTAAACGTGAAATTCAGTGGCGGTACAAATGAATTTTAAGAAAGAGTAACAAGAAAAATAAAATCTTTAGATGTAAAGAACCAGTGATGGTATAAGATTTCTCGCAAAGACCTAGTATTTATTATATATGGAGATATAATCTCTCGTAGTGAATACTATTCCTCTAGGGTATCTAATAATTCGCCGGGCATGAGAAACTTGATACACACTTATTATTTGTATTCTTCTCAAAAAATCTCGGAAAAAGTGATGACAAATGGGTGAATTAAATTGAGTTTGAACGGATTAAATTGAAAAAGACAACTTGGCTATATTTCATGTAAATATCACTAAAAGGATCAGCTAATTCTACCGATCATATAAATTCTGTTTGAAAATTTGGTACCATAGTTTTGTTCCATTTCTTTGGATTGTGAAGAACGGAATTTTATTAGGTCAAAAATTGAGATGGATTTGACGGCTGCTCAAACTCCAGCAGGTGCCTCTGGCGGAGCTATGGATTCCGGTGATTGGCGGACTCAACTTCCGTCGGGTTGTTGTTCAAGGATTGTAAACAAGATGTAAGCTATTCAAATTTTTGAAGATTGTTCTTGTCTTTTTGTTGACGATTTTTGATTTGGAATTTAGGGATTTTTTATGTGTTTTTGTCACATTTATGTGTCCTGACTAGCTTTGGTAGATATAGACTTATTCCATGGAATATCTGACACAACCGAAGAAATCACCTTTGTGTTTTTTGTATCTGCTAAAATTTGAACTCGAGAATGATTCTGGAATCACTTTGTTGACTTTTAACCTGATCTTTTGTTGTTGTGGTTGTACAAATTAAAGGAAATGAAGAGGCGTATTCCTGTCTCTGGGCAAGACGGAGACCATTTTGAAATCATAAGTTTCTAGGGACATTAAATGTCAAACTTAGGATATGAACTCCTCCGTTCAAAGTGGAACACATACAATAGCTGAGATGATTAGGCAGTCAGGCAAGCATCAACGACTGAGAAGAGGTCCAATAGCACAGTAGTTCCTCCGGTTGATTTGCATGATGATTGTGTCGAAAATGACCAAATGAAGTTAGACGATGAAGAACAAAATATATGTGGATGATTTCTTGTTCTTTTTTCCTAGACTCTTATGAGATTGTTATGGTGAGGAGTAATCTGTAAAATAAATCTATCTTCCATGTTTTATTTAAATAATTTTTCCTATGTTTATAAAGTGAATAAACTCTTACAATGTATAAATCTCTTCCCTTCTAATGAAGTTATAATTTTTTTTTGCAGGAACCTTAGCTCAAAAGAAACTATTAGGAGGCCTTCAGTATATTTCAATTGAAAGGAGTAAGTCATTATTCCAATTCATCATATGTTTTTGGGAAGTTGATAGTGTTTATTTTACTCAAATTTTCTTTTTCCAATTTTTTTTTCCAGATGTTTAACCAAACTTTCAGGAGAACATAAGTGTTCTTAAGGAGTAACAGAAGTTGTTTTGAAGCAAGAAAAGTAGTTCTTCCCTAAAACATTTATGAAAAAAATACACTTGGAATAGTTTTCAAAAGTTGATCAAACATTAATTGCTGCTCAAAAGTTTTTTTTTAAATATATCGACCAAAAACACTTTTTGAGAACCTTTTGAAGACAATAGTACTAGTATATTTACCTTTTTTTAGAGGAGAGATGAGAGGAAAAGAGGAAGGTGGAGCTCTTATCAAACAGTGAGACATAAGAGGAAAACTAATTTCAATGGCTTTAAATTTATAAATTTAGATATCTTGGCTTGTTGATTCTGTCCTTGGAAGCTTTACTATTCATTTGTTTGTATTTTAGGATCAAAATAGCCTTTATGTTGCTTGAGATATGTGGGTCAACTTAAGTAAATGTTGATTGTCAAGCTTCCTAGTGAAAGTAAAAAACTTTTCTTGTTTTCACTTCATGGACGATGATATCAACAATTATTATTAGAAAAAAACACTTTTAAGTAATTGAACATCAAATTATTTTTCACCACATATCTATGTATGTTGTTGGATTTCACAAGATATGTTATTGTGTTAGCATTTGGTTAATGCTGATATCGTCCGTAAAAGATGGGTCCATTATCCCACTTCATGGACCCATTATCCCACTAATGAGAAGGTCGTTAATTACCCATTATCCCATTAATTGGAAGGTAGTTAACTATCCAATATAACATTAATGGAAAAGTGGTTAATTACCCATTATCCCACTAATGGGATAATGGTTAACTACCCATTATCCCACTACATGGATCCACTATCCTACTACTTTAGTAGTTGGTAACTTCACATAACCTCTTAACCGTTCTTGATGGAAGCATGGTTATAAATATGTCATTTGGTTCAAAGGTACCTAAACACATTACTTCTAAAAACTCCATACCAACTAACATTGAGGTTTTGATTGCTTAGAAGATATTTGAAAAAAGAAGAATTTTAGACTCTAAATATATTGCTAACAATGGATGGAGGTATGTCGATTAAGCTATATTTCCGCTGAGTCATTGCTCTGCAACGTCTTACATTTGCCATCAGAGCCATTGAATTTCCTCTACTTTCTTAATTGTCAGAATTTTTTAAAATCGCTCTAAATGGTTTTTAAAAATTTAGATCTTTTTTTGAAATTTTTGAAAACATTTTATAATAATAAAAAGCAAAGAGATTATTTTTTGTTGCATAATGTTCAACAATAAATCTTGTATATGATTTTGAGTTAATATTTAGTGATTCATATAATTTTATTTCATTGATATTTAGCCACAACATTCTTAATGAAATGATATTATATATTATATTTTGGATCACTTAAAGAAATAAATGTCTAAGTGATCTAGAATTTATTTGATTAATGTTTTGCCACAACATCTTTAATTGAATAAAATTTTAAAAGTTAAGGATCAGATAAAAAAAATTTAGACATTAGAATTGTAATTAATTATGCATGATATGATAACTTAATTTCTTTATTATTAAGTTGCATAATTAATTAAGATGAAATATTAACGACTTTTCATAATTACCCACGAGAATTATGAATGAGAGTTTATTAGTTTTGTCATAAAGATAGAATATCATTCTATTAAATTGATAATTTTATCATAAATATGAATCTAATTGAATTAAAAATTTAGCCCACAGGAAATTTTTATGTCAGTGGATTCGACTTTATATTACTTGCCTCAAAATTATGTTTAGTATGTATGTATATTTTTTGCAGTTATGCAACATGCAAATTTTTCTGATATTTGTGATATTCCCGAACTGAATGGTGAGAACTATAAGATTTGGAAGGAGAGAATTCTCCTTCACTCAGGATGTATTTATATTGATTATGCTATCAGGAAAGACGAGCCACCTATTAATGAAATCAACACTCAAGATGAGATTTTTCTTCATGAACAATGGGAATGCTCTAACCGTTTAAGTGTTATGTTCATTAAGACCAAAATCTCTGCTTGTATTCGTGTGTCACGACCGGAGTCTAGACCCTAGCCAAACTGGCGTCGTTGACCTCTCAGAGGTCGCATACAAGCCTACATACGTCATCGTTACATCATCTAGGTTAATTTTAGTAGAAAATTTGAACTTTTTATTTAGTTGAAGTATACTTAGACTTCATAGTAGGAAACGTCATATTTGTATAAGATCATCTATATAATTTCTTAATAGTTCACAACAACCATCTAATACCAAGATACTCAAATGAATGAAATAGTTCATAACTGCATTAAATGTATACTTGCAAAAATGGCACCAATACAATGTCTGAAACATGTGAGAAAGAAACGCTAGTGGAACATCCTCCACTAGCTCATGCCTACATCTAAGCTAGAATATAAAAGATAAGCATCCTCGAAAGCATGAGGGCCTACCAAGTCCGGATGAATGCTCCACGTCCGGATAACTTCAACGTAGTCTCGTTAGCTATAGCGTTCACCTGCACCTGCATCTAAAAGTAGAGAGTTGTATGGGATTAGTACACAGTTGTACTAAGTATGGGTATATGCAAGCACACACCAAGGATATGCATTATTAAGAAGAGCTCTCTCCTAACGATATGAGTTATGGAAAGTCAAGTCAGTGGACTTGCTAAATCGGATTAGGAAAGTCATGTTATGAGAGTAACATGCATCATCATTCTTTTCATATTGCACAAAACACATAATGTATTTCATATAGCACATATATATATATATATATATATATATCACATATCATCCGTTCATATGCCATGAGACCTTGGAATCATGGACTTAACATTAGGACTTCCCAAAATGAGGGCTCAACATATGGGACCTCAACTAGGGAGCTTTCTTTAGCAAACACAGAGTCTGCTTCATTCATTCATACGTACTTCATTTTCATTCATTCATAGACTAGTGTAAACACCAGTTATACCTATGATGTAGTTTAAGACTTTCATCGGGCTCACTGTGCAATGACCAAGAATGACCTAGTGTTATTACTTAAGTCTAGCTTACCTCTTGATTATCCTATCCTAACACATTTCGTATCGTTCATTTCATTGTGTGCATTACTTGAGGCTGGCCTCATTCTCTCTTTGGGAACTTTAACTTTAACCAACATAGATCATGTGAGCATCATGAAATCCAGTGTTTAACCCCACATCGAAAAGAGGTGGAATCACCAGCCAAAGTGAACCAAAACATGCTAGCGTATATAGGGACTCGAACCCTGCTAGAACCCTATGTTGGAAGCATAGGTTCAATGACTAGGAGATATAAGGAGACCCATACCCGTCTGGATAGACAGTCTTATCTCATGAGAATTACACGAACCTTTGCCTTCCCGAAAGAAGGAATCGCGACTCATATCCAGCCTATCGGTGCTCAATATAAAGTTCCATTACATTCATCTCATAGATCATAGAAGCTGTTTTCTAGTATGAGGGCATCATAGCTCATTAGATGATTTCTCATCTCATCATTAGTATTAAGTATGCATTAACTTCAATACTTTCATTAGAGTGTTCATAGAGACTGGTCTCTTCATTAACTTTACACTCTCATAGGTGAGTACGTTTTTGGTAAGATTTACTTAAGATCATTTGAGACTTGCTCTCATCTTTCACATTAGCCTCTTCTCATGTTGTCACCACATTTATTAACTTTAGCACATTTACTCTTCATAATTACTCACCCCTTTACGTGAATGTTCATTTCATCATATGCCAATGCACTTGGCCTTTTAGTGTGCTTCACACTCGTACTCGACCCTTCTGGGGTCACATCATTTCATCACATAACATCTTAGGTTCACTTACTTTTTAAACGTATGCTGGACTTATGCATCCATACGTACAAGACATGAGGCTTCATTCATAGTTCGTCTAAGTGATTCATATTTACCCAAGATTATGTAGTACAAGACTTATGCATCTTGTAGGTATGCCAAGATCTCGATTTCGATCCTTAGAGGCAGCATTCATTAAATATTTGTTCACGTACCACTTATGTGTCAATACGGAATTGGGCAAGGGAACCCGATTTTGAATCCCTTGAGCAACACTTAATCTTATATTAAACTTTGATAATTGTATTTTTCAGTTTGGGGGACCCTAGGTCGATCCCCATCACCCACATATATTTTTCTTTATTTTGCCTCTTCTCTTTTTCGTTTATGGCCAAGGATGTGGGATCGATCCCCCACAACCTCATTTTATTTCTCTTTAATTTTCTCTGAACTTCCTCACATATCCTAGAGGTTGTGGGTTCAATCCCCACTCACCTCATTTTATTTTTCATTCATTTTTCTCCTAACTCTCTCACCTATCCAAGAGGTTGTGGGTTCAATCCCCAATGACCTCACATTTTAAAAAAAAATTAAAATATACCTCCCTCAACACTACCCAAACCCGAGACCAAATTTCCAGATTTTCTCACGTTTTTACGTTAGATTTTTATAGCAAAATCGTTAGTCATTTCGTATATTATTATATGCATTATTTCAAAGTAAGTTTTCACAAAACACAAGGATTTAAACATGCCAATTTGATGCTCCAAAACATGCTCAAGCACACGGTCATATACACATTTCATACGTTTTCATCATCACATAAATCCGAACAGAAATACATGAATATAATCATCATGAAAACACGGTACACGCATAATATATACCTGCAGACATACCAACCTACAATCATCGATAGGAGCTAGTGACAGGGACATGCAAAGGGGAAACAATCCTAGTTTTCAAATTAGAATTGACAGAATCCTAGGGGTCTCTTGGGAACGGGACCAAGAGTAAGAAAACCCATACCTTGAAGTCATTCAACACTTGTTATAATGCTGCCAATTCCCACGAAACCAAGCCTCACCACCGAAACCTCAACACAATCTCGTTGAGAACTTTGTTTTGCTTTTCATTTTTAGACTAACTTTTCTTTTGAGTTTTAGCGTTCAAGTTCTTGATGAACTTTATTTTTCATTCTGTTCTTTTCTTTTACTGATGAGTGATCGTGCAAGTGAGGTGGGAGTAGAGATAGACGTGAGAATAATAGGTAGCTTAGGATTAGGAGAGTTAGGTGGAGACTTAGTCTAACTAGGACTTCTCATTATTTATAAAAAATCGTATTTTTCCTTTACTTAAATCAGAAAATTAAATATTAATTAATTCAACTAATTCACTAAATACTAATTAATTCAACTTAATCATTGCTTCCACCAAGGATCGAACCTGGGTGAAGCTTAACTTCGCAAAAAGGGTCAAATTCGGCCAACCCTATCCGAATTACCCATTACTCATTTTAATTAATTAATTAATTAAATATTTAGGGTAATTACAATACTACCCTTAGCCTGGAAAACACCATTTTACCCCTAGACCCTCCAAACTTAAGATTACCCCTTTCAAGTCCAATTAAGACTCATCCGGGTGTATCTTCATATTCGGGTGCCCTACATGGTTGGACCCAACCTTGCGTAGCTCAACTAACTCACCAAGTTGGTTGGCTTAGTTGTTGCATAGGTTCAGAGGCCTGGTTCTATGCGCATCAATCCATGTGAACCCGGTCTAATCTAGGCATTCTAGATACGTTACGCATTACTTAGCATAGTCATTTTAGAGTTGTTACATTATCCGCCCCTTAGGAACATTCGTCCTCGAATGCCACTTCTAATAATCTTGCACGATGCCAGTCATATCATAATAGGTATTATACATAGTCAAGCAATAGCAACCAAGAACAGAGGAGATAAGGAAACTTAGACTTAAGAGTAGGAAGTCTAACCTCAAGAGCTGAAAAGATGAGGATAGCGGGATCTCATATCAGCCTCGGCCTCCCACGTAGCACCCTCAACAAGATGGTTCCTCCACAATACCTTCACAGTGGTAACCTCCTTGTTTCTCAGCTGCTTGACCTGTCGGTCTAAAATCTCGACAGGAACCTCCTCATAGGACAAGTCTTCATCAACACCCAAACCTTCAACAGGCAGAATCGGTGACAGATCACTAAGACACTTCTTCAACATAGAGACATGGAAGACTGGATGAACAAAAGCTAGTTCCATAGGCAACACAAACTCATAATCCACCTCACCTACACGCTGTAGAATCTCGTATGGCCCAACGTACCTCGGACTCAACTTCCCCTTACTGCCAAACCTCATCACCCACTTCATAGGTGATATCTTCAAGTAGACCTAGTCACCAACATCAAACTCTAAGGGCCGTTTTCTGTTGTCTGCATAAGACTTCTGCCGACTGTAAGCAGTAGCCAACCTGTCCTTAATAACCCTTACCTTCTATAAGGCCTCATGAATGATCTCAGGACCCAAAATGGATGACTGTCCAACCTCGGACCACCCAACTGGAGACATACACCTCCTACCATAGAGTGCCTCGAACGGTGCCATCCCAATGCTGGAGTGATAGCTGTTATTATACAAGAACTCTATCAAAGGCAGATGGTCATCCCTCAATCACACACACCGTCAACATATCCTCAGATGTCTGAATGGTGCGCTCTGCCTGCCCATCTGTCTGAGGTGAAAGGCAGTACTGAGCTTTACCTGCGTGCCTAAGCTCTTCTAGAAGGATTTCCAGAAATGCGAAGTGAACTGAGCTCCTCTATCTGAAATGATAGACAAAGGCATCTCATGCCACCTCACAATCTCATCAATGTAGAGTATCGCATAATCCTCGGGTCTGTAAGTAGACTTTACAGGGATAAAGTGGGCAGACTTAGTCATACTGCCCACAATAACCCATATGAAGTCATGTTGTCTCCTAGTCCTCAGAATACAAACCACGAAGTCCCTGTTAATGGCCTCCCACTTCCAAGTTGGAACCTCAATCGTCTTAGTGAGACCGCCAGGCTTAAGGTATTCTGCCTTAACCTATTGGCGAACACATGGCCACATACTCAGCAATGTCTCTTCATGCCATCCCACCAATAGATCTGCTTAAGGTCATGATACATCTTGGTGGAAGCTGGATGTATCGAATATCTGGAACCATGGGCCTCTACAACGATGTTAGCTCGCAAATCATCCACGTCTGGTACACAAAGCCAAGCCTGTTATGGTACCTAAGTATGCCGTCACCTCCCAAAGTAAAGGACTCGTTCATATTTATCAGCACTGAGTCCTTCTACTCCATCAATACAGGATCAAGATGCTGACCCTTCTTGACTTCAACTACCAAGGATTATTCAGAACTAGGATGAACTGAAACCCCCTCACTAGCAAAGTCAATCAACCGCACACCCAGTCTGGCCAGTCTGTGTACATATTTCACCAACTCCTTCTTCCCATCATCGACGTGGGCTGTACTTCCCATGCTCAACCTGCTCAAAGCATCAGCAACAACATTTGCCTTACCTGGATGGTAGTGGACATTCATGTCATAGTCCTTCAACAACTCCAACCATCTCCGCTGACGTAGGTCAACTCCCTCTGCGTGCACATGTACTGGAGACTCTTGTGGTCTGTGAACACATCCACATGCACCCCATATAAATAGTGCCTCCAAAGATTCAATGCAAACACCACACCTGCCAACTCCAGGTCATGAGTGGGATAATTCTTCTCATGAACCTTGAGATGTCAGGACACATAGGCTATCACCTTACCACCCTGCATAAGAACACAACCCAAACCAACCCTAGATGCATCACAATAAACAGTGTAATTCTCCCCACACTTAGGCAACGTAAGCACTGGGGCTGAAGTGAGTCTGTCCTTGAGCTCCTGGAAACTCTTCTCACAAGTCTCCGCCCATTCGAACTTGGCTTTCTACTTAGTCAAAGCTGTCAGTGGAGCAAAAATGGAAGAAAAGCCCTACACAAACCTGCGATAATAACCAGCCAATCCCAAAAAGCTACGGATATTGGTGTGAGTAAGATATTTTGGCTAGTTCTTAACAGACCCAGTCTTCCTGGAGTCTACCTCCATACCTTGGTCAGACACAACATGACCCAGGAAGGTCACTGATCTAAGCCAGAATTCACACTTGCTGAATTTGGCATACAACTGATGTTGTCATATACCTGCAAGGTTAGTCTCAAATGTTCTTCATGCTCTTCCTTGGTCTTAGAGTAGATGAGGCTGTCATCAATGAATACTATGACGAAAGAATCAAGGTATTCACTGAAGACTCTGTTCATGAGGTCCATAAATGCGGCTGGTGCATTAGTGAGACCAAATGACATGACTAGGAACTCATAATGACCATAACGGGTACGAAAGACTGTCTTTGGGATATCTTCATCCCTAACCCTAAGCAGATGATACCCGGAACGAAGATCAATCTTTGAGAAGAAACTAGACCCTTGGAGTTGATCGAATAAGACATCTATTTTGGGAAGTGGATACTTATTCTTTATAGTGACTTTGTTGAGCTGCCGATAATTGATACACATCCTAAGGGTTCCATCTTTCTTTTTCACAAACAGCACTAGAGCGCCCCAAGGGGATATGCTCGGCTGAATGAAACCCTTATCAGTGAGATCTTTTAACTGCAGCTTCAACTCTTTGAGTTCAGCTGGAGCCATTGTGTAGGGAGGAATTGAAATTGGTCTAGTATCGGGATCTAGGTCGATACCAAAGTCAATCTCTCGAGGGGGAGGAACTCCAAAAAAATCATCAGGAAACACATCTGGGAACTCATTCACTACAAGAACTGAGTATAAGGAAGGAATGTCATAATCTAGATCGTTGACACTCACAAGATGACATAGTTATCCCTTGGACATCATTTTATTGGCTTTGAGGTTCAAAATTAAGGGACTAGGAAGACTCAAGTTTACCCCTCCCAGACCAGCTCTACTTTATTAGGGAAATAAAAGCTCACAACCCTATTACGACAATCCATGATGGCATAACAATTATGAAGCCAGTCCATGCCAAGAATGATGTCGAAATCGTTCATAGGTAACTCAACCAAGTCTGCACACATAGTCCTACCACATACAACTATTGGGCAATCCTTGTATACTCTATCAGCTCTTACATTTTCTCCTAAAGGTGTACTAACCACTATAGGATCATGAAAAACTTCAGTCAATATCTCAAAGGTGAGAGCAAGTTAAGGAGTTACAAAGGAAAGCGTACACCCTGGATCAAGTAAAGCATAAATAGAAGTTAAGAATACTGGCAGCATACCTGTGACCACATCAGCGGACTTCTCCTGCTCCTCCCTGCCCTTCAGGGCATAGAATCGGTTCCTCCTAGGAGGCTCACCTGCACCTGCACCCTGTGGATTAGGACTAGGCTGAGCATTACCTCCAGCCTAACCTCTATTCTGTGGACAGTCACTGACCAAGTGCCCGCTTTTTCCGCAACCGAAACATGCATTAGTGCCTTGTATGCACTCTCCACTGTGAATACGGCCACACTTCGCACACTCCCTTCTAGGACGCTGCACATCACCTCCATTGCCCTTCTTGGGCTCGGGTCTACCTCCTCTGGGTGCTGCACTCTTCTGAGAGTTAGAGTTCCCTGAACTCTGATGCGCCTTTTTAAATCTGGGCTGATCACGGACGCCAAAGTTATTCCTGCCGCCACTATTACTAGGACCTGCCTGGTCAGAAGGTTTAGGCTTCCTAACCTCACGGACCCTCCTCTTCCTCCTGCTGTCCTCTACCTGCTGGACATGCACCATCAACCTGGAGAGGTCCATGCTATCATGGAGCATCGCAGCCTAACACTTTTCCTCCAGATCCTCTGAGATTCCTCTGAGGAACCTACTCATCTCATCCCTGCTATTAGATACAAGGGAAGTGGCATACCTGGATAATTTAACAAACTTCAGGAAATACTCCTTGACCGTCATCGACCCTTGTTTAAGGTTGATAAACTCCTCAACCTTGGCCTCCTTCATCTTCGTGGGGAAGAATCTCTCCAGGAAGGCTGTCTTAAACATCTCCCATATGACCGGACCTCCACCCAAAGCTCGGCTATCCTGCCACATCTTGTACCAGGACTGTGAAACATCCTTGAGCTGGTAGGAAGCCAGCTCAGCCTTCTCTGTATATGTGGCCCCAATGGTCACCAAACTTTTCTACACCTCATCAATGAACTCCTGTGGATCCTCTGAAGTCTTGGACCCTGTGAAAATCGGAGTATTCATCCTCGTAAAGTCCCGTAGTCTGTATTCCATGCTACGTGCTGGTAGGTTCTCCCGCTGAATCTCCTGTCTGTTGGCCTAGGCCATCATATCCTGGGCCTGCACAGTGATGGCTTGAGCCATCTGTGCCAAAGTGGTCCGCACCTCCGCATCAGTTAACCCAGTTGGGTTAACTGGCATGGCCGCTCGTACAGCTGGAGCCTGTGGTGGAACTTGGTTGCCCCAAGCAGCTGCTTCTCCTCTTCCCCGACCAGCATTCCTTCTTGTGTTTATTTTCTGAAAAAATTAAGAATTGATGTTAGATACGATCATAACACCAACAAATCAGACATTAGAGAAGGCACGATAAGATCAGAAGAAAGAAATTTTCCTATGCATCATGCAGTCTCTAATTCAGGATAGTGGTGCACTTCACTACCATAACTTAGAAACTACTCGATGTGGTTGATGTGAACTTATTATCCTCGAAATTTAACCTAATGCTCTGATACCACGTTTTCACGACCAGAGTCTAGACCCTAGCTGAAATCGGTGTCGTTGACCTATCAGAGGTCGCAGACAAGCCTATATACGTCATCGTTACATCATTTAGGTTAATTTTAGTGGAAAATTTGAACTTTTTATTTAGTTGAGGTATACTTAGACTTCATAGTAGGAAACGTCATATTTGTATAAGATCGTCTACACAATGTCGTAATCGTTCACAACAACCATCTAATACCAAGATACTCAAATGAATGAAATAGTTCATAACTGCATTAAATGTATACTTGCAAAAATGGCACCAATACAATGTCTGAAACAAGTGAGAAAGAAACGCTAGTGGAACATCCTCCACTAGCTCATTCCTACATCTAAACTAGAATATAAAAGATAAGCATCCTCAAAAGCATGAGGGTCTACCAAGTCCGGATGAATCCTCCACGTCCGGATAACTTCAACGTAGTCTCATAAGCTCTAGCGTTCACCTGCACGTGCACCTAAAAGTAGAGAGTTGTATGGGATTAGTACACACTTGTACTAAGTATGGGTATATGCAAGCACACACCAAGGACATGCATGATTAAGAAGAGCTCTCTCCAAACGATATGAGTTATTGAAAGTCAAGTCAGTGGACTTGCCAAATCGTATTAGGAAAGTCATGCTATCAGAGTAACATGCATCGTCATTCTTTTCATATTGCACACAGCACATAACGTATTTCATATAGCACAAATATATATATATATATATATATATATATATATATATATATATCACATATAATCCGTTCATATGCCATGAGACCTTGGAATCATGGACTTAACATTAGGACTTCCCAAAATGAGGGCTCAATATATGGGACCTCAATTAGGGAGCCTTCTTTAGGAAACACAGAGTCTGCTTCATTCATTCATACATACTTCATTTTCATTCTTTCATAGACTAGTGTAAACACCAGCTATACCTAGGATGTAGTTTAAGACTTTCATCGGGTTCACTGTGCAATGACCAAGAATGACCTAGTGTTATTACTTAAGTCTAGCTCACCTCTTGATTATCCTATCCTAACACCTTTGGTATCGTTCATTTCATTGTGTGCATTACTTGAGGATGGCCTCGTTCTTTCTTTGGGAACTTTAACTTTAACCGACATAGATCATGTAAGCATCATGAAATCCAGCGTTTAACCCCACACCAAAAAGAGGTGGAATCACCGGCCAAAGTGAAGCAAAACATGCTAACGTATATAGGGACTCGAACCCTGCTAGAACCCTATATTGGCAGCATAGGTTTAAAGACTAGGAGATATGAGGAGACCCATACCCGTCTGGACGGACAGTCTCATCTCATGAGAATTACACGAACCTCTGCCTTCCCAGAAGAAGGAATCACGACTCATAGCTAGTTTATCGGTGCTCAATATAAAGTTCCATTACATTCTTCTCATTCATCATAGAAGATGGCTTCTAGCATGAGGGCATCATATCTCATTAGATGATTTCTCATCTCATCATTAGTATTAAGTATGCATTAATTTCAATATTTTCATTAGAGTGTTCATAGAGACTGGTCTCTTCATTAACTTTACACTCTCATAGGTGAGTACGTTTTTGGTAACATTTACTTAGGCTCATTTGAGACTTGCTCTCATCTTTCACATTAGCCTCTTCTCATGTTGTCACCACATTTATTAACTTTAGCACATTTACTCTTCATAATTACTGACCCCTTTACGTGAATGTTCATTTCATCATATGCCAATGCACTTTGCCTTTTAGTGTGTTTCACACTCTTACTCGACCCTTCTAGGGTCACATCATTTCATCACATAACATCTTAGGTTCACTTACTTTTTAAACGTATGCTGGACTTATGCATCCACACGTACAAGACATGAGGCTTCATTCATAGTTCGTCTAAGTGATTCATATTTACCCAAGATTATGTGGTACAAGATTTATGCATCTTGTAGGTATGCCAAGATCTCGATTTCGATCCTTAAAGGCAGCATTCATTAAATATTTGTTCAAGTACAACTTATGTGTCAATACGAAATTGGGCAAGGGAACCCGATTTCGAATCCTTTGAGCAACACTTGATCTTATATTAAACTTTGATAACTGTATTTTTCAATTTGGGGGACCCTAGGTCGATCCCCATGACCCACATATATTTTTCTTTCTTTTGCCTCCTCTCTTTTTCGTTTAAGGCCACGGATGTGGGATCGATCCCATACAACCTCATTTTATTTCTCTTTAATTTTCTCTGAACTTCCTCACATATCCAAGAGGTTGTGGGTTCAATCCCCACTCACCTCAATTTATTTTTCTTTCATTTTTCTCATAACTCTCTCACCTATCCAAGAGGTTGTGGGTTCAATCTCCACACACCTCATTTTATTTTGTCATTCATTTTTCTCCTAACTCTCTCACTTGAGTCTTACCCCATTTCGAATCCCCCTTACCTCATTTATTTATTTTTTAATTTTTTTTCAGCATCTTGCATATGGTGAGGCCTTGGGTTCAATCACCAATGACCTCACATTTAAAAAAAACTTAAAATATACCTCCCTCAACACTGTCCAAACCCATTTTTGGAAATTTGGTCATATTTTCAATTCACTTTTTCTCACGTTTTTACCTTATATTTTTATAGCAAAATCATTAGTAATTTCGTATATTATTATATGCATTATTTCAAAGTAAGTTTTCACAAAACACAAGGATTTAAACATGCCGATTTCATGCTCCAAAACATGCTCAAGCACACAGTCATATGCACATTTAACACATTTTCATCATCACATAAATCCGAACATAAATACATGAATATACTCATCATGAAAACACGTTACACACCTTATATCTACCAGCAGACATACCAACCTACAATAATCGATAGGATCTAGTGACAGGGACATGCAACGGGGAAACAATCCTGGTTTTTGGATTAGAACTGGCTGAATCCTAGGGGTCTCTTGTGAACGGGACCAAGAGTAAGAAAACCCATACCTTGAAGTCGTTCAACACTAGTTATAATGCTTCCAATTCCAACGAAACCAAGCCTCACCACCGAAACCTCAACACAATCCCGTCAAGAACTTTGTTTTGCTTTTCGTTTTTAGACTAACTTTTCTTTTGAGTTTTAGCGTTCAAGTTCTTGATGAATTTTAGTTTTCATTTTGTTCTTTTCTTTTACTGATGAATGATCGTGCAAGTGAGGTGGGAGTAGAGATAGACGTGAAACTAATAGGTAGCTTAGGATTAGGAGAGTTAGGTGGAGACTTAGTCAAACTAGGACTTCTCGTTATTTATAAAAAATTGGATTTTTCCTTTACTTTAGTCAGAAAATTAAATATTAATTAATTTAACTAATTCACTAAATACCAATTAATTCAACTTAATCATTGCTTCCACCAAGGATCGAGCCTGGGTGAAGCTTAACTTCGCAAAAAGGGTCAACTTCGGCCAACCCTACCCAAATTTCCCATTACTCATTTTAATTAATTAATTAATTAAATATTTAGGTAATTAAAATACTATCCTTATCCTGGAAAAGACCATTTTACCCCTAGACCCTCCAAACTTAAGATTACCCCTTTCAAGTCCAATTAAGACTCATCCGGGTGTATCTTCATATTCAGAGGTCTGGTTCTACGCGCATCAATCCGTGTTAACCCGGTCTAATCTAAGGCATTCTAGATACGTTAGGCATTACTTAGCATAGTCATTTTAGGGTTGTTACATCATGGTTCTGTCGAACAACAAAACAATGTCAAGGCATTATTAAAGAATATTAACGAACAGTTTGAGAATTCAGATAAGGCACTTGCCAGCACCATAATTATGAAATTCTCATCAATGGGGCTCACTAGTGTGAGCACATTATGAAAATGAGAGACTTAGCGGCTCAACTAAAGATTCTTGAAGTCGAAGTGTCTGAATCTTTTCTTGTACACTATATACTGATTAATCTACCTGCACAGTATGGTCCCTTTAAGATCTTTTATAACACACATAAAGATAAATGATCTATTAATGAACTCATGGCCATGTGTGTTCAAGAGAAAGGTCGACTACTAATGGAAATAGAAGAAAGTGAATCCATCACTACTCAATTAAAGAAGACCAATCAAGCCAACAAGAGGTCTAAAGGAAAGGCAAAACTTGAAACTGACATAAAAGAGGAAGCCAATCGTCGCTTTTGTAGAAAGACGGGGCACATAGAGCAGGATTGTGTCAAGTTTCAACAATGGCTTGTTAAGAAAGGTATTTCTATCTCTCTTGTTTGTTATAAAGCTAATATGATTTATGTTAATCATAACACGTGATGGATTGATTCTTCTTCTACAATACTTATTAAGAATTCTTTGTAGGATTTAAGAAACCTACGGAAGCCAGTGGGAGCTAAGCGAAACATCTATTCTGGAAACAAGATGCAGTCGCATGTAGAAGCTATTGGGACATGAAATTTAGTTCTTAGTAGTGTTGGAAAATACTTGTTATGTTCCTAATATTTCTAGGAATTTAATTTCAGTATAAGAACTTGTACCTTTGGGATATTCCTTCCTTCTAGATGGTGATTCTAAACTATTTTATAAATCTAAACTTATTGGATATGGTACATTGTCTTATGGTCTTTTCTCTCTTAATATACAAAATGATTCCACTCATATTGTTATGCATGTAAAAACTGGCACTAAAAGATGTGTTATAAATGAAAATTCCTCTATCTTAAGGCATCGGAGATTGGGACATATCTCCATCGATAGAATTAAGAGATTTGTAAATGATTGAGTACTTAGTACTTTAAATTTTACTGATTTTGATACTTGTACGGACTGTATTAAAGGCAAGCAGACCAACAAGTCAAAGAAAGGTGCCAAGATGAGTTCAACCGTATTAGAAATCATACATTTAGATATATGTTGTCCAGACATGGACACATATGGTCAGAAATACTTTATCACTTTTATAGATGATTACTCACGATATATGTATCTCTACATGCTTCATAATAAGAGCGAAGAATTAGAATCCTTTACATTTTTCAAGGCTGAAGTAGTGAAACAATGCAAAAAACAAGGCATAAGTCATATGTGGCCCCTTAAAGTTGTCCGCATAATTCATTTAGACACCTCGACTAGCGCTAGTACCTATTGAACACCTGAAATATTCAAATTGTGTATCTATTAAGCACAAAATACTGATGTAGCAAAAAACGTGTTCTTCACCTTCCGTGAGCGCGTGTAGATACCAACACATGATATTTTCCATTTTCTTTTTCCTTAAAGTACACTTATTTGCTTTATTATATTGAAATTAGTTAATAAAGAACTAAAAAAAACTAACAATTAAAAAAAGTGTCTTCTTCCCCGAATGTTGCCTCAATATAGTTTCACCAATGTTGTACTTACCTCCCATGTGACACCACCCCACCAACTCTCTCTTACTCTCATCCTCTCCAATTATTTCTCTGTTTTTCCTTTTTTTTTAAAGATCTTTAATATTTTTGTGAAGTTTTATTTATTCAAAATAAATGATTTTTTTTTTATAAAAGTATAATTGCTTCTTGTAACTGTGATCATGCTTATTAATCAAACGAAGATTAAGGCAATGGATAGGAGATGTTGCTGATGCCGATGGAAGAGTGAGGAGACGATTATTTACATGTCAACGCCGACGGAAAGGAAAACCAGTTGAAGAAGAAGACGGCAGGGTGGGGGAGTTCATTAAAAAAGACTATTTTTATTTTCTTAAAATTCTCTTTGAATTATTCAAATAGATTTTTGTTAAATTGAATTCAACTACCATGTGTCATTGTTTCATTAGTACACCTGATATGTATTTCCGTTTGAACTACATGCAATTTTACTTTTCAACTTATTATTATTTTGTGTTCAATAGATATAAATTTCTTAATGTTAAAGTGTTCAACAGGTACTAGCCCTAGTTGAGGTGTCTAAATGAATTATGTGGACAACTTTAGGGGGCCGCAGATGACTTAAACCCAAAAAAAAAATTAAGATTGTGAGAACTGATAAATGTGGGGAATATTATGGTAGATATACAGAAGATGGACAAGCACAAGGTCCGTTTGCGAAGTTTCTTCAACAAAATGGGAATGTTGCCCAATATACTATGTCTGGTTCTCGAGATTAAAATGATGTAGCAGAAAGAAGAAACCGAAAATTATTGGACATGGTGCGTAGTATGTTAAGTGGCTCTAAGCTACCTAAGTCCTTGTGGATTGAATGTCTTAAGACAGCAGCGTCTATATTAAACCGAGTTCCAACCAAGGTTGTTCCAAGACGCCTTTTGAGTTATTCAAAGGTTGGAGACCTAGTTTGACACATAGACGAGTACGGGGATGCCCGCCTGAAGTTAGAATTTACAATCCACGAGAAAATAAACCGGATCCTAGGACCATTAGTTGATATTTCATTGGATATGCCGAGAAGTCTAAAAGATATAAATTCTACTGTCCATCTAACAATACTAGGATTGTGGAATCAAGAAATGTAAAATTTCTTGAAAATGACTTAATTAGTGAGAGTGATTAAATTCATAATACAATTTCTATAGGAGATCAACCTTCCACGTCAAGTCAAAAATTGATTGTTGTACATAATACCCCTCAAGTTCAATTGGGTGTTGAGCAATCAATAAATGAAATTCCATAAGCTGCTGAAAAGCATGCATAAAGATCAAGTTGTTCAAGTAATTCCTGAAATTATTGAACAACCAGTTGAACAACATAATCCACAGGAAAATGTTGGTGCAACATTGAGAAGATCTACTAGAGAAAGAAACTCAGTAATTCCTAGTGACTTTGTTGAATATTTGCAAGATTCTGACATTAGAGTTGAAAATGATCCTGAGGCTTTTCACAAGCCATGAATTTTAAAGGGTCTGAAGTGTGGTACAATGCCATGAAAGAAGAGATGAATTCTATGAAAAGTAACGAGGTCTGGAATCTTGTCAAGTTGCGTAGTGATGTTAAAACTGTTGGATGTAAATGGGTTTTCAAGACTAAAAAAGAGTCTTCACGCAACATAGAAAGATATACAACAAGACTCGTTGCTAAAGGATTCACTGAAAAGGAAGAAATTGATTACACAGAGACATTTTCTCATGTGTCTAAAAAGAATTCCCTGCACATTATATTGGGATTAGTAGAACACTTTGACTTAGAATAGCAATAGATGGATAGGAAAACCACTTTACTCAATGGTGATATAGAGGAAGAGATTAATATGAAACAACCTGAAGGATTCTCCTCTAGTAATGGTGAGCACTTCGTATGCAAGTTAAAGAAATCCATATATGGACTAAAACAAGCTTCCCGTCAATGGTATTTGAAATTTCATAATGTTATCTCTTCATTCGACTTTGTTGAGAACATTATGGATCAATGTATATACCATAAGATCAGTGGGAGGAAAATATGTTTCTTAGTTCTATATGTTGATGATATCTTACATGCATCCAATAATAAGGGAATGATACATGAGTTGAAATAATTTCTCTCGAAAAGTTTTGATATGAAAGACATTGGTGATGCATCTTATGTTATTTGTATTAAAAATCATTGAGATAGACATCAAGGTACCTTAGGTTTATCTTAAGAATCCTATATCAATAAAATTAGAGAGAGGTTCCGAATGAAAGATTTTTTATCAAGTGTAGCTCCTATTGTGAATGGTGACAAGTTAAACTTGAATCAGTGCCCGAAGAACGATCTTGAGAGGGAACAAATGAAGGACATTCCTTACGCTTCTATTGTCAGAAGCTTAATGTATGCTCAGGTATGTACAAGACTTGACATATCATTTGTTGTTGGAATGTTAGGAACATAACAAAGTAATCCAGGTCTTGTCCACTGGAGAGGTGCAAAGAAAGTCTTAAGATATGTTCAAGAACAAAAGACTACATGCTTATGTATAAACGATCAGATTACTTGGAAGTCATTGGCTACTCTTATTAAGACATTGTTGGCTTTGTTGATTCATAGAAATAAACTTCAGGATATATATTTATTTTAGCCGGCGGAGCTATATATTGGAGAAGTGCTAAACAGACTCTAGTTACTACTTCCACTATGCAGGCTGAGTTCGTTTCTTGTTTCGAGTGTACCTCACATGTTGTATGGTTAATGAGTTTTATTTCTAGACTTAGAATTGTCGACTCTATATCTAAGCCATTAAGGTTATATTGTGACAATTTAGTTGCTGTCTTTATGGCTAAGAATAATAAAAGTTGTAGTGGAAGCAAGCATATCGACATCAGATATCTATCCATAAGAGAACTTGTTAAAGACAAGAAAGTGGTCATTGAACACGTTACCAGTGAAGTAATGTTAGTTGATCCTTTAACTAAAGGCATGCCACCACACAAATTTAAGGATCATGTAGTCACAACGGGACTTAGTCCCTGTCACGATCGGGGTCTAGACCCTAGCCAAAACCGGCGTTGTTGACCTCTCAAAGGTCGCTGACAAGCCTACTTACATCGTCATTACATTCGTTAGGTTTATTTTAACGGAAAATTTAACACTTTTTGTTTATGTTTGAAGTATTCATAGACTTCATATTGCAAACATATATACGTGTATTTGTAAGGAAGTTCATTCCTCATACATCAACCATCTAGTTATAGAAAAATACAACCTGAAAGAAATAGAATCTCATGTCATAAGTAATACTTGCCATAACGGCACCATTACAAGCGTCTGAATAAAATAGGAAAGAAACACTAGTGGAACATACTCCACTAGTTCAAACCTACTACTAAGCATGAAATGTAAAGGCAGACATCCTCGAATGCATGAGGACCTACCAAGTTAGGATAAAATCGCTGAGTACGAACATCTGCAATGATACCTTCAAAGTCCACCTGAGCCTGCACCTAAAAGAGTAATATTGTATGGAATTAGTACACACTTGTACTAACTATGGGTATATGGAGCAACACATAATGGTAATGCATGAACAAGAATGGCTCTTCCTAATCAACATGCTTTCTTAGAAGGTCAAGTGTCTTGGCTTGCCTAATTTTTAATGGAAAGGTCGTGCCATGAATATGTCACACATCACACATACGTAGGTTCACATAACATGCATTTCATGTTCCATATATCATACATCTCATATCCACAAGACGTTAGAATCATGGACGTATCATTAAGACATCTCAAGTGAGGGCCCAACATATGGGACCTCAACCTGAGGGCCTCCTTTAGCAACCACAGAGTCTGCTTCATTCGTTCATTGGTATTTCACATAATTCATTTCATTCATTCATAGGCTGATGTAAACACCAGATACACCTAGGATGAATTTTAAGACTCTCATCGGAATAATGAAGTGCAATGACCAAGAATGACCTAATGTCATTACTTGAGTCCGGTTTCACCTCTTGATTGTCTTGCACAAACATCTTCGGTATCGTTCATTTCATTTTCTTTCATACTTTGAGGAACTTTCAACCTTAACCGACATAGATCATGTGAGCTCATGAAATCCGGTGTCTTCCCCACACCGAAAAGAGGTGGAGTCACTGGCCAAAGTGAAACCAAAACATGCTAGCTTTATGGGTTCGAACCAAGCTAGTTCCCTATGTTGGCAACATAGTTCAAAGACTAGGAGATTTAGGGAGACCCATATACACCTTGGTGGACAGTATCATCTCATGAGAATTATGTGAACCTCCGCCCTTCCCTAAAGAAGGAATCACCACTCATAACTAGTGTATCGGTGCTTAGTTTAAAGTTCCTATTTACATTCAACTCATACATCATCGAAGCTTGCTTCTAGCATGAGGTAGTCATATCTCATTAGATGATTTCTCATATCTTCTTTACGTATTAAGTGTCAATTGTCCTTACTTTTACATATAGAATGTGACTGAGACTTGTCTCTTAATATTCAACACTGTCTTAGGTGAGTACTTTTGGTGACCTTTACTTAGGCTTGGTTGAGACTTATCTCACCATTCATCTTAGCCTCTTATCATGTTGTCGCCATTTTCATTAGCATCATAGTTTAACATAATTACTCACCTCATTAGGTGAATGTTCGTTTCTTCATCTTGCCATTAACTTACATCATATGTCATGCACATGGCCTTTAGTGTACTTTACACTCGTGGTAGTACCCCTTTCGGGTTACTCATATTTCGCTAAGTGTTTCATGATTATCTAAGGGCATATTGTGCAAGACTTATGCATCTTGCACATTAAGCGAAGGGACCCGAGTTCCATCCCTAGTGGCTGCGTTTTATTTTATTATATGTAAGACTTATGTGCCTTACAATTTCGGTCAAGCGGACCCGTGTTCAAATCCCTTAGGCAGCATTTATATTCTTTTGATTTATTTTCATTGAGTGTGTGTGAAACTTATGTGTCTCCACACATTCGGCCATGAGGCCGAGTTTGATTCCCATCTTACACACAACATTATTTTCTTTTTAATTTACTCAAGACATCTTCATCTAGTGCTAGAACCTTGAGGTTCCGGGTTTGATTCACATCTCTCACACTATTTTTCTTTTAATTCAAGGCCTCTTCTCTTAGTGTTAGGACCTTGAGGCCTCGGGTTCCATCCTCAATGGCAGCATCCCTTTTTCTTCATTTTTACATGTGGTTAGCCGAGACTTAGTCAATTAGTATAGGCCTTTAGTTCACTTTCTTGCATTTAGCCTAAACATTTAGCTTAGAGTTTTACATGAACTTTTAACCAATTCGTTAAGGACTTTACTTTCATTTTCTTGTTCATGAACATCACGATTTCTTTTTGCATGTTAAACACACAACATTACGTAACACATAATTCACAATTTCTTCAAGTAGACCATAACAACATAATAACGGAAAACAACATACTTGTGCACATGTAACATTCAACATTAGGACGTACATAACAAAATCATAAACAGTCCGAGAACACACATTGCACATAATCACAATTATTCCTAAAATCATCTAACGCATGCAACAATCGTTCATAGGATCTAATGACAGGGGCATGTAACGGGGACAACCTTAGTTTTTAGTTTTGATTTGAACTGAGTCTTAGGGAACTCTTGGGAAAATGACCAATAGAAAAGAAAACCCATACCTTTTTCAGCTTTGACAACCCGCCACAAAGACACGTCATAACCCACGCACAAACCTCTCCTCCGAGCCTTGGTTCTTTTTCACAAGTGAAGTCCTTTACATGATTTCTTAAAGCACTTAGGCGTACAATTTGTTTCTTTTCATTTTTGATGGATGAAGCTGAGAACTTCTTTTGAATCAGTAGGCTTATTTTATTTTTCTGTTTTTGAATTGTAAAGTACAACTGAAAATGTTTTGTGAAGAGATAATGAATTCAGAGTGCACATTGAGTACACTACTAGTGGAGGTCGTGTACCCCTTTCCTTGGGAGTTTGTTGTTGACTTATTCAACACAATTTAAATGATAAAATAAGATTATAATCTACATATTAAGTTACTATAATTCCCCTCCTGAGTTTTGACTAATTTAAAATCATTTAAATCGTCACTTTATTGCCTCCAACTCGGCTCGAACCCGAGTGTGGAGATCCGTTTCAACTCGGGTTTGACCACCAAGATTTGACCAATTTTGACCAATTAAAACATTATTTAATTAATTAAATATCAACATAGGGTAATTACTATACTACCCCTAGCGTTGAAATAACCTTTTTACCCCTAGAACCCTTAAAACCTAGGACTAACCCTCTAAGTCCGGTTAAGACTCACCCGGGTGAATCCTATTGTTCGGGGACCTAACATGGTTGGAACCAACCCTTCATAGCTCAACCAACTCACCAAGTTGGTTGGCTTGGCTGGTGCATAGGTCCAGGGGTCTGGTTCCACGCGCATCAATCCGTGTGAACCCGGTCTAGCCTATGCATTCTAGGTACGTTTTTGTCTTACTTAGCATAGTCATTTTCGGGTTGTTACATTATACCCCCCTTAGGAACATTCTTCCACAAATGACACTACTCTTTGCTAGCAACAAGCCATTCATCTTTAGAACATATGCATAGATAAGCAATTCAATACTTTCCATTGGTGAATATCTGATTCACATATTAGCATGGTGGTGCACATCTTTGAAACCTACTAGAAACTTCATATTAATAGACTGACGAAACTCTTTCCTAAACTAGTCTCATCAAATCATACAACACAAGTAAGCATATAAGTCACACAAATCAGCAACCAACATGATGACTCAAACATATTAACCTCATACTAGTGCATAAACAATACACAGTCAAACACATGAAAGACTAATTAAGGCTACGCACCCGAGAAATCACCTGAAGTGCCTTCCCTTGCACCCCTAGACTTGAGTGCGAAGAATCGTTGCCTCCTTGGAGCCTCTCCACTTGGACCATTAGGCTGAACTTTCTCCTTCCCTTTTTCTTGAATTTTCCTATTAGGACAATCCTTCATCATGTGACCCGATTTGCCACAAATGTAACAAGCGCTAGAGACCATCATACACTCTCCTCCATGCAGTTTGCCACACTTCCTACAAGGTGGCCTCTACTTAGGTGTATCTACTTCATTGTTTCTGTTAACTCTGGGCTTGGAATCCCAATCATAGTGAACCTTGGATGAACTTGACTCCCCTTGGTGGGAGAGTCCCTTCGTAAACCTGGGCTTATCCCTGATTTCAGTACTACTCTTCCTTGTAAAATTCTCCTTAGCTTGCCTTGACATGTTCCCTTTCCTAGTGTGCTTCCTCTTCCTGCTTTCCTCCACTTGCTTGACATGGACCATAAGCCTGTAAAGGTACATGCTATCATGCAGCATAGCTGACCTACACTCCTCTTCGATATCCTCAGCAATCCCTGTCAAGAATCTACTCATCTCGTCTCTGCTATTAGACACAAGAGAAGTGGCATACCTGGAAAGTTTTATGAACTTCAGGGAGTAATCCCTGACTGACATCGAGCCCTGCTTAAGGTTGATAAATTCCTAAACCTTAGCCTCCTTTATTTCTCTGGGAAAGAACCGCTCCAGAAAAGCCGTCTTGAAAAAATCCCAAGTAATAGGACGTCCTCCTAAGGCCCTGCTATCCTGCAACATCTTATACAAGGATTGAACTACATCCTTTAGCTGGTAGGATGCAAACTCAGCCTTCTCCACATCAGTCAAACCCGTCACATATAGTATCTTGTGGATGTCATCGACAAACTCCTTGGGATCCTCATCAGTCTTAGATCCAGTGTAAATGGGAGGATTCATCCTCGTGAAGTCCCTTAACCATCTAGCCATGGTGTTGGCAGGTGGGTTCTCCCTGGGAACACCTTGTTGCTCCGCATGGGCTGTCATAGCCTAAGCTTGTAAAGTTATGGCTTGGGCCATATGTACCATGGATGTCCTCACTTCTCCATCTGTCAACCCTGCTGGGTTAACATGCATCTCCATTCTAGCAGCTGGGGCTTGGGGAGGAACTTGATTTCCCTCAGAAGATGCTCCTCCAATCCCTCTGCCTGCATTACTCCTCGTATTCATCTTTCTAAACACCAGAGTTGATGTTAGATACGCTCTTAACACCAAGTAATCAAAATTTCATTAGGCACGATAAGATTACAAGAAGGGAAAATTTCCTAAGCATTATGCAGTCTCTAATTCATGATAGTGGTGCACTTCACTACCATAATTTAGAAACTACTTAACGTTTTTGATATGAGCCTGATGTCTTGGATATTTAACCTAATTCTTTGATACCAAGTTTGTCACGATCAAGGTCTCGACCCTAGCCGAAACCGGCATCGTTGACCTCTCAGAGGTCGCTGACAAGCCTACTTACGTCGTCATTACATTCATTAGGTTAATTTTAACGGAAAATTTGAAACTTTTTGTTTAGATTTGAAGTATACATAGACTTCATATTGCAAACATATATACGCGTATTTATAAGGAAGTTCATTGCTTATACATCAACCATCTAGTTATAGAAACATACAACTTAAAAGAAATAGAATATCATGTCATAAGTAATACTTGCCAAAACGGCACCATTACAAGTGTCTGAATAAAATAGGAAAGAAACACTAGTGGAACACACTCCACTAGTTCAAACCTTCTACTAAGCATGAAATGTAAAGGCAGGCATCCTCTAATGCATGAGGACCTACCAAGTCCAGATAAAATATCTGAGTGCGAACAGCTACAATGATACCTTCAATGTCCACCTGAGCCTACACCTAAAAAAGTTATATTGTATGGAATTAATACACACTTGTAATAAGTATGGGTATATGCAACAACACATAATGGTAATGCATGAACAAGAATGGCTCTTCCTAATCAACATGCTTTCTTAGAAGGTCAAGTCTCTTGACTTGCCTAATTCGTAATACGTAGGTCGTCCCATGAATATGTCACACATCATACATACATAGATTCACATAACATACACTTCATGTTTCATATATTATACATATCATATCCATGAGACGTTGGAATCATGGATGTACCATTAAGACATCTCAAGTGAGTGCCCAACATATGGGACCTCAACCCGAGGGCCTCCTTTAGCAAACAGAGAGTCTACTTCATTCGTTCGTTCGTACTTCACATAATTCTTTTCATCATTCATAGGCTGATGTAAACACCAGCAACACCTAGGATGAAGTTTAAGACTCTCATCGGGATCATGAAGTGCAATGACCAAGAATGACATAATGTCATTACTTGAGTCCGGTTTTACCTCCTGATTATCTTGCACAAACATCTTTGGTATCGTTCATTTCATTTTCTTTCATACTTTGAGGAACTTTCAACCTTAACCGACATAGATCATGTGATCTCATGAAATGCAGAGTCTTCCCTACACCGAAAAGAGGTGGAGTAACTGGCCAAAGTGAAACCAAAACATGCTAGCTTTATGGGTTCGAACCAAGCTAGTTCTCTATGTTGGTAACATAGTTCAAAGACTAGGAGATTTAGGGAGACCCATACCCACCTTGGTGGCGGTATCATCTTATGAGAATTACGTGAACCTCCGCCCTTCCCTAAAGAAGGCATCACCACTCATAACTAGCCTATTGGTGCTTAATTTGAAGTTCCTTTTTACATTCAACTCATACATCGTCTAAGCTCGCTTCTAGCATGAGGTAGTCATAGCTCATTAGATGATTTCTCATCTCTTCTTTACGTATTAAGTGTGAATTGTCTTTACACTTACATATAGAATGTGATTGAGACTTGTCTCTTAATATTCAACACTCTCTTAGGTGAGTACTTTTGGTGACCTTTACTTAGGCTTGGTTGAGACTTGTCTCACCATTCATGTTAGCCTCTTATCATGTTGTCGCCATTTTCATTAGCATCATAGTTTAAAATAATTACTCACCTCATTACGTGAATGTTCATTTCTTCATCTTGCCATTAACTTACATCATATGCAATGCACATAGCCTTTAGTGTACTTTACACTCGTGGTAGTACGCCTTTCGGGTTACTCATATTTGGCTAAGTGTTTCATGATTATCTAAGGGCATATTGTGCAAGACTTATGCATCTTGCACATTCGGCCAAGGGACCCGAGTTCGATCCCTAGTGGCTGCGTTTTATTTTATGATATGTAAGACTTATGTGCCTCACAATTTCGGTCAAGCGAACCCATGTTCGAATCCCTTGGGCAGCATTTATATTCTTTTGATTTATTTTCATTGAGTGTGTGTGAGACTTATGTGTCTCCACACATTCGGCCATGAGGCCGGGTTCGATTCCCATCTTACACAACATTATTTTCTTTTTAATTTACTCAAGACCTCTTCATCTAGTGCTAGAACCTTGAGGTTCCGGGTTTGATTCCAATCTCTCACACTATTTTTCTTTTAATTCAAGGTCTCTTTTCTTAGTGTTAGGACCTTGAGGTCTCTGGTTCCATCCTCAATGGCAGCATCCCTTTTTCTTCATTTTTACAAGTGGTTAGCCGAGACTCAGTCAATTAGTATAGGCCTTTAGTTCACTTTCTTTTATTTAGCCTAGGCGTTTAGCTTAGAGTTTTACATGAACTTTAAACCAATTCGTTAAGGACTTTACTTTCATTTTTTTGTTCATGAACATCACGATTTGTTTTTGCATGTTAAACACACAACATTACGTAACACATAATTCAAAATTTCTTCAAGTAGAGCGTAACAACATAATCACGGAAAACTGCATACTTGTGCACATGTAACATTCAACATTGGGACGTACATAACAAAATCATAAACAGTCCGAGAACACACATTGCACATAATCACAATCATTTCTAAAATCATCTACCAGAAGTCATACAAACGCATCCATCAATCGTTCATAGGATCTAATGACAGGGGCATGCAACGGGGACAACCTTAATTTTTAGATTGGATTTGAACTGAGTCTTAGGGGACTCTTGGGAAAGGGTCCAAGAGAGAAGAAAACCCATACCACTTTCATCTTTGACTACCAGCCACAAACACACGTCCGAACCCACACACAAGCCTCTCCTCCGAGCCTTGGTTCTTGTTCACAGGTGAAGTCCTTTACGTGATTTCTTAAAGCACTTAGGCGTACAATGTTTTTCTTTTTGTTTTTGATGGATGAAGCCGAGAACTTCTTTAGAATCAGTAGGCTTATTTTATTTTTCTGTTTTTGAATTGTAAAGTAAAGCTGAAAAATGTTTTGTGAAGAGATAATGAATTAAGAGTGAACATTGAGTACACTCTTAGTGGAGGTCGTGTACCCCTTTCCTTGGGAGTTTGTTGTTGACCAATTCAACACAATTTAAATGATAAAATCAGATTATAATCTACATATTAAGTTACGATAATGCCCCTCCTGATTTTGTCTAATTTAAAATCATTTAAATCATCACTTTATTGCCTTCAACTCGGCTCGAACCCGAGTGTGGAGATCCAGTCAAACTTGGGTTTGACCACCGAGCTTTGACCTATTTTGACCAATTAAAAATCTTATTTAATTAATTAAATATCAACCTAGGGTAATTACTATACTACCCCTAGCCCCGAAATGACCTTTTTACCCCTAGAACCCTTAAAACCTAGGACTAACCCTCTAAGTCCGGTTAAGACTCACCCGGGTGAATCCTAGTGTTCGTGGACCTAACATGGTTGGAACCAACCCTGCCTAGCTCAACCAACTAACCAAGTTTGTTGGCTTGGCTAGTACATAGGTGCAGGGGTTCGGTTCCACGTGCATCAATCCGTGTGACCCGTTCTAACGTATGCATTCTAGGTACGTTTAGGCCTTACTTAACATATTCGTTTCCGGGTTGTTACAGTCCCACTACGTAAAATTTTGTTGTTAACAATGAATGTTTACGAAACTCTATTTTATATGATATTTCTCGTTAACTGTGTGCATATTCAGTTTTATTTTATGAAATGTCAATAAAGTATGGATCTTGAATAAAAATTGAGTTTAATCATTAATTATATGGGTTAAAGTTTAGAAATATAGTGCATTGTGATACATAGAAGATACCACTCACTGCAATCGAAAATATCGCCATGATTCGTGTATTATATTTCAATAATGGGATTAGAATATACGAACCAAGTGGGAGAATGTTAGCATTTTGTTAACTACCTATTATCCCATTAATGGGAAGGTAGTTAACTATCCAATATCCCACTAATGGGAATGTGGTAAATTACCCATTATCCCACTAATGGTATAATGTTTAAATATCCATTATCCCACTACATTGATCCACTATCCTTCTACTCTAGTGGTTGCTAACTTCCCATAACCTCTTAACCGTTCTTGATGGAAGCACATTTTTAAATATGTCATTTGGTTTAAAGGTCCCTAAGCACATTACTTCTAAAAACTCCATACCATCTAAGAGTGAGTTTTTGAGTGCTTAGAAGATATTTGAAGAAAAGAAGAATTGTAGACTCCGACTATATCACTAACAATGGCTGGAGGTATGCCGATCACTCTATATTTCCGCTGCGTCATTGCTCAGCAATGTCTCACATATTGATGTTGCATTATATATATGCATGTTGTCAAGTTTAATATATGACTGGGCATCTGAAGAGGAGATTTGAAAATTGAGGTGGTCTGTGAGGTCGGATACGGTGGGTAGGAAGAAAGATAGAAGCCGAAGAAGTATTGAAGAGTGATGATTACATAAGATATGACACAATTTTAGTATACTGAGGAGATGATCTTACGTAGAACTGTATGCACGTCATGGTGTAGAATATAACGTTGGTAGGTATTTAAGTTTTGTCTCGCTTTTGGTGGGACTATGGTAGTATCGTATTTGAGGTAGTATTATTATAGATATATAGTTTCTTGGGTTTGATATATGTTACCATTTATTGTCCATTGTGTTTTAGATATCACATTATTTAGTTGTTGTTACTATTTTTTTTCTAAATTCTCTCTACTTATTTTTCTTAATTAATTGATATGTTTTTTTCACTGTCATATTTTCCTTTCATCACTATTTTGATGTATTCCACTTAAGTCGATAGTCTATCCAAAATAACCTCTACTTCTATGGAGTATGAGTAAGTTTTATGGATATTTTACCTTCATTAGAATCCACTTAATTGTGGTGAATATATTATTGATGTTATTATAACTTCACATCAAGAAAATGAAGAACATTCTTTCAAATTCATCCAAAAAATATTTTTTATAGTAAGTTTTTGTTTCCCAGTGTAAATAAATAATGCACACGACCAAGAGATCCAAGTGTTCTTATATTAAAAATATCTATTACAACAAATAATAACATATTATGTATATGTAATATATTATATAATAAAGTTGTTATCAATATTTTAAAATTATTTCATTTTCTTATTTAGTATCAATTGTATTAAATCATTATTTTAGGTTGTATATAAATGTTTATTTTTATGTAAGATATTTGACTAAATATATTTATGTGATATACGTGTATAAAATTCTCAAAATATAATAATTGATAATACCTTGTATAGAAAGATTTAACTTTCTAGAAAAAAAATGATAATAAAGAGATCTCAATAACTTAGATGCAACCAAAATAATGTTTAATTTAATGTTGATAATTCTTTTGGATATATATCTATTGAAGTAACGCAAAAAAAAACTTAAACATTGAATCAAAATCTATTTATTAATGTCGACAAATGAGCGACTAACCAATATAGGAACTCCCAATTGAAGTAAAAATAATTTTACTTGAAAAGTGTAAATTTTATGACCTAAAGTGTTAACATCTAAATGTGTAAAGCATATATGATTCTTTTATAAGAAACTCTAATGAGAAAAATAAAACCGTTAGATATAAAGCACGAGTTGTGCTACTAGATTTCTCGCAAAGACCAAATGTTGATTATATGAAGACATTTTATCTTGTAGTAGATGCAATCACTCTAAGATATCTATTAAGTTTGGTAGCACATGATTTCACAACCTGAAAATAGACATGATAGCACTTGTCTATTCTCATCAAGACAATTCAACCTTAACCCAACGTAAAGGAAAGAAATGCGCAAATGTAAAGCAAGAACAAGATAAAATAAAAAATTTATTCATTCTATTAAAACACCTATTTTGTTTCTAAATTAGAACAAAGTATAATGAAAAAGAAAAAAAAGGTCTTCCGAAATGACATGAAGCTACCTCTTGAAATCATTGACAAGCCTACAAATCAGGAGGAAGAGGAGGACCCCTTACATTTCAACGAACCTCCTAAACTACAACCTGCACAATAAGAGGACCCCTTAAATTCTAATGAACCTCTTTAACTGCAACATGCACAATAATCAATACAACCTAACAATTCTACGATACATTGCTCACAGGGCCCATTATCCACAATTCAATAGCCATAAATCAACAACCACCAAACTAAGTGAGTCAATTTCAATATCAAGTTGATTCTCAATCACACACAACAAGTGTATCAATCACACTAAACAAGCAAGTAACACATAAGCATCAAATGCATGAAGTAACAACAATAAATTCCTCGCTGGAACCATTTTCTATCGGCACAATATCACTAGATAGAATCATTTCCCATCGCCTTTGTTTCAATTCTCTATCCATAACCATTTCTCAACAGATTTATATCAATTCTCTAGCTGAAACCATTTCCCATCAGTTGTATATCAAATCACTAATCGAATAATTTTTCATCGAATTTACATAAATCATTAACCGAAACCATTTCCAATCGACTTTATATTAAATCACTACCTTGAACCAATTTCATTGGCTTTATAGCACTCATCGGTTATGACCTCAACATCATAAGCACTTGGAGAAAAATATCTTGGCAACCTAACCATCAAAAGTCTCATCATGGTGTTCAACAATTATAGCACACAAATAATATCACACCACATATAAGAGACAATAACTCATGCAATAAAGGTCCACATTCATGCTATCATGCATTTAATCAATTAATCAATAAGTGTCACGACAAGGCAATTCATTTTATCATTTTCATCATATAGCCTTCTCAATTTCAATCAATTTTTATTCATCAAGGTTTAACAAGTGGACAATTAACCCTTCACCTAATTTCTATTATTCCCAACATACAAATAACAATGATAATACATGAATTTAATACAATACAAAGTTTAAAGCCCGAAAATGGCAGGTCAACACATCTTTGATGTTGCAAAAGCGACCCGAAGTTCACTAAAATGAACCCCACAAAAATTGTCACGATCCGAGCCGACACTCTGAATGTGGATGACACTCAAGAATCATTGTGATTCCCCAAAAGAATCCTCATCCATATGATTACAAGTGGAAAACTAGTTAGAGCAATAATATGCTTAAAACTGAATCAAATTCTTTGCACTCAAATACTCAACTTCATAAAGTCTGGAAAATACTCAATAGAAATATTTGTAGTTGGTAAAACAACTCAAAGGAAAGTAAATGAAGAAAGAATCATCAACTATAACAATCTATGAAGCCTCTACTACCAAAGAAAGATATTGAACAAGACCCACGGCATCTCAAAACTAATTGTTGCTTTAAATAAAATTGTTGACCAAAAACAAATTATCTCACCAAAAATACTTTTTTGAGAATATTTTGGATACTGAGTTTTAGAAGACAATACTAATACAATATTTACCTTTTTCGGAGGAGATTGGAAGGTGGTGCTCTTATCAAACAATGAGAGAGATGAGAAGAGTTCTATTTTCAGTTTCTTTGAATATATAAATTTATATATCTTGGTATTGCAACTTTTACTATTCCTTTCTTCATATTTTATAATCAAAATAGCCCTTATGTTCTTTGAGATATGTTGATCAACTCAAGTAAATGTTGATTGTCAAGCTTCCTAGTGAAAGTAAAATATTTTTCTTGTTTTGACTTCATGGAAGATGATATCAACAGTTATTATCAAATAAACAAAAAGCTTTATATACTTCAAGATCAAATTATTTTCACCACACATATATGTATGTTGTTGGATTTCACATGTTTTTTGTTATATTATATTATATTATATATATATATATATATATATATATATATATATATATATATATATATATATATATATATATATATATATATATATATATATATATATATATATATATATATATAAATATTGTCAACTTTAATATATGACTTGGGCTTGTACAGAGGATATGGATCAATTGAGGAGGTCTGTGAGGTCGGATACAGTGGGTAGGAAGAAAGGTATACTAAGGTCGAAGAAGTATGGAAGAGAGATTAATAGACGGGATATGGCACAATTTTAGTATATTGAGGACAAAAAAGTACATTGAGGACATGATCTTAGATAGAATTGTATGCTAGTCATTCTATTCTTGGAAGTTGTACTATTCATTTGTTTGTATTTTAGGATCAAAATTGCCTTTATGTTCCTTGAGATCTGTGTTGATCAACTAAAGAAAATGTTTATTGTCAAGCTTCGTAGTGAAAGTAAAACACTTTTCTTGTTTTGACTTCATCGAAGATGGTATCAACAATTATTATAAAAAAAAAGCTTCGACATCAAATCACTTTTCACCACATATATATGTATGTTATTGTCAAGTTTAATATATGACTTGGGCATGTGAAGAGGAGATTGAAAAATTAAAGAGGTCGGTGGGTAGGGAAAAAGGTAGAGGAAGGCTGAAGAAGTATTGAAGAGAGATGATTAGAAGAGATATGACACAATTTTATTATACTGAGGACATGATCTTAGATAGAATGAAATGCATTTCACGGTGATGAATATAACGTTGGTAGATATTTGAGTTTTGTGTCACTTTTGGTGGCACTGTGATAGCATAATATTTGTCGTAGTAGTATTATAAACATGTAGTTTCTTAGTTTTGATATATTTTACAATTTATTGTCCATTGTGTTTTACCTAGCACATTATTTAGTTGTTGTTACTATTTTTTCTAAATGCTCACTACTATTTTTTTAATTAATTGATATGTATTTTTCAGTGTCATATATTCTTTAATTTTCATAACTATTTTGATTTGTTGCACATAAGTCGATTGTCTTTCAAAAATAACATCTCTACTTCTATGATGTGTAAATGTAATATATCACAATTTGAAATAACTACGGAAGTGCTAAGAATTGGAAATAGTGATTTTTGGAAAGAATTGAAATCTTGAAATTTTTTGAAGTAGGGGAAAGTTGAATTTTTGGTCAATTTGAAAGGGTTATAACTCCTATCTAAGGATTAGTTAGGTGTATTTGCAGATATGGTTTGAAATATCTTGGAATAATCGTTTGTGCTATCGATTTGTGCGATTCCGAGTTTGAATGAGTGACTTATGCCCTTAGAAAGTTGGGATTTTTGAATAAGGAAAGTCCAATCCTAATTTCGAAAGGGTAGTTTGGTATTTTCCTTACCCAATTGATTTATTTCTATTTTTGGTAATTTAATTAGGGTATAATCAATATTAGATCATTTTACCCATTTACCAAAATACGCTTAGGGCTTGGAGAAAAGAGAAAAAAAGCGGACAAAGGAGAAGAGAAGCAAGATTCGTTAAGATAGTCAAGTTTAGCTTGTAGATTTCATCGGGAGGGGGAGCCCTACATGGTGTGTGACATCACATAGCGTTTGTTTAGTTCATCCACGCGCCAATAATTACTAATTTCAGTAAATTTAAGTTATTGGAAGCTTAGAAATTGAGTTCTTGATGGGTTTGTTGAACCTCTATTTAATTCAGGATTCGATGAAATTGTTCAGGAGATTTTTTATTTGTATTCATGTTTTTAGTTGTGTTTTCGAGTAGAACATGATGATTATAAAGAGTATGGATGATTATAAGAGTTTGGGGAAGAACTAATGGAATTTAGAGGGCTTAGAGATGTAAAACAGAGAAGACAAGTCGTCAAACACCTGGGGAAGGGGGTGGGGCGTCGCACCAGCAAGTGTGCCCCAAAAGGGGTTCTGAACTTTCACCCTTGGGGACCTACGTTATCCAGCGCGCCCCAGACCAGCTTCTGAACATCAAGGGCAGGCGCCGCACGCCTGTCAGAACGCCAGGGGCGCTAGTTTACCCCATTCTCCCCTACTTTTTTGTACTAGTTCCTTAGTGATGTACCTATGTTTCTAATTTATTCCATAACTCTAAGGTACATCTAAACCTCTTGAAATTTATCCATAAACATGAGATAATAAACCTCAAGGCCATAATCCAATTCAAGGAAAGTTAAGATAAAAGTCAAGAGAAGTAAGAATCAAGTAAAGATAAGTTCTTAGAGTTTTCCAAGAGTTTTTTTTTTAAATGTTTTAACTTTAATTTAACAACATAAAAGTCGAGAAGGGAAACCTTGATTTCCAAACAGCCTTCAGGTTACTTTTCAAAAAAGATTAACCATTTTCGAAATGGAGCAAGTGGGAAAACTTTGATTTCTAAGACAGAAGTTGAGCTAGGTTTTTGAGCACTAATCTCAAATCACAGAAAGAAGTATGTTATTAAATAGAAATAGCTAGTATATTTTGGGAGTAGTATTGAGTACCGATATGAGGAGGAGTTTAGAAAATTGTGAGCCTCATAAACATTGTAGCCATCATTAGTAGAAAAGGGTCATACTTTTTAGATGATTCCTTTAGTGTTTTTTAGCATTGATAATGTGATCCATTTAGTAGTTCAGGTTCTACACCCCCGGCAAGGTATAGGACGCCCCTACAACATGAGGCAAAATGTTGTATAATCACAATACCTCTTGCTTGATGGTTGTTGGTTAGAGAAACTCCCACAAAATAATTGTATTCTTTTATACAAAGTTTATTTGTATTTTTACATTTTATTTAGAGTCATATTGTATATCTGCATACACAGAGTTGACATCATGTTTTAACTACCTTTTCTTTATATTGAACTTGTTTAAATTGTTTTATATTGAAACGAGTTCAGTTATGTTAAGTTGAGTTGAGAAAGGTAAGTTCTTAAGATTTTCCTTTCAAGTTTATGTTTGCGTTTAACATTCAAACAAGCACACTCGTACATTTAATGTACTGATGCCAGTTGCCCTGAATCGTATTATAATGCAAACGTATGAAACTAGGATCGACATCCAGTGCTTTGTTGATCCAATGAGCACTCCAGAGTTAGTTGGTGAACCTCCTTCCATTTTGAAGGATTCCTTTTTATTGCTTTAAGTTCTTTCCACTATTTATTTTGTTAGGGTGATCGGGGAACCTACCCCGACATCCATCTATTATATTTTAGAGGCTTCATAGATAGTTAGATGTTAGTTCTTTTGTCTTTCATTGTCATTTTCTAATGTTAAGACTTCGGTTTTCCATAATGGTTAAGTAAAATGTTCATTTATAACATTCTAGTTTATTTCATAGATTTAATGTTATTGAGTTAAGTCTTCCACTAAGTAAGCAAGCCATGCCAGGGGTTTGCTTGGGGGAAACAATCGAGTGCCCATTTCGCTTAGGGTGTAGTCCTAGGGCGTGACAAACTTTGTATCATATCCCAGATATTAAGAGTCATAGGGCATCTATGAAACCATGTTTGTAGAGTCCTACTTATCGGTGTGAAGTTCACCACATCTATAACTAGGAGGCTCCAACATTTAGGAAAATTTCTAACTTTTTCACACTCATTTCAAGCGTTATAGTTTGATATCTAAAAATTTTCCTTCATTTTCGTGCTTGCGCATATTTTAGATAATTATGGTTCCATGAAGAGTAGTCAGAGGTCGTCCATCTAATAGGAAAGTTTAAGAGCAAGGGGTACCTAATGTACCTTGAGTGCAACCTTAAGGAGAAGTTACCAATTCTGAGTTCCGTGAGGCAATAAAGATGCTGAGTCATATTGTGACCAATAAAGATGGGCAACAAAGAGGAGCTAGACAAGAATTGAATGATACGTCTAGGATCCGAGAGTTCTTGAGAATGAATCCTCCAAGATTCACAAGTTCAAGCATTACAGAGGATCCACAAAACTTTATTTAAGAACTGAAGAAGATATTTGAGGTTATGCGTGTTTTCGGCACTGAACGAGTTGAATTAGCTGCATATCAATTGAAGAGTGTTGCTAGGACTTGGTCTGATTAGTGTAAAGAGGGTAGAGAGAGCCACCTACGAGTTGGGTTTCTTTTGAGGAGGATTTCTTGGTTTTTTTTTTCTCAAGAACTAAAATAGGATAAGGTGCGAGGGTTCCTCACACTTAAGCAAGATTCTTTGAGTGTTTATGAGTATGGGTTGAAGTTCACCCAACTATACAGTTATGCTCCCTAAGTGGTAGCGGACATAAGGAGTAGACTTAGTTTGTTTGTGTTGGGATTTCGAGTAACAAAGGTAGGGCTAAAATTGTATACGTGCAGCAGGTTAAGGAAGAGAAGCTAAGGGATAGAGAAGATTTTAAGAACAAGAGATCAAAGAAATGGAACGAGTCCGGGCAGCAGAAGAGTAGTGCCAACTGGTCATACCTCCAACATAAGCAGAAAGGACCTGGTCCATCATTTGCTAGTGCACCTGCACCATGGAACAAAGGTGAGGACAATAGTCAGAAATTCAGAGCTAAACTTGCTTATTTTCAAGGTAGCATGGCACAAGGGGGTAGTAAGCCTCCTCTATGCGCCAAGTGTGATAGGAACCATTAACGTATGTCGTGAGGGCTCCAGTGGTTGTTTCAAGTGTGGTAAGAATGGGCACATGCCAGAGTGTCCAAATAACATGTAAGGAAATAGTAATGGGGGCAATATATCCTAGTCTGCTTCAGTTGCTCCACAAGACAGAGTTGCACCTAGAGGGGATACTTCTGGTACTGGCGGAGGAACAAATCATTTATATCATATCAATAGACGCAAAAATAAAGAGGATTCTCCAAATGTTGTTACTAGTATGATCTAAGTCTTCGAGTTTACTTTTTATACTTTGCTAGATCCAGGAGCGAGTTTATTTTTTGTTACTCTATATGTTGCTATGAATGTTGATGTTATTCTTAAGAAACATTGTGAACCCTTCAGTGTCTCTATGCCTGTTGGTGAGTCTATTCTAGAAGAGAGAGTCTATCGCGATTGTACCATTTCTGTCAATCACAAAAGTACAATGGCTGATTAAATTGGGTTAGAATGGGTAGATTTTAATGTCATTCTTGGTATGGACTGACTTCATGTCTGTTATGCTTCAATTTATAATAGAACTCGAGTAGTGAAGTTTCTCTTTCCAAATGATCTAGTCTTAGAATGGAAAAGTAGTTCAGCAATGCTTAAGGGTCGTTTCATTTCATACCTTAAGGCAATGAGGTTAGTTTCTAAGGGGTGTGTCTATTACTTAGTCCAAGTTAATGACTTTAGTGTTGAGAAACCTCCTATTCAATCATTTTATTCAGTTGTAAAAGAGTTCACAGATGTGATTCCAGATGAACTACTTGGAGTCCCTCCTGAGATAGAGAGACTTTGACATATATATCATACCAAATACTGGTCATATATCTATTCCGCCATATAGAATGACACCAACAAAGTTGAAGATCTCAAAGAGCATTTGAAAGATCTCCTAGATAAAGGTTTCATATAATCAAGTGTCTAACCTTGGGGGTGCTCCGATCTTATTCGTGAGAAAGAAATATGTTCCCTTAGGATGTGTATAGATTACCATCCGTTGAACAAGGTTACTTTCAACAAAAAGTATCATCTACGAAAAATTGATAATCTTTTTGATCAGCTTCAGGGTGCCACCTATTTTTTGAAAGTAGACCTTAGATCTGGCTACTATCATTTAAGCGTAAGCGAATAAGATATTCCAAAAATAGCTTACAGAACCCGATATGGTCATTTTAAGTTTTTGGTCATGTCCTTTGGGTTGACCAATGGACCTGCATCATTCACGGACCTTATGAATATGGTATTTAAACCTTATTTAGATATTTCATTTATCGTCCTTATTGATGAATTACTAATATATTCATGGAATAGAGAAGATTATGCTACTCATCTTAGAATATCCCTTCAGACTTTGAAAGATAAGGAGTTATATACTAAGTTCTCTAAATATCAGTTTTGGCTTGAATTTGTGGTATTCTTGGGCCACATAGTTTCTGATGACGGAACGAGAGTTGATACTCAGAAAATTGAGGCGGTGCAGAATTGACATGGACCCAAATCTCCAACTGATATTAGGAGTTTCTTGCATTTGGCTGGCTACTATAGAAGTCTCGTAGAGGGGTTGTCATCTATTTAATCCCCTTTAACCGAATTGACTATGAAAATGTAAAGTTTCAATGGTTAAAAGCTTATGAGAAAAGATTTTAGAAATTGATAAAGAGTATGACTATTTCACAAGTTTTGACCTTACAGAAGGTACTCAAGTTTTTGTGGTTTATTGTGAGACATGTAGAGTTTGTTTCGGTTGTTTCTTAATGGACAAAGGCAAGGTTATAGTTTATGCCTCTAGAAAGTTAAAAGTTCATCAGAAGAATTATCAAAACAGTGACTTAGAGTTTATTTTTGTTGTATTCTCCTTGAATACATGTCGTCATTATTTTTATGGTGTTCATGTTGATGTGTACAGTGATCACAAGATGCTTTCATATGTGTTCACTCAGAAAGATATTAATCTAAGTCAAATGAAGTGGTTAGAATTACTCAAGGATTATGACATGAATATTCTTTATCACTCAGGTAAGGCTAATGTTGTTGATGATGCCTTGAGCAAGTTGGCTATTGGTAGTACCACTTATGTTGAGGAAGAAAATAGAGAGTTAGAGAAAGATGTGCACAGATTTACACGATTAGGATTCAGACTAATAGATTCCACGGAAGGAAGAGTAATGGTGATATATGGGCCTGAATCATCCTCAGCTTCTGAAGTGAAGAAAAGCAAGACCAAGATCCTATTTTGCTTGAATTGAAGGCAAATGTTCATTATCAAAAAGTATTATCTTTTGAACATAGGGAGATGGTGTATTGAGGTATCAATGTTGTTGTGCATACCAGTGCTGGATGGGCTCCATGAGAGAATAAGGGAGGAAGCTCATAGATCAAATATTCCATTTATCCGGGTTCCACAAGGATGTATATTGACTTGAGAGAAGTCTATTGGAAGAGAATAATGAAGAAGGGAACTGCAGAATTTGCTCCTAAGTGCCTGAATTGCCAACAAGTTAAAGTAGACCATCAAAAAAGGCCCGATGGTCTGTCTCTGAATATAGAAATTCCTAAATGAAAGTGGGAGATGATTAGTATGGATTTCATCACATGAGTTTACCGAGTTCTTGTAGGCAACATGATTTCATTTGGCTAATTTTCGATAGAATGACAAAATCTTCCAACATTTTACTTGAAAAGACTAACCATTCGGCTAGAAAATTGTCCTAAGTTGTATCTTCAAGAGGGGGTCAGACTTCATGGGGTTCCATCTCCATCATTTCATATAGAGGTGCACAATTTACTGCCTAGTTATAGAAATCCTTTCAGAAAGGTTTGGTTCCAAGGTGAACTTAAGTGCCGTCTTTCATCCTCAGACAAATGGGCTAGCAAATCATACTATTCATACTTTAGAGAATATCATGAGGGCTTGTGTGATAGATTTCAAAGGTAATTGGGATGATCACCTACCTCTCATCGAGTTCGATTGCAACAATAGTTACCACTCTAGCAATGAAATGGCTCCTTATGAAACTCTTTATCAGAGAAGATGCAGATCCCATATTGGATATTTTGATGTTGGTGAAACAGATTTCATTCATCCAACTACGAAGAAGGTGAAAGTGATTCAAGAGAGGTTTAAAAGGGCACTAAGTCGTTAGAAATCCTACAATGATGTTGGGAGAAGAGAGATCGAGTTTGAAGTAGATGATTAGGTGTATTTAAAATTTTCACCCATTAAGGTGTTATGAGGTTTGGTAAGAAGGGGAAACTTAGTCCCCGGTATATTGGACCTTATCGTATAGCTAAGAGGATTGACAAAGGAGCTCATGAACTAGAGCTACCGTAGGAGTTAGTCTTAGTCCATCTAGTGTTTCACATCTCCATGTTGAAAAAGTGCATGAGCGATCCATAATTGATCATACCAATTGAAGATACTTGGATCAAGGATAGTTTTTCTTATGAGGATATTCCGGTTCATACTATAGAACGCCAAGATCGCAAGTAGAGAAAAAGAGAGGTAGCATCAGTAAAAGTCCTTTGGAGGAACAAATTTCTTGAAGAAGCTACTTGGGAAACTGATGTGGGTATGAATAAGAAGTATCCACATCTCTTCAAAACCGTAGAAGTTCAAAATTAAGGTACTAATCCTTTCTTGGTATTTATTTTGTATGTTAGAATATTGTAATAGTATTGCTTTATTGGGTGGTTGAGTTGTTGAATGTTACACCCTTAGACTAGTAAGAGTAATCTCATTTGAGGACGAATATTACCAATGGGAATATATTGTACCACCTCAAAATTTGAAATAACTAAGAAGAGGCTAAGAATTGAAAATAGTGATTTTTGTAAAGAATTAAAATCGAAAAATTTGTTTAAGTAGGGAAAATTGAGTTTTTGGTCAACTTTAAATGGTCATAACTCGTTGCTCATTATGTATATTTCTCTTGGAATAATCTTTCCAACACCACTGAGTTCGCACGATTCTTAGTTCGTATGAGTGAGTTAAGACCTTTGGAAGTTGGGCGGTTGAAATAAGGAAAGTCCCCGACAAAGTATTGACGACCCTGACAGCGGAGACAAAACGTTGTATCGTCACCATAACTCTTACTTGATGGTTATTAGTTAGAAAGACTCCCACAGAAGTAATTTTATTCTTATATACGTAATTATTTCTATTTTGATATACATTTACGAGGTATGTTGTATCTTTGCATACACATAGAGTTGACATCATTTTTTAAACAACTTTTATTTTTATTGCACTTGTTTTAAATTGCTTTCTATTGAAATAAGTTCAATTATGTTGAGTTGAGTTGAGCCATGTAAGTTATTCAGATTTTCTTTCAAGATTATGTTTGCGTTTACCATTCAAACTAGAATATATACTTGTACATTCAATTTACTGGTGCCAGATGATATGCATCATATTATGATGCAGACGGAGGTAACTAGGATCGACATCCGGCGCAATATTGAACCAGTGAGCACTTCATAGTTAGTTGGTGAATTGCATTCCATAGAACTCCTTTTTTATTGGTTTTGAGTTCTTTCCAATATTTCTTTTGTTAGGATAATAGGAGGTTCTGTCCCGACAATCATATCAGTTGTTTTAGAGGCTTCATCAATAGTCAAATGTTAGTTCTTTAGCCTTTTCCATGTCATATCTTATGTTAATACTTGAGTTTGCCTAAATGGCCAAGATAAATGTTCATTTATAACATTCCACTGTATTTCATAGATTTACTGTTATTGACTTAGGTGTTCAACTAAGTAAGTCAGACCAGGGGTTCTCTTGGGACAACAATAGCCATCGAGTGCCCTTCCCGCCTAGGGTGTAGGCTTGGAGTGTGAAAGTAAATCCAGTTGTATATAGAAGATTTTTGTATAATAAAATCTATTGAAAAAAGTAAATAGTTAGATATAAAGCACGAGTTATGATACAAGATTTCTTGCAAAGACCTATTGATGATTATATGATGACATATTCTCTTATTATAAATGCAATCACACTACTGTATCTAAGAAATTTTGTAGCACATGATTTCACAATCTAAAAATGGACGAGATCCCACTTGTCTATTCTAATCAAGACAAGTCAGACTCAATCCAACGTAAATGAAAGAAATGCGGAAATATTAAGTAAGAACAACATAAAATAGAAAACGTATTCATTATATTAAAACCCTTAAACACTACTACAAAAAAGGCTTATGGCGATAGTTCAAAAATGGTTGCAATAGATAGGGAAACATTGCACTAGATCTATGGCTAGGGTTTATGAATTGTTTCATCTTTATCGCATGGCTATAGACCTATGGCAATAGTTTTGTGCTACAGTAGTGAAACTATAGCCATAACTATCTCTTTTGAAACGGTTCTGCTACCATTACCATAGAATTTCAAGGAATGATTGTTGAGACTACTGCAACAATTATTTGAAATTATTGCAACGGTTCGGTAGGCTATTGCAACGGTTAAGTTAAGAGATCTTTTGAATTTTATTATAATAATTATTTATCTATATGTTAAAATATAGTACAACAAAAATTAAATAAACAATGAAAGGGGTCTTAGATATATTCATACAAACATATAATATTAAGAACAACGAAAAAAGAATTACACTAACTAAAGAAACAAAGAACTAGCTCCTCCAACTAGCTAAGCTATACAAATCTTCTATCTAGTCTTTACATTAATTTTTACTACTCCATATGTCAAAATAACTATACTTGCACCTTTATTTTTCATTGCTCGTTCATCACATGTGGTTGAGGCACTTTTTGAATCCACGATGCATTATTTATGGCCATCCAAATAAAAATCTACACACCCAATAAGTTCAGTAAATTAAGCATATATTTAACACTTGAAATTCTACAAACACAATTGAAATACCTAATCCAAATTTATAGGATAAACAATTAACTCAAAAGCTCAAACAGTATGGGAAATATACAAAAGATTTATCTAATTGATCAATACTCATAAAGATGAATTTTCCTATAAGCACATCCATTAACTAGTTCATGAATTCACAATGTGACCATTAATTGAGGGATGCTTCATAATCACTAAACCTTATTAAAATCCAGATATGTATAGAAAAATATTGCACCGACGTAAATAATTGTGTGTGATTCATCGAGTGTAATACGTTAGATGGGTTCCTAATAAACTCTCTGAACTATGTTGTTGATGTAACATCTTGGAAATTGTAATAACTAGGAAGAATCTTAGAAGTGAAATAGTCAGTTTTGGAAAAAATTAAAACTTGGAAATTTTCTTAAGTAGGAAAGAGTGAGTTTTTTTGTCAACTTCAAACAGTCATAACTCCTAGGTCAGGATGAGTTAGGTGTGGTTTCAGATATGGTTGATAATCCCTTAGAATAATCTTTCCAACGCCGCAAAGTTTAGCATACTTCCAACATCGTATGAGTGAGATATGCCCTTTGGGAGTTGGGGTGGCGGAATATGGAAATTGCTCAAATCCAAATTATTAAGGGGTAGTTTGGTCTTTTCTTTACCCAATTAATTAAATTCGTATTTGTTAATATTATTAAGGTTCTAAATTGAACTTGGTCACCTTTACACTTTTGGATAAAGGTTACGGTTTGGGAGAAAGAACGCAAGAGAAGAAGAAAGGAAAAAGTAGCAAAGATCATCGAGTTCGTCAATAATAACTTGTAGATTTAGTCTGGGGTGATCCCTAAAAGGTATGTAAGTCTCTCATAGCGTCAAGTCTATTAACCCATGCGCCAAACATGTTTCGTTCAGTATGAATTTGTCCAAAAATGGTTGAAAGTTAATGTTCTTAGCTTTTATTCTTGAATTTAAATATGTTCTTGAATTGGGTTGAATGTTAGAGTTTTGAGACCTTTAATGATTGGGTTTTAGAGTTGCTTTAAGTTAGGTTAAAGAGTATTAATGATGGGTATCGTGATCTAACATGATTTTTAGGAAGATATTCAAGCTTAGGTGAATTGGGGTTGAAAAACAAAGAAGGAAAAAGTCGGACAACTTACACGAAACAAGTCCACATCGCAGACTTGTTACCCTAGTGAAAAATACCTTCCCGTTGCGGACAAAACGCGGACTCCTTTGTTTCAAAATTTAATTTCTCGAATAATAATCTAGGAGAATCACCGCAACGCGGACTTGTTCCAAGTTGGTAATTTCATCACTTTTCTAAAGTTAAGCTATTCGGAATCATTCCTAAAAATCATGGGGTCTTCTCAAAAACAATTTTTTATCCTTGAATCCATAGTTCAATCTAAGCATCAATTCAGAGTCAAGATATAAGTTAAGAGTCGAGTCAAGTGAAGTTTATAAATGTTTTCAAGGGTCTTTTACAAATGTTTTAACTTAGTTTCAGACTAAAAGTTCAAGTTAAGCAAAGAGTAAAGAGTTAAGTTCATTTATCAAAAGCTATAGGGAACTAAGTATTCCCAAATAATTTATCTTCTTTTAACATTTGAGATAAGAAAGAAAATTGATATTTCAAAAAGATTCTTGAGCAAGAAAAAGGGAACTTTTCAGCTAAGAGTTGACTAATTATCTAAACCTAAAGAAAGAAGTTGTTTTTAAAAAATATGAGCCAAGTATATTTTGGGAGTGGTATTGAGCACCGATATGGGAATATGAGTCCATATTAACTCAAGTTTCCATAAACCATATAGATGTCATAGGTTTTGATGGGTCATGTTTTTTAGATAATGACATAAGTTAAGCTAGTGGGTAATGTGTTGTATCATCACTATAGGTCTTAAGTGATTGTTGTAATTTAGAAAAACTCCTACAACAGTAGTTGCATGGTTCCTCTAGATGTTCTGCTTAGTATGAATGGGGGTATGGGACATCATTCATACATTGCACAAGAAGATTGAGAGAGGAAGCATGATATGTCTTTTATTATGATTATGAATTGAAATTAATTTTTGTGGTATTTTTATATGTATCTGATAGATATTTGTATCTTTTCATACACAGAGAGTTTACAACATGTTTTTAAATAACTTTTCTTTATTCTGCACTTGCTTTTAAATTGCTTAATATTGAAATTAGTTTAGTTAAGTATTCATAAGTTGAGAAGATCAAAGGTATACAGTCAAATAATAAGATTTTCCCCTAAATTCCCAATTCAAAAATAAACAAATTTGGATGAACTTGTAGGGGAAATCCATTGATTGTTTTTCAAAGGGGGAATACCTGATTCTTCAAATCGTTTGAATCTAATGAAACATACTTCTCCATTAGAAAAATATATGAGTCCGATTGTGTATTAAAACGATATATATTGACAAAAAAATGAGAGAATGAAATTTGGGAAGGTGGGCTCTTACCAGATATGACATTCATCAGATATTGAGCCTAAGTTCAACGAATCTTTGAGATAGAGCCTTACAAAACTAGGTTCATTTCTTTGAGGAAGAGTCTCTGTTCGAATTTTAGATCTATGTTGGGTTTGGGAATATTGTAGGAGGGGCGGTGAAAGGTTTTATAGTACAATAATGTAATTTTTTTCGAGAATTGTTGCCATAAAGGTTCTATTGCAATAGTTTCAGAAAAGGTCCCAAAATATAATACTACAATAACGGGTATTTTTATGTTGAAACAATTTTAATTAAGAAGAGTTCTAATCGAGTCAAAAGTCTAAGGTAACGATCTTAATTGTTGCAATAGATGTGCTACTACAATGTTTGTACATGCTTTGCTAAGAATCTGTTGGCATAGGTCTATTTTCTTGTAGTGAAAACTTTGTTATCAGTGTATAAGCCACTAAATAAATAAAGTGTATAACTGAAATAATTATAAGTTTCAACCTTTGTTTCTCAATTAGAACAAAATATAAAGAAAAGGAAAAAGAGGGTCCGTCGAAGTGAAAAGCAGTTAACTCTCAAATTCATTAACAAGCTTAAATATAAGGAGGATGAGGAGAAAGACCCCTTACATTCCAACAAACCTCCTCAACTACAACTTGTGTTGTCACGACCCGAGCTATCCCCTAGACGCAGAATTGATTCCAAGCTAACCTTGTTACCAAGATCATAACCATAATAAAGATAATAAACTGATGCGGAAGCTAAATCATAATTAAAATGAAAAGATGGGGAATACCCATGTACTATAACTGAGATAAATGAAATAATGATGAGTTTAGTACATAGAAGATATTAACTTAATACCAAGCTGAAACTAACTAGGTCTGAATTAAGCCTCTAACGGACTAGAATTGGTTGGGACAAGCCCAAGATAAGTCTAGAAAAGATAAAACGAAAGGACTAATATACTAAAAAGAAACATATAACTCTTGTACTCAGAAAATGGAGACTCACCATTGATTCTACTGAACTAGAGATCGAGAATTGATCAAAGCGTGATTTCGATGCTGAGAACCTAAAACTACATCACTAGAAGAAGTAGCGCACGTATATGTCAGTACTTAAAAGGTACTGAACATGTAGGATAGAGTAAGTTGAAATAATACATAACTAAACAAGCAAAAAAGCAATTATAATATTTTGAATATAATGTACTGAATGCTGACCTAACTGGATGCAATGACCAAATTTATAACATGTTGAGACTGAATACTAAATGAATTGTAAATATGGTCAACGCAATAGAGTCTGACTGTACTGTGAGAGCTACTAATAACCAATAATAAAACTACATGAGCTAAATGTGGAGTCCGATCTATACGCCACACAAGAGGACCGAATATACGTTGTCAGAGGTACAAAGGCATGCTGGCGTGATCACTAAGCTGATGCCCACAGAGGGACTTACAGCCTACTTGGCTAGTAGTTTTGGGACTATTTGGGTGCGCTAAACCTTAGTCCAACTCAATATTATGCTATTCCTAATGAATTAAGTAGTGAACTTATTATGACTGAGTTTCTGTAATTAGTGGATAGCTCAAACTGAACATGCAAATTGAGAATGCAACAATTTATCTGATAATGATGCATTAACAACTTAGGCATGTATAATTGAATAACTTAAATATCTTAACTAGCATATGTAATAAAGAACTAAATGATACATAGCTAGGGTTCTGAAAATCATCCGATAAACTAAATATTAACATACTAATATTAGTTGGATCATTATGATAGCTAAGAACCCAATAATTATAATATTCATGAAACCCTAAGTCTAGTCATGATAAGTGAATCAAGAAACTGACGGAAAAATAGGTACCCAATGGGTGAAAGGAATCCATTAGTGAAATCCTACATACCTGGTGATAAATTCGACGGAGAAATCTTAAGATTTTAGGGCTGGAACTGATGGAACCTTGGTGTGTTCTTGAACTAGGGTTCTTGACCTTTTTCTCATCTCTTGCTTCTAATTTTCTAAATTTTGATTAATGATTTGATTTAGGTAAGCTTTAGTTCTGTTTCTAGGCTTAAACTGACCAGAAGACCCTTGAATTAACTGTTTTGGGAGTGATAAACAGATTTGACCGACGGGTCCTTGTTAAATCTACGTTTCGTAGGTTGAGTTAGTTGATCAGGTATGCTCGACACACCCTCACTAGAATGAACATAACTCTTTACTCGGAGGTCAGATTTTAGCAAAGTAGTGGCCTTGAAAGAGGATTCAATTATCTCTCACATTATAGGTCATGGAACACCTAATTAATTTTGTGCTAAGAGTTATGACCATTTGAAGTGACCCAATCAACAATTACTCTAACTTGTTGTTGACTCCTACTTACGGTCACACCTACGGACCGTAAATCGAATAAGGGTCTGTTCTAGTCGTTCATTCTTATTGTTTATGGCTGGGTAACACGGCTCTCGATCCAAGGACACAGACATGAACAGTGCTCTGACATACAGACCGTAGGTCTATCCGTGGGTTTATACATAGCTGCTATTCTGAGCAGGGTTTTGGGAGGGGTTACAATGGTGAACTACGGACCTACAACACGGGCTGGTCTTTAGATGGTGATTTTAGGTTAAACTTACAATTTTTGAAAAATTGATTGCTGGCTTTTTTTTATATGGGGTGTTATATTATCCACCCCTTGGGTTCATTCATCCTTGAATGAAGACTAATCTAACTGAAATAGAGGGAGAGAGCTTAAATCCATACCACTAAACACTGAGAACTGAGTTCCAAGAACATGCAATTACACTAAAAATGTAAGTACAAACTGAGGGAATATGATTCTAAGGATGAATCCACGCATCAATGACTTAAAAACTGAAGAGGAACTATTACCTCAAGCTGTAGTGGAATCGGAAGGAAAGAGGTAAGGATACTAGGATTTCATGGCTGTTTTTGCTTCCCAAGTAGGTCCCTTACAGACTAACTCCTCCACAAAACCTTGACTTAAGAGACTACTTTGTTCTTCAACCTTCTAACCTAATGATCAAGAATCTCAACTAATACATCCTTATATGAAATGTCTTTCACAACCACATTCTCTAATGGCATTACGGAGGCTTGATCACCCACACACTTCTTCAAAAGTGAGATATGGAAGACCGGATGTACTACTGCTAATTTTACTAGCAACTCTAACTCATAACCCACTTTCATAATCCTTTTCAAGATCTTGTTAGGGCCTACATATCTAGGACTAAGCTTCTCTTTCTTGCCAAATCTCATCACCCCCTTTATAGGTGACACTTTCAAGAAAACTCTATCATCAACTTGGAACTATAGTTCTCTTTTCGTTACATATGCATAAGATTTCTAAAGACTATGGTTGTCTTAAGTCTATATCTAATGAGTTTCACTTTATCCATTGCATAACGGACTTAATGTGGTCCTATCAAGTCTCTTTCACCTATTTCAAACCAGCCAACAGGAGATCTACATCTAGGCCCATACAATGCCTCATATGGTGCCATCTGAATGTTGGAATGGTAGCTATTGTTGTAGGCGAACTCAATAAGAGGAAGGTCAAAATCCCAACTATCCTTGAAATCAATCACACAAGCTCTCAACATATCCTCTAGGGTCTAAATAGTACGCTCTGCCTGTCCATCCGTCTTCGGATGAAATGTTGTGCTAAGGTTAACCTGAGTACCAAGACCCTTCTGAAATGACTTCTAGAAATGAGAGGTATATTGAGGACCTTTATTTGAGATGATAGAAAAAATAACCCCATGCAAATTTAAATTTTCATTAATGTAAAGTTAGGCATAGTCCTCCGCCGAATCTGTAATCTTGACTGCTAAAAAGCGAGAAGACTTAGACATCCTGTCAACTATCACTCAAAAGAAGTCATGTTGTGTGCAAGTACGAGGTAATCCTCTGATGAAATCCATATTCGTCACTTCCCCTTTCAAGTAGGAATATCGATCTCTTGAGTCATGCCTCATGGTTTCTGATATTATACCTTTACTAGTTGGCAATTGGGGCACTTACTCACTAAATCTGCTATATCCCTCTTCATGTCATTCCACAAATAGACTTCTCGCAGATCGCGTTACATCTTATATGCACCTGGATTAATAGAATATCTAGAGTTATAGGCTTGTAGAAGAATATATTGTCTCAACTCACCCACTTCAGAAACACACAAACTACCCTGGTAGCAAAGTACACCATCTCCCCCTTGGGAGAAAACCTTCACTCTCTGATTATGGACTGTACCCTTTAAGTTCAAGCAAGATAAGATCACTATCTTGATTTTCCTTAACCTCCACTACCAAAGAAAATTCTGCCCCATTCTTAACAGTTACACCATTGTCTTATATTCTCATAAGGCAAACTCACAAACGAGCAAGCATGTGAACATCCTTCACTAGTTCCTTCATTTATTTGTTAACATGGGCTACACTACCTATAGATAATCTTCTAAGTGCATCAGCTACTATATTTGCCTTACCAGGATGGTAGTGCGTACTCATTTCATAAAAAAATCAACTCTTTCTCGGTGAACAGATACTGAAGGTTGTTATGGTCAGTGAACACATCTACAGGAACACCATACAAGTAGTGTCTCCAAATATTGAGTGCAAACACCAATGTTGCAAGACTAAGGTCATGACTTGGATAGTTCTTCTCATGCACCTTAAGTTGTCTAGAATCATAAGTTATAACCTTATCTCGCTGCATCAACACACAACCTAAGGTAATTTGAATGCATCGCAATAGATCACATAACCATCTACACGCTCTCGTAGAGTCAAAATAGGAGTTGTAGTGAATCTAGTTTTCAATTTTGCAAAGTTTTTCTCATAATCATCTGATAATTGAAATTTTACCATCTTATGAGTCAACCTAGTCAATGGTGTAACACTTTGAAAATCCAAGACGTGTTCTAGATTCTAACATGAGTGTCATAAGTTTTAGACACTGTTTTAAGGTCCATTTTAATGAATATAAGTCATTTTGGAAGTCTAGAAACCAAAACGTTGTTGACGTCCGAAAATAAGTTCAATAAGGTACTAGTGTACCTTAGCCTATTTGACTAAGTTTTAGGAGTTGAAAATTTATGAAATTTGGTGGAAGGGTATATAACATGTGTTTAAGTTGATTCATGGTCGAAACTCCGGGTGCAACTCCCCAAGGACCAACAAAGGGCCCTTGAGGAGGACCCTTGCACATTGGAGTCAAACACTGCCTGGGCAGTGTGCATCCACGAAAGGTAGTCGATAAGACGTGTGTGGATTGACGGGGCGTCGATGCCATCCGTCGACCAACACTTAGCCATTTTAGCTAATAGAACATTTGGAACAACCTCTGAAACTACCTATGAATGTGCAGCGCAGAAGGGGGCAGGAACCGTCGACTCACAGAAGGACCGTTGGTCGAGGTCTCATCTCTGAGAGGCTGACTTTTCTGGCCATTTTTAATTAGTTCTAATTAATTAATTTAGGGGTTAGGTCATTCGTTAGCAGATTCGGGAAGCCTAATTATGTCAATTTACACCGCATATAAAGACCCCAACCCAATTAGACTAATCATAACTCACAAACCCAAACTCTCTTCCTTCTCTCTTCTTTCTCTCTCCCAAGTTGAAGAACTCCACAGAAAACAAGGTCAAGGTTGGGTATAGGGATTTAATAACCAAGGTTTTTCCATCAATCTTCATAAAACAATAAGGTATGGGATCTCTTTCACCTTTGAGACCTCATTCCTCAAAGGGTCCATCAAATTGATTTTTAAAATTGCGTTTTCAAGTGGGTTTCATCAAATCTTGAAAATTTGGTTATGAATTGATTTTATGATTTAGTTTTTATAGTATGAATAGATTAACATGTATTCTAAATTAATTATGATATATCTATCTTTAAGTCTAGTTTGTAGAAGATAACCTTTACCCCTTAACCCTAGGTTGTGATCTTGATGTGAATTGGGTAATGTTGGTTAAATTAAATTTGTTATTGGTTGAATTACTAAAATATGATGTTCATGAATAAATCATGACTAAATTTATATTAATTATAGTCCTATCATGCTAGTTCTTGAAAAGTTGATCTAGGTTATGAAGTATGTCATGTATAGACCTAAGTATCTTGTCTAAAGCTATGAACTAGTATTGAATTGTGATTTAGTGATTCTTCTGGTCTTTTTATCATATTCATAATTGAGTTATGATTATGTTATACCCTAATTTTTTTGAGTATGGTTTGATGGTAAGACCTTGATGATGAATTATGTAGGAGGCTTGGTAAGTCTTGTGATACCTATCATTTACTCCAAATTATGGTTAATTGTGATTAAGTCCCGTTATTGTATTGGATTATGGTTTTTATTAGTATTTATTGGGTGGTATGACAATGAATTGAAATGTCTTAACTATGGCTAATTAGGTATTAGCTTTGGGAGTAAATATTATAAGGATGGTGAATGTTTTACCAATGTGTTTTATCATGATATGAGAATGTTAATGTGCTAACCTCACCTATGTGAATTGTAATGAAAGGACAATACTCATGCTATTCCTATTGAGATATGATGATGATGATGATGTTTATACAAGGGTTAGACCCTATGACCTACATTTAGCTATGATGATTAATAAAGACATTGAAGACATTTCAAAAAAGGACTCTAGCTTAGAACCGAGTGAACTAGAGTGAGGAGTGTCCCTTCCCACATAGGCAAGGTAGGATAACTAATGTACTCTTGAGATTGGAGACTATAATGCATGTAGAATAATGAGGTTACTAACTATATCTCCTAGTTCTTAAACTATGTTGCCCCCATGGTAATACTAGCTAGTGGATCCACGTAGTAGCTATGTTCATGTTTTGGTACTACCTTGGCAAGTAGTCCGCTTTATTTTGGTGTAGGGTTCGATGACACCGGATTCCACATTAGCTCATGTGGTCTATGTCGGTTTAGGCAAAATGTTCCCAAAAGGTAAAATAAATTAAATGGATGAACTCTAACTATGATAACTTAAGGGGTTTAACTTAGTCTAGGTAGGGGTATGGGATTCTACCTAAACATTGCACTAGTTAGACTTAAGGGGAGTCTTGGGAGGATGTTCTTAGTATGTATATGCTTACAAATGTAAATGATATGTGTATGATGATCTTACATGGTAATGATGATATGTGATGTATATTACTCTTATGAAGATGTATTTTATTTATAATGCTAAAAGTATGATATTGTGTGCTCTTAATGTTATGTTAGTTGAAGTGGGATGTTGGTCATGATTCTTGTTGAGTTACTTGATTGAGTAAGGTTATGGTGCTTTGCTTCGTCAATGTACTTGTTGACTTGATAGGGGTTCATGGGTAATTTTGTTTCTTTGATTTCTTTATAATGAACTCTTATTCATGCTTGTTGCTATTATGACTTGAGGATAGAGTTACTTTACCATGTATTCAATTACATGATATGCATGTTGAATTGACTAGTTTAATATAGTTGATTTTGTGATGTACATGCCTATTACTTAATGAATATGCCTAAGTGATTTAGTATGTTCTTGTTGAATATTCATAAGTGTTTCAAATTAAATTGCATACCTTTATGAAATGTCCCTTTTCTTAGCATGATTTCAAAGTATGTGTGCATATGGTCTCATACTTAGTACAAGTGGTGTACTAACCCCATTTCTTCCTTTTCCCCAATATTTTAGGTTCCGGTCATTGATGTGCTTTTGAATACGTCTTGAAGAAGTCTTGGATCTCTTATTCATCCAAGTAGGGTAGGTCCTCAGTTTCCGAGGGCGATGCAACTATCTAGATAATGGAGTTGTTTTGAGTTTAAGACTATTATGTTTCTTTCTTATCTATTTAGTATGAAACATTTTATAGACAATGTGAGGCATTCTTACTTTGATATAAGGGTTATTATCAAGTTCTTACACTCTTATTAGATGGTTATGAGATAAGACGACTATTATGACTATGTTATCTTTTATATATATCTATATGCAATAAAAGTAGAAGACTAAGTAATCTTCATATACGAAGGGTCAATGTATACTCGATATATATATGTAGAGGTCTTTGTAAACCTCCAATTAGAAGAAATGAAAAGTTTTAAATTTCTGCTAAATTTGACCTATGAATGTAATGATGTAATCTAAGAGGATAGTCTTAGCCCTCAAACAGGACAAAGATGTCGGTTACGTCTAGGGGGTATTCTCGGATGTGACAAACTTGGTATCAGAGCATGAGCTAAAATATATTTAAGTCGATGTTTCTCTTAACCACGTCTATGTAGGTTCGTATTCATAATTTTGAAGAGCGCCACACTTATGAATAGGAACCTATCAGATGCTTAGGAAACTCTCACTTCTTGGAAATCCAACTTCGTGCCTTTGGAGTGTTAGATCTATGTATTTTTGCATTTAATCTTCTCATTGTGATTATAGAGCAATGAATACTCGAAGGAATGCGACACGAAGGCTTTGAGAAAAGATTGCCTATGCCGGAGTTTCTTCTCGTAGTGATCAAGTTGCTCCTCTTGAGAAAGAAGCTAATGATGACCAAGCTCCGGTTGATACTCCTCCTTTAATAGATGGTGATATAAGGTCTGCTCTTTTCAAAATGGCTCTAGCCATTACTACCCAAGCACAAGCCGCCACTACTCAAGCCCAAACCATGACGGCCCTAGCTAATCGGGAGGTTGTACCCTGGGCAAATCAACAAGTTTCTACTATTGCCTCTCATCTAAGGGATTTCACTAGGATGAATCCTCCTACTTTTTATGGGTCCAAGGTTGAAGAAGACCCATATGAGTTCATTGATGAAATCTACAAGATTCTCTATGCTATGAGGTTGTCTACTAGTGAGAAGCCCGAGTTAGCTAGTTACCAAGTCAATGATGTGGCCCAAACTTGGTATACCAAATGGATGGACATTAGGCCGTTAAGAGGTAGACCAGTGACTTGGGAAGTGTTAAAGAAGGAATTTCTTGATAGGTTATTTCCTAGGGATAAGAGGGAAGTCAAGGTGGTGGAGTTCATCAACCGTCCCCAAGGAGGTAAGAGTGTTCATGAATACTCTTTGAAATTCACTATATTGTTGAAATATGCTCCTTTTTTGGTTTTCGACCCTAGGGATGAAATGAGCCGCTTTGTGACGGGAGTGTCGGATGAATTGCAAAAAGAGTTTCATTCTACTATACTACAGACAACATGACAATTCTCGTCTCATGGTTCATGCTTAACAAGTAGAAGAGGCAAGGGATAAAAGGAAGAGTAGAGATGCCAAGAGGGCAAGATCTTTTGATTGTAGATCTTCAAAGGAAAGTCTTGAGATTCAAGAGAAGCCTAGGTTCAAGAAGAGGGTGTCTAATCAAGTTCCTTCCATGTTCCCTAAGGCTCGTGATGATAGTGTGTCTAACACTAAGCCTAAAAAGGGAAAAAGTACTAGATCACCAACCGAGAAGAAAACTTATGGAAAATGTGGCAAAAAGCACTATGGTGATTGTTTTAAAGGAATATATAATTATTTTGGCTATGGTAAAAGTGGGCACAAGGTTAGGGATTGCGCTAGTGTGAGGGGTCAATACAAGGGTAGTGGTCAAGTTCAAGCTAGTGGTTCAAATGAGGCTCCAAAGAAGAATCACTTATATGCTCTATGCTCTAGGGGTGAGGAAGAGACTTCTCCCAACGTGATGACCGATATGTTGAAATTCATTTCTATTGATGGATATGCTTTGCTTAATCCGGGCGCTATATTATCTTTTGTTACTCTCTTGATAGGTAAGAAGTTTGAAATCTTACCCGACATTCTAAATGATAATTTTATGGTGTCTACCCCGGTGGGTGAGCCGGTTGTTGCAAAAAGAGTATATAGTAATTTCCCTATAATGTTGCCCAATAGAGTTACTTATGTTGAACTAGTATATATTGATATGTTTGATTTTGATGTCATATTTGGTATGGATTTGTTGCATGCTTGTTTTGCCTATACAGATTGTAGAACAAGGGTGGTTAAGTTTATCTTTCCAAATGAGTCCTTTTATAGTGGAAGGGGGGAAATTTTATTCTTAGAGGTCGTATCATTTCTTGTTTGAATGATTGTAAAATAATTTGTAAAGGGTGTTTGTACCATATAGTAAGAGTCCAAGATTTACACTCCGAAATTCCTCCCAGTGAGTAGGTCCCCGTAGTGATGGAATTTTCGGAGGTCTTTCGTAGTGATCTTCCCGGTATTTCTCCCGAGCGGGAAATTGATTTTGGTGTCGACTTGTTACTGGATACAAATCCCATTTCAATTCCTCGTTATCAGATGGCTCGCCCAAATAGAAAGAGTTGAAGGATCAACTCAAAGATCCACTAGACAATGGTTTAATTCGACCTAGTATTTCTCCATGGGGTGCTCCGGTTTTTTTGTGAATAAGAAGGATGGGTCCCTTTGAATGTTCATTGATTACCGCATACTTAATAAAGTCACTATGAAGAACAAGTATCCTCTCCCTCGGATTGTCAACTTGTTTGATCAACTCCAAGGGGCAAGCTACTTTTCTAAGATTGACTTGAGATCGGGGTATCATCAAGTTAGGGTGAGAAGTGAGGATATACCAAAGATGGCATTTCAGACTTGATATGGTCACTATGAGTTCTTTTTAATGTCCTTTGGTCTCACAAATGCCACGACGGTGTTTATGTATCTTATGAATAGAGTATTTCGAAGCTACCTCGATTCATTTGTCATTGTCTTCATTGACGACATCTTGGTATATTAAAAAAATGAGGGTTATCACATGAACCATTTGAGAGTGGTGTTACAACAACTAAAAGAACAACAATTATTTTCCAAGTATAGAAAATGTGAATTTCGGTTGAGGTCGGTGGCGTTTCTTGGTCATATCATCTCTAGTGAGGGATTTGAGGTTGATCAAAGGAAAACCGAGGTGGTGAAAAATTGTCCTAGACAATTGACTCCAACCGAGATTAGAAGTTTCTTGGGTCTAGTGGGTTATTATCAGAGGTTTGTGGATAGTTTTGCATCCATTGCATCTGCCTTGACTACTTTGACCCAAAAGAGTAAGAAGTTTGAGTGGTCGGAGGCATGTGAAAAGAGCTTCCAAATGTTGAAGGATAGGCTTACTTCCGCTCCAATATTGACCCTACCGGAGGGTAAACTGGGTTTTGTAGTATATTGTGATGCATCTCGAGTCGGGTTGGGATGTGTTCTAATGCAACATGGAAAGGTTATAGCTTATGCCTCTAGGAAACTCAAGGTGCATGATAGAAATTATCCTACTCATGACCTTGAATTAGCGGCCGTGGTATTTGACTTAAAGATTTGGAGGCATTATTTGTATGGGGTCTATGTTGATGTGTATATGGACCATAAAAGTCTTCCATATGTATTCACCCCAAAAGAGTTGAATCTCCGACAAAGGAGATAGATAGAATTGTTGAAAGACTATGACATGAGTGTCCTTTGTCATCCAGGTAAGGCCAATGTAGTAGCGGATACTTTGGGTCATTTGTCCATGGGAAGTGTGTCCCATGTTGAAAAAGACAAAAGAAACCTAGTAAAGGATGTAGATAGGTTGGCTCGTTTAGGGGTTTGGATTGAAGATTCTCCCATAGGTGGTGTGGTGGTACGTTACAACTCTGAGTCGTCTTTTTTGGTCGAGGTGAAGTCCAAACAACACCCTCATCAAGCATTGATGGTGTTAAGAGAATCGATTCTTGGTAAACTTAATTAGTAAGTCTCCTTAGGGGGGATTGTGTCTGGAGGTACCAAGGGAGGTTATGTGTTCCCAATATAGATGGTTTGAGGAGCCGGATTCTCGAGGAAGCTCATGGGTCCCGTTACTCCATTAATCCGGGTTCAACGAAGATGTACCATGACCTTAGGGAAGTATTTTGGTGGAAAGGTTTGAAGAAAGACATAGCAGAATTAGTCGCTAAGTGTCCAAATTGCCAACAAGTGAAAGTCGAACATCAAAAGTTGGGTGGCTTACTACAAGAAATCCAAGTTCCTATTTGGAAGTGGGAAGGCATTAATATGGATTTTTTGGTAGGTTTGCCTCAGACACAAAAGCAATATGACTCTATATGGGTGATTGTCGATACGTTGACCAAGTCCGCTCATTTCATTACCGTAAAGTCTACTTATTCAGCGAAAGATTATGCAAGGATCTTCATAGATGGATTGTGTGTTGATATGGTATTCCATTATCCATCATAAAAGATAGGAGTGCACAATTCACATCTAGGTTTTGGAGATCATTCCAAAAAGGGTTGGGTACTAAGGTGAAGTTAACTACTGCTTTTTATCCCCAAATGGATGGCCAAGTGGAGCGTACTATTCAAACCCTTGAGGATATGCTTAGAGCTTGTATTATCGATTTAAAGGGAAATTGGGATAAGCATTTGCCTTTGGTGGAGTTTGATTACAATAATAGATTTCATTCATCCGGATTCATGGATCTTTATGAAGATTTGTATGGTAGGAGGTGTAGGTCTCCGATATGATGGTTTGAAGTGGGGTGCGCCTTCGCTTCTTGGTCTCTATTTGATTTATAGGACTTTGGAGAAAGTTCATATCTAAGGAACCAGTTGTAAACAACTTATAGTTGGAAAAAGTCTTATGCCGATCATAGGAGAAGGGATTTAGAGTATAAAGAAGGTGATAAAGTGTATTTGAAAATTTTGCGTATGAAGGGGGTGGTTAGATTTTGCATGAAAGGGAAGTTGAGTCCTCGTTATGTGGGTCCCTATGAAATCTTGTAAAGGGTTTGTAATGTTGCCTATGAATTGAAACTCCCTAGTGAATTCACTTCGGTTCATCCGATTTTCCATGTTTCTATGCTAAAGAAGTGTATCGGTGATCTCGAGTCTATTCTTCCTATTGAGGGTCTTTTGTGGAGGATAACCTCTCTTATGAGGAAGTTCCGGTTCAAATCCTTGATAGACAAGTAAAGAAGTTACGGAATAAAGAGGTGTCTTCCGTAAAGGTGTTATGGAAGAATCACCTAGTTGAGTGTGCAACATGGGAGGCCGAGGCCAACATGAAGTCTTACCCTCATCTATTTGATAAATACGGTTAGTGTAACAACCCAAAAATGAATAACATAAATACTTAAGGTGTCAAGAATGCTTGCGATTGGACCAAGGTCCACATGGATTGATACGCGTAGAACCAGACCTCAGAATCCCTACTACGACCAAGCCAACTAACTTGGGGAGTTAATTGAGCATGGAAAGGTTGGAACCAACCATGTGAGGCTCACGGAAACGAAGATTTAATCGAAAGAGTCTTTACCGGACTTAAAAGAAGAAATTTTAAGTTTTGAGGGTCCAGGGGTAAAATGGGCTTTTCCAGGCCAAGGGTAATATTATAATTACCCTGAGGAATTAATTAATTAATTAATTAATTTAATTAAAAAGAGCAATTCCGGTTGGGGCAACCCAAAGTGACCCATTTTCGCAAATGGGGTGTCACTCGGGTTCGAGCCCGACTTGAAGCAACGAATTGATGATTTAATCATCAATTATAATCTAATTTTTGTAAAGGCATAATGGTCATTTCACCTAAGCTAAATAAATCAGATTCTTATTAATTAAATTAAACCTTACTTTGACTAAATTCAAACCTACACTCCTAATCTTAATAAATCTCTTTCACGTCACTCAACTCTCTTTCACGTCTCTCAACTCTCATTCTCTCACGTTCTGCCTAACAAAAGAAAACTCAAGAACTGTTTAACAACAAAAGTTATTCACACTTGAAGAACAAACACAGAAATTCTAAGAAAACAAGTTAACCTAAAACGTTAGGCAAAAGGGAGGGTTGTTCCGTCGAGAATTGGTGAAAGTTTCGGTGTTGGACGTGATTGGAGAGGGTTTTGTACAGCAGGTCGTGTGTGTATTAAACGTCAAAAAGGTATGGGTTTCTTCTTTCTTGGTCCTTTTCCCAAGAGACCCCTTTACGATTCAAGATATTCACTCTGAAACTAAGGTTGTTCCCCGTTGCATGTCCTTGTCACTAGCTGCCAAACGATTTCGTTGGTTGGGTATTGTGTGTTGGTAGATTTAGGCAAGGTGTGATGTTTTATGTTGAATGTGAATATGTTTTTGTGCGTTAAATCAGGAAAATGATAACCAATGTGTAATCGAAGAAAATGTGTGTGTGTACGTTGGCAGTGAGTCTTAGCCACTGTTTGGAGGCGTGTAAGGCATGTTTTCTTCTTGTATTTCATTTGTTAAAGTTGTGCATAACGTGATGTTCATATGGTGTGTGAAGTTACAAATTTTGAGTAAAAACACTTGACTAAATATAACCCCTAAACTACTCCTAAATTAGATACAAAGTGTTTGGTGAAATACCCTACGAAACCAATATTAAAAGTTGATTTAAGAAAGGTAAAAACTATGAATAAATTTCCAGATTTGTGCACTATACAATGAGGTTAAAATCTGGGTTTTTAAAGGGAAAATAAAATAAGTGAGGTCAATGCGAATTGAACCCAAGACCTCACATGTTAAGGGGCCTGAAAAAGAAAAAAAAAAGTGAAGGGGCTAAGGGGAATCGAACCCCTTAGCTACTGGTTTCGCGAGAAAAGAAAAAGAAAATGGGGCTGGGGGTAATCGAACCTGGCTACTGGAATTCGCGACAAGAAAAAGAAAATGGGGCTGGGGGAATCGAACTAACGAACTGGAGGAGAAAGAGGAGAAAATAATTAAACAAATAAATGGGAGGCGCGGGATTCGAACCCACGACCTCCATGCACACGCAAAAGGGGAGAAAATAAAGAAAAGAAAACGTGAGGCGTGGGAATCGAACCCACGACCTCAAGGCTGAAAAAGAATAAGGCGAAATTAACTAAAGAAATAAAGTGAGGCTGTGGAGGTTCGATCCCACAACCTCACTGCCACTCGCCGAAATTAAATAAAAAAATAAAGTTAGGAGTCTGTGGGGGTTCGAACCCACAACCTCCCAAGCCTCTAGCGAAATTAAGTTAAAAATAAGGAGGCCGTGGGGATTTGAACCCACAACCTCCCTATTCCAGCGAATTAAATACTAAAAATCAAAGAGGCTGTGGGGGTTTGATCCCACAACCTCTTAGTTTGTGCGAAAATGAGCAAAGTAATGTTAATGAAGAATAAAAAGGGGTTGTGGGGGTTCGAACCCACAACCCTTCGGCCAACTTAAGAGAAAAATTAAATAAAAAAATTAATGATACGATATTAATATTGGGATTTAATCTAGAGTTAAAATGTTATGAATATTAAAAATAAAATCAATGAAAAATGTAAATGATATCCAAGTGATTCGAAATTGGGTTTCCTTGCCCAAACTTCCGTATTGATACATAAGTCATACGTGAACAAAATATCCAAGAATAATGCCACCTACTTGTCACGCCTCAAAACCCATTAAGACGGACAGGCACCCGATGCCCTAAAGGCCCGAGAGAACCAACCTACAACCTGTTCTTACTGAGCATATACTATAACAATTGAGACAAGTTAACTTTGGATGCAGCGATACAAACCAACGTAAGTAGATCCAAAAGTTATATACAAGACTTGGCCGTTTAGGCCACAACTCCTTAAGACAAAACTGAACCATGTACATACGTCTACAAAGCCTCTAAAAGATAGAAGACTAGAGTAGGTCGGGACATACCCCGCCTTACCCTTAACTACGATACAATACCAAACGAATTTACCAAGGACTTAATAAAGCTCCGAATCAACTTGGAGCTCACCAAAAGTAGTAGAATTTCGAGTGCTTCTACTGAGAAAGGTCTACTAGCTGGAGTACCTGAGCCTGCAGCATGAAATGCAGCGTCCCCAATACGGGACGTCAGTACGAAAAATGTACTGAATATGTAAGGCAAAAAGTATATGTAATACAAGGCACAAATGAAATCAAGTAGCAACATATGAGTGCATAGATTAGGAGAGAAGACCACCTTTGCTTACTCTTGTGGAATCAAGTAAGCTAGATTCTTTTCTTTACCTTCTTTGTATGTTATAATCTTTGTTGGGCATGTGATACAAGTGACCAGCTGATCAGTGGTAGAAGAGGATGACCCATGCTAGGCGTATTAACCCCTGGGATGCGGTCCTCATAATTACACAACTTGGGATCGGCCCATGCTAGGCTTTCGCCCCTGAGCTGCCACCCTTCTATACCAATAGGGATCGGCCCATGCTAGGCTTTCGCCCCTAAGCTGCCACCCTTAATTAAATAGATTTCTTCACTTCGATTCTTTAATCTTTGAGATTATTGTTAATCAGTTCATAACTCTTTTGAGATGTTATTTTGGATAATCGTAACACTTTGAGATGTTGATTTGGTGGTCATAATCATCTTGGAGACATGAAATTATGGAACAGTAGTGGA